>OZ005685.1:6212198-6669698 GCA_963930675.1 Gnaphalium uliginosum | reverse complement strand
ATAAGTTCATGGACTACTTTCGCTACCACCAATTGATTTTGATTTTAGAGTGAAACCTCATGCGACCTTATATATATACATAGATAGATATGAGCTCTAAACGAGTTGATCTGGAAAAAAAAAAAAAAAAGGTCCTGACCTAAAGAAATAACCCAAGTGGAGTCCGGTTTAGTAATTGCAGAGTTAGAGTTGAAATGACCAGCCCATTTATCTAATCAGACTCAAATCTGGTTGAGAAATAACCCACTAACACGAATCAACTCGAACTGCACCCTGAAATAAACCTTCTTCCTCCGACTCTCTTGAAAAATACTAATTTCCTACCACTTATAGAGTTTCACAAACCTACTAATCTTGTGAAATCCAGTAATCCTATGTTTATGGTTTGTGATGAGACTAATACAAGACGTCAAATTTTTGGATATTGGATAAGGTTAGACTTTTGAGCTATGCATATCTTTTTGAATCTGAAGTCCAAACATATTACTGTCTTAAGATGTAAAGTTAAATTGATCCATATGATAATTATTGCTAGCTAGCATAATGATATCTTGATTCACTGAATATCAAAATTTCATTAAACAATTTCATCGTGCATATTTATCTAATTATCTTCGGAAATGATGGTATCAAAATATTGTAGAGTTGTAGTGGTAAAATCCAATTGATCTTCCTTCTATCATGTAATTCCCTATAACATACCTGGGAAGCCGAAATATTGAAATACATCGGTAAAAATTCTGGCAAACAACAGCTCTGCGGGCTTTAGAACTTGTGATTATTACTATTTTCCTGAAATAACCGATCAAATACAGAGTCAAACCTTACATATGCATTCTTAAACGTCTTACAATCACCAAAACCTAGCGACTTAACTGCCATGATCATCCACAACTTGACTGTTTACAAACAAACTCTCTCTTCTTTGACTAAAACCACTAGATTCAATATTCGAACCTCTATATTTCAATTCCGACCCTCTGTAATCTGGGTCAACAGAAGCAGGTCGCGAATTTGGGTCGATAGAAGTGGGTCTAAATGAATTCCCACCAGGACCTGTGTATCTTGTTGGTGAACCATATCTTCTTGGGGGCCCTCTTATACCACCACCAGCGACACCACCGTTATTGCCACCACCGGGGGCACCGCCACCTCTCAGGTCCATCATATCATGATTTCTCGATGTGGGATCTCCAAAAGATCTCTCGGGGGGACCAGATGGAGCTCCACTCGTAAACGGATCATCAGGGCCCCATGAAGTTAAAGCTTCCTTTTTGTTTGCAAAGAAATGCCATGCTACAAAAAGAAAGAGTATGAAAAACAAAACAGGAGTACTCCATAACATCGTGTTGAATTCACCTTTTGCAACGGGAAGATTAGAACGATACATTCCTATATACCCACTTCCTAAACTTAAAATCACAAGCTTTTCATGGTCACTAGCGATTAACGGTATCACGTCATCTTTTTCAGCATCTAATCTCCCCAATGCTCGATAATTCAAAAACGAAGCTATAATCTCATCAAGTCCAGCTGAAAACACAAGACGTGGTAAACCCGCTCTCACATAAAGTTGAGAAGATACATTATAAACAAACACCTTTTCTTGACTAACGATTAAAAAATAACCTTTTATTGCCTCAAAAGCTAACGGTCCATGATCAACATCAAATTTCTTCTTTGATCTTACACGACACTTGAAATTCATTGAGTCACCATAAATAAGCAAATGCACCAATTCACCTCCCGAAGTAAACCCATATGCCTTCCCTCTATCCGACGCATCAAAAACATAATTCAACGCGTATGATCCATTAAAACCTTCACAAGGAGCTTCCCTAAGCTTCATACTCCTCAAATCTAACGACCCTGCGCCCGTTTCCGTTAAAAATAACAACTTTTGTTTCAAGAATGCAAGAGGACGACTACCAGGAACAATCGTACCAATCACCGAACCACCCTCTTTAAAAACCTTGATCTTCCCACCAACATCAATCGACACAATGTACCTCGTTCTACCAACATGATGAATCTCCAAAATACTAATCGCCGACCCAACTTCTTGATCAAGTTTATGAACGGTTGCCCTCTCAACCGAACTCGACTCATCCCCATTCGGGACTTCCCAAACCTTGTGAACTAAAATCACACCATTTCCATGTCCCGTAACCACTACACTCTCATTCCTAAAAACCGAAAGGTAAGATAGCATAGACGTAATTGGTGAATCCGTTTTTGTATCAAATTGAAGCATAACATCACCGTACCTCGTAAACACATAAAAGTTACCAAGATCATCCCCAACAGCAATATACTTGCTCCATCCTTCAACATCCTTGAAAGGTAACACATTAAGTGAAGTCGCATTCGTATCGAGTTTCACAGCCGAAACAAATTGAAATCTTTCAGACCAAAACAAACTATGCTTAGTAACAGACACAGCTCCAAATTGTTCAACTTTATTACTTCCTCTCACTACTGGATCACCGTCTCTTACATCCCTACCTTCATCAGGCTTATTCGTAGCGAATATCGGTTTTTCGATATCATTCAAAACCCTAGGTGGTTCTAATTCCAATCCACGTGATTCTAACCTAGTAACTAATTCTGTTAGGTTTTTAACTAGCTCATCGAGTTTACCTAATTGAGATATATGTTGATTCAATATGTTTACAATTTCAGTTGGATCGATTGTATCAGTGCAAGTAGTGTATGAAATGCTTGAAAATTGATAGATTAAAAGTAAATAGATGAAATACTTGCCTTTCATATCCATGGGACTGAAGTGAGGTCCGATTTGTTTTTGAACGATTAATACATGAGGTTATTGTGATTGAGAATTCAAAAAGTGTGTTTGAGATCGAGATTAATGGAATTTAATTATTGTAATGAAATGGAGAGTGAATTTAGGGATTAGGGCATAAATCAGATTTTTCAGGGGGAATAGAAAGAGAGGTGATTCAGCGGTAGCCGCCCATGGGGGTGTTAGTGTGTTACCCTGTACTAAAGTTAACATTTTAATTATATTATTTTAATTAGTTGGTAAGTCCAAATTTATGATTAATTTGTTTATTAAATCAGGTTTGATTAATATTATTATTAATTAATATATATGAAAAATGATAGAAGCTTTTGAAAGACTTTCTAGCTAAAAAAATGCTAGAAAAGATTATAAAAGATTTAAATTATTTGTACTTACATAAAATTGATAAAAAAAAATTGATCAAAATGACATTAAAGTGATCAAAATGCTTTTCAAAAGAAAAAAAATAAATAAAATTGATCAAAATGACAAAATAAAATACTAAAGGGTAATGATAAATTCAGCGTTCAATTTAATAAATTCATCAAAATATTTGTTGATAGGTTCCACATTACGACTTCTATAGTTTATATAGTTTTGATAGATATATCATTTGCAATGCAAAATACTTATGACGCATACTTCTATGGTGATAAGTGATGACATATATGAATCCTATTAAAATTATCCTCACTAATATTTGGCAATCACATGATCCACATATATATGTCAATGTCTATTTTATATTAAGCTCCATAGAAATATTGTAAGCATGTACGATTAAAAAGTATATTTATTAAAATAATGTATTTATGTTAATTGGTTGTTAAAAATATAAAGTTAAGTTTGTCGAACTTGTGAAATAATAAAAAAAATTATCAAAGTAAGTTTGCTCTTAATAGTTTAAACATTTTAATTACATGCATTATAGCTTCGCCAAAATAAGTTTTTTTAATCAATAGCTTCTTTCAATGATGAAACTAAAGACATATGGTATATACATATACATACATATATACATATACATATACATATTATACAGCCATCCTTTCAATTTCTGTAATTACAAAGGTATAAAGAGTCCTACTACACATTTAAATCAAATCACTTTCACAAATATCACAATATATATATATAATCCGATCTTTAGCTAGTTGTCACTCGTTTACGGACCGATCGATATCAAGAGAACAAGAGCTCCCAAATCTCAGTAAACGCAGCAATAATATCAGCATGATGATGTCTAGAATTCAAAGTTAAAAAACTCTGCAACAATTGTTCCAAATCTTTAGCATCAAACATCTCTTTCTCCAATATCATCTCCAACATCGACCTTTTAAAATCGTTGTAAGGCTGATCCGACCACTTCACAACCGTCAAGCTCTCCACATCTCTAACCTTCTTAACGTTTCGGCCACTTTTTTTAACAACATCACTAGAACCAATATTGGCTTTCTTCTTTTCTGTCATTTTAGTACTTTTGTCACTAGAGCTTTTATTATCAAAAGAAGCGGGAGAATTAAGCGATTCTGGGGTGGTGGTAAGTGTGTGGATAGGGGTGGTTGGAGGTGGTGATGGGGTGGTAGGGTAAGTGATCTCTAAAGCTTTCGGGTTAAATGGAGAGAATAAATGGTTGTTAATCATTGGAGACTTGGTTTTACGACGACATAATTGAAAAGATGACAAATAAAGCTTCAACTTATGCATTGTTTTGATTGTATTGTGTTATAAGGGTTTCTGTTATTACTTGTTACGTACTAGACATATATAATGTATCGATTGACAGAATGAGAGCCGGCCGAAGGAAGGATATGGTCTGATGAGTTGACAAAATCTAAACGGTGACATAAGAATGGAATGGTTCATCAAGGCCCACAAATAGTTTTTAGCCTTAAGGAACAAACTAAATTCCTTCTTAGATGCCATTAGGTCAGGATAATATTATATAGTTACTACATTATCATTCAGGCAATATTTTGCTTTAGTTATAGCACGTGGTGTACAGATTGCTACAGGTCCATTCGCTAGCCTATATGTACGTAGTTTGAATTTGTTATACATTAACATTGTGATCAACATCAAAATAATTTTCACTTTTAGGGCAATGGTGTAAACCTTAGCCAATTACACAGTATTAGAAATGTTAATTGTTTATGGGATATCACATATGCTATAAACAACATCAAATTTATGTGTTCTTGACCAATCATATCCATAATCTTTTACACTCATTTTAATCATATGTAAATTTCCAGTCATTTTCCAGTCACTCTTTATAGTCTAATAGCGACTAAGTTAAATATTGTTAATTGCACCAATAATTTTCTCTTTTTTTTTTACCAAAATTTTAAAATGTTAAAACTACTCTTAAAATAACCTTTTTCACTTATTTTAAAATTTATTTTCACACGCAATAACAGAGTAAATTAAACATGATTGAGAATTGGGTTTTATATAATAAAAATGAGTGTTAGTTAAGTGCATACAATTTGTTAATCTGTTATGAACATTATCATAATCACATGATAATGTATTTATATTTAATTAACGTTGTATTTCACTAATTTGAGTGTATAACCGATACATTATATTAAAGAAGATTCGATAACCATAGTTGACTTGTTATATATAGTTCCAAACAATTCTTGATCGTTATGCGCGCATCTACTATTGGTAGATTATACGTCGCTTATCATTTAAAAAAATTAATTTTAATTTGTTTAAATATTCAAGTTGTAATTTAATTAATATGACAAGTTTCTTTTTATTTTATACATCTTTAGTCCCAAAATAAATATCTAAGTAATTTGTATTTGTTTCAAAATAATTATCCACTTTCAAAATAGTATATTAAAAATTATTAAACTCCATATTTTACCTTTCTTTATTACTCTAAACCATTTATTTCTTAAATAAATTCAGTCAAACATGTTTTGAATATAAGGGCAAAACAGACAATTACCTAATCTATTTTAATCCAAATAAAATTTGTTGGTGAACAACTTTTGTGGGACGGTGGGATTAGTTCATTAATACCTACCTCTCACCTTTTCAAACTGATCGACGTGTGATTCTGAATCTAATTATTTCATAATTATTTAGCAAACACACACGGTGACATATACACATATTTGAACACAAACAATCATAGATATGATATGTGTCTATTTCATAATGGCATGATGCAATCAAAATTGATGATGCAGTGAAAATTTAAGAGCGAGAAGCAATGTTGTTATGATGCAGTAAATTTAGACCATATATCAAAAAATCAAGGGCTAAAATTATGTGTCAATCATTCCCTCTTTAAGCTATCTGTCATTCTGGTCTCAACACTATGATATACACAATTTTTAGAACATATTAATCTGGCTAATTTGTTTTGGTGGCTGATTAAAAAAATGATCAAAGACCAAGTTGTTATGTATTTAGCTATATTTACTACGCGCTTCTTTATGTTGGCCATTACCTAAACTACAAACAAATAAGGAGTTATTTTGGGAGTGAGGTTATGGAAAGAAATAATAAAAAAGACTACTTACTCACCTTCATAGGAAGTAAAGTACCACATTAGTACAATGATGTCAAGTTAATGATGAAACAAAAACCAATTAATTACATTAATAATATATAATGTCTTTGATTTAGACATGAGAACTTGTTATTAAATTTTCTCCTTTGATTCGTTAAAAGATTGATTTCTATTTCTAGAGCTTTAATATTGCTTCTAAATAAAAAGATTGTTGAAAATACTAATCTGTTTACATGTGTATCATGACAAGAGTATATATAAAAATAAAAAAAAATAAGCTACTCCATAGTAACTTTAGGATTTTGTTAAATATAGGTCTTAGGGTTATGTTTAAAAGTATAACTTCAACTAACTAATTGTCAACTTTAACTGAAAATCGTTAACCGCTCATAAACCGCCAACTATAGATTGTTAAATAGTAAACAAGTAACCACTTTTTATCAACCACACAAAGTTTGTTGGTTGTTATCCATAGCCCTTAGCACTATGTTTATCAAAAAATTTATTTTTATATTTGAACCTAAAAACTAAGGTTACCCGTTTTGTATAATTTATACCCTTTCATAGCATGACAAATGCCCTTTTCCTTTTCATTGTATCACCATGATATATGATCACTAAGATACTACAGCTATTGTGTGTGACATACATTTCTGTCGATATATAAGTCAAACAATGATTCAAAAATAAATTAGGTTCCTAAGCAATTGCGTATTCTATAAAGTTAGGTTCTTAAGCACAAACTTTGTAATAATTGATTTTTCTATAAAATTAAAAATAGTACTAGTACAGTAGTATCTAGCTTTTGTGTTGAGTTCACACCCCAACCCCATGGCTTCGATTCAGCTATAGGCATCTCCTTTACAGCACTTAGCGTGTAGGGATTTGATTCGATTATCTAAATTGGTATTGAATAAATTTGGTAGTTTTCATATAATGGAGAATCTTGGTGATCAAGTTTAACTTGGGAAGAAGTTAAACTTGATCAACAAGTTGAGTGTTTGCCTATGTAAATAGGAATTACTTGTAGGGTTAATATGAGGATGTTGAGTAAAAAGATAGTTATTGAGAGTATCCCTTCGTCTCGTGTGGTGGTCTCGGTGAGTCAATAACGACGACGCGAATTCCATTATTATAATCAATCATTGAGAGTGGTGTGATGTGACACCCGGCAAATTAGGCCATCATTAGTACCTAAGATAGGTCATCATTACTTGTATTTAGTGTGAAATAGGACTAAGTACAGTAACATTGTTTTGTATATTTCGTATACACACGTACGTAATTAATTTTAATTACGCGATTTCGATTGGATGGAATCCGACACGATAAATACGGACGTTGGTGAAAACTTTCATAAATAACCTGAATCTATTTTTAATTAAATAGTAGTTATTGACATTATATTATTATTGTACGATAATATACGAACATATTACGTTTTGCATAAAACGTACCATACGCGACGAAAACGCGCGAATCGAACCCGACACCGAACGAAACCCGTCAAATATTCTGAAAAGGTTCAATAAAGTATTTAAGAATATTTGGTCAATTTAAAATAACAATTACGTGTCAAAAATAAAACGCGAAAACTAAACGTTAACGATTAAATTCTAACGCGCGCGATTAACGTTTAACCGACCAAGGAACGCAACACAAGTTTGGGTAACAAGCATACAAGCCCAAGGCTTATTTGGGCCGGCCCAACTTCGGCCCAGCTCAGGCCCAGACCAGCCCAAGAGCCCATGACCACACATTAAATAAATTACATCTTTTTCTTTCTTTCATATACTCTCAATCAACCACACTTCACTTTCCTCTACTCTTCCTCCCTTATTCTCTCTGCAAATCAGCCCCAAATCCACCACCACCACCATCCTCAACCTCTTCCAAGAACTCTAGACTCCATCTTCATCATCTACATCACACGAAAAAGAGGAACAAGCAAAAGAAGTAGGAACAAAATCGCAGCAGCCCTTACCCTCTCATTTCGACTTTAAATCGCGTTTCTCCTTGTAAGAATCTCTTCCAAACTTGTTTATCTTCCTTGGATAGTGTTAATATACATGCTAGATGTTCGTTTTTGCTAATTATGTCCAAGATCTAAACCGAAAACCATTGGATAATACGAAAAACCCGTCGGATAATGCTGTTAACCACTGGACAAAACTTAACCAAACTTTGATCTATGATATCTAACTCATTTCTCAACCAAATCGAGTGATTCTTGAGCCTAACATCAAGTTTAGGATGTTAGCTTTCGAACCCATGTGGTTTTGTATTTTTCTGAGGTCGTTTGGTATGGGAAAACGAATTTACAAAAATAAGTGTCCGGACTGTCCTTTTGGACAGAAAATTTGACCAACTTTGGGAAGGCATATCTCGAGATCTACAAACCTAAATCGACTGAAACCACTTGAAAAGGTTCACATTTTATGTTACCTTTAAAAGTACTATTTCGCTTTCTGAAGTTTTGTAAATCGTGAGATATGGACTAAACACTGAGCAAAGGTCAGGAAATCGACCCACTGGACACATGTTTGATTCTTGGACGATTTCGTGACTTGTACTTGACCAAAAATTATAGAAAAATATGTTTTGGAAAGGTAAAACATAGGGGAATACCGTGAAATTTTCTTGGATTTTATTTCGAAGCTTTGATTTGTCAAAACGAGTCACGAAAACGACCCAAAACTGATGAAATAAACCGAAGGGACTGATTTTGTATAAACTTTGAAACGACACTTTCGGGTTAACCACAAAACATAACGATAATTTTCCTAAGCTCTAAAAACATATTTAAGACTTCCCTAAAAGTTTCGGGTCAAACCGAGCACGTTTGACCAAGTTCCCGAACAACGAAAACACATCAAGTCGTCTGTGTCGCAGATGGTCCAAAACCATTGCGACACAAGCCCTGTGTCGCAACCTCCAAAACCCTTGGGTCGCAACTATTATAACAAGCAGTGTTAACCTGCGACACTAACCGTTGTGTCGCACATTTATTTAAATTCACGACCTGCGACACAAATCTTTATGTCGCACAATTATCTGAAATTTACCCGCCGCGACACTACATCTGCGTCGCAACAATTCACAGCGACACAACCATTGTGTCGCATAACACAGTCTGATTTAAAAACATGTTTTCACAAAGTATCGATTTCGCGAGACAACAACTATACTATATACGACACCATTCATACACGCAATACATATACTTGTATAAGTATACAATGAAACAAAACATAATAATAATGTCTTCGGGAATTATTATTACAAAACATCACCAACGGGCCGTACATATTTATTAAACACAAACGATAAACAAACACTTTGACATAACTAGTTGAGTGGACAACTAGCATGATTGATCTTTTGAGACATTCACTCATACATAACCTTATGCGTTTAGGGCGCTAGAAGGTTACACTTTGGATATACGTTTATTGATTTAAACGCACGCTTTCAAGACTCAGGTGAGTCTCATAGCCCCGCTTTTACTGTTTTTAAAATATTGGGGTGAGAATACATACACTATTTTTCATGAACACGAGTACAGAAACACACATATACGGATTGCATGAGTGTTTTACTTTCATAATCCACACAAAAGTCCTCTACACATCATACTTTCGTTAGTATGGATCTTAGCGCGAGTTTTGAAGAATAGATCTATTTGGGATTGACCATCCCCGTCTGGGTTAGTAGCTTTAACTGGTCAAACGGGCGCTTTATTATTCGTTCATACGGGTGTTCTGGATTAGACACCTGCAGGAGGCAAACTCATATTGGTTAAACTTCGGACTATGAGCTCATGGCAGTAGTATACATTTATTTATCGTAGTTTTGCGATACAAACAACATGGAAATCTCGTGGTTCACATTGATACTTTGATAACTGAACCTATGAACTCACCAACATTATTGTTGACGTTTTAGTATGTATTTCTCAGGTTCACAGCAACAGTAGGATTCCTTCAGGGGGACCGTACACTAGAGTCGCATGATTTCACAATTGTATTTACTGGAGATTCCTTCGCATTACTTTTTGTAAACTGTTATGTAATAGAATCTCCCGTTTTAAACGCGGACTCTAGGGAAACAATATTTTGTGACATGTAAACAATACATTTCAACATTTTATATGGATGGAATGTACTATTTATCAAACGACTCATTTAGAGGTCGTTCGTTATATCTTTGTGTGATGATTCCTAATTTCGTCGCGCCCCGCGTTAACTTTCGCTGCACCAAATTTTGGGGTGCGAGATGTGAGGGTACGTGATAATATTTAAGAGTGTTTGAGAGGAGCGTCAATTCTTGTAATATTGTTCGTATAGTGGGATTTTAAGTGGTCGTTGGTTCCGTGGTTTTACTCTCCTTTCAGAGGTTTTTCATGTAAAATATCTCGTGTTATGCGTTTTTCTGTTTTGTGTATTTATTATCGACTTATACATGATTATCTAATTAAATGTGGTGTTGATCGATCCTAACGAACGGTATAAGAGCGGAGTCGATCCCAACAATATATGCCTTAATTAGGCTCCCCGAGATCTATAAACCTTCATTACATTTACATACAACACTCGTAACATTAATTATACGTACTTTACCCCCATATCCTAATATGCGACTGGTATAAACCGAATAAAATACTTTTCAGGCGAAGCAAAACTATACGGCAAAGAAACTTATACAACTATCAACTCATTGATTCGTATTAATTATAAGTTAATTACCCGTATCACAAAAACTTGCTTATCGTCTTTATTTGTTGGTCATCAAATTAATTACAAATCAACAATCACTTTTACTACGGTATAAAATGCAATCAATGGGAGTAACTAAAAATTTAATACGGTAAATATATTTTGAAAATACACGTATTGGATTCAAAAAATTTAGTCATCGGTAAAAATAAAAATTTAAAACTCACTTTACTTGATACCACTCTTAAAAGACCAATAACTTTTCAACTACTTTTAAACAAAATCAACTTGATTGACTAGTGTCACGTGTGACTCCTCTGACCGTAACATATATCTGTGGGAGTGTAGTGTTTTAAAATGGAAGCAAATTAAAGCAAGGGGGGACCCGGCTGTAATGTAACGAAGCACTCGAGTAAATGAAAGTAGGCCCGCCCCCGTTACTCGTCCCTTTCTGTACTCTCGTATATTCTCATCTATACCGTAATATCGGAGTATATTTTTTGATTAATTATTTAGTTATTTATACCGGATATAAATATAAATTACATTTTACATTTTGGTTCGTTTTAGTCGTAGTATTATTGTAAAAACTATGTATTCGTTTCCAAAGTAGTAAGATATTTTAAGTTTTCCATTAAAAACTCATCTAAATTACAAGTATTAGATAAAGACGTTCGCATTTTTATATCTAAAAAACATGAAGTACCAAATAATAGGTCATAGATTCAGGTTTCAAGAAAGACAGTTAATATATACGCGTGATTATATATAATTCATGTACGATAGAATGTATGTTCATTAAAAAATGATTGTTCTATATGAAAGACATAGTTTATTACTATATTTTTTTTTCTTGGACTCCAAGACTCAAAAAATGATATTATCCCTTTTCCTTATATAAACGGGTAAATAAATTAGATTTTTTCTTCGTAACTTTTAACAAAAATATTTATTTTTTAACTAAGATGTACAATGTCAAACTGAAATAATCCTTTATAAACCTTTTTCCTAATCATCTTTACTTTACTACCTCTATCATGACACATTACCGCTAATCAAAAATTAACTTTTAATGCTAGCTTCCCCTTCCCTTATATCGTATTTTTATTTATCATCGTTCCGTTAGAATTAAGAATAATATATAATATATTTATATTAATATTAATATTTACTATTTTTAATATTATTTAATTGAATATATATATATTAAATAAATAAATTAAAATATACACTATGCACCATAGCCGACACCGTGGAGCGGCACACACCATTACACTCCCTTCCGGCGTCATTTTTCAACCCGTACATACTGAATTAAGGAACTTTCAACCACTCCCATACCACCTTCATAATCACCCAACACTCCCTCACGGACTTCAATTTCAAACCAAAATGAACGACGGTGAACCACCAAAGAAACACATCTCTCCAACGGTGGTGCTTCCGTCAGCTACATCTGCTACCGCCAACGGTGCTGGTTTATTTACTAAATCTCGCTACAAATTTTGGGCAATCACCGCTATTTTACTTCTAGCTTTATGGTCCATGTTCACCGGCTCCGTCACTCTCAATTGGTCCGGCGCCGGCAACATCAATAATCCTCTATCCGATTCATTCGATTCTCCCGTTCACGATCTCGACATCCTCGTAATCAATCTCCCCCCCCCCCCCCCCCCTCTCTCTCTCTCTCTAGTGTGCGTATATATGTATGTGTTTGTGTGTAAAAATTTTGAAATCTACTTTGTGAATTAGTTCGTTTCTCACTGTAGTGATTAATTTGTTACTTCGTATTTAATTCCGATAATCTAATAAATATATGTGTATATCATGCGTATGTATGTGTTTGCATATGTATATGTTACGTATGCAGAGAATTATGATTAAATTAAGTCGGAATTGTATCTTGTGAATGAATTAGGAAGTTGAGGAACGAGAGAAACTGGTTAGAAGGTTCTGGAACGTGTACACACACAGTAAAACAACGCGGTTACCGCGATTTTGGCAGGAAGCATTCGAGGCGGCGTACGAGCATCTCACCAGCGACGTAGCTGGATGGAGAGAGGCTGCTGTTTCAGAGATCGCTAAGATGTCGTTAGTGTCCGTGGATGTTGAGCCATTGCCTGTTAATAAGGTTCGGATTTGACTACGTCTTGATCAACAATGAAACTGATCATTTGAATTGTTTTATTTGTGTTTGTTGAACAAGCTCTTTTGTAACGCAGGGCTGGGGAGGAAGGAGGAGCTTGAGGCGCGGGCGCGGTAAGAATGGTGCCTAGGTAGGTATGCACCCCAAGTGTTCGACGAAATGTTGTAATGTAATAAAGTGTTAAAAAGTTATTGAATAGATTGTTACCGAGTGAGACTGTTTTAGTGTAGATGTCTCTTGCATAATTGCTGGAGATGTTGAGCTTCAAATGAAGCAATTGTACTGAAATTGTCAACAACATTTATACAACCATATAATTGATAATATTATTGGGGGTATAACCGGTAATGATGCTTGGTTCCTAATCGGATTCAAGGGTGAATTGCATATCAATTATTGAGATTTGCAAAACAACTCGTGTGAATTAACTAAACACTTCACCTGTTGGATAATTGCTAATTGAATAACAAGAAATAATGAGTAGCCACCTATGCTGAGAGAGATTGGGTAACAACTAACAATTAGAGCATAAAGCAAAAGTTCACATCAAAATGCTGCCTAGTACTGATGATCACAAAAGTTCAAGCCCTTTTGCTACCGGCAACAATTCAGGTAGCTTTAAAATCCCAAATAGTGCGACTAGTACTACAATCTGGCCCATACATGCGAACATGCATTCAAATCAGCAGGTAGCTTTAGAATTCCAAATCATGTAGTACTACAATCCGGCCCATACATGCGGACATGCATTCAATCAGAAGTTCGTTAAAATTTTGTTTTCAAATGAATGCATAATGTGATCATTGCAAAGGGAAGTGTTAGATGTTGGGTGAAATATGACCAAGACTTTCCTTAGGCCTCAGCTATATCTGTTGTCACAGTATTTTCGTTCCAAGACTAGTCTGAAAATGGTGGCGAGTTATCTTATTGTATAAATAATTTTTAATTTTTAATGTCGTTTCTATCAGATATGCGTGGGTTTGTCTTTGCTGGATCTAATCTACAAATGAAAATATCTTCATACTGTATAAAAATACTCGTTACATCAATTATTTAATTATATCCGAATTTAAAGGGTATGACAATTTGTATTAGAATTAGGTTCGTATGTAGCATAAAAATTTCATTGGTTCAACAATCAACTGATACGGAGTAAAACGATACCTTTTTGTTTGTATCAAATTATAAATGGAAATCAAATCAATATCTTACATCTTACAATAAACATATGAAAGTGTATAAATATGGACATGGTGGTTTGGGGTTCTATAGATGGCGGGAACTTTTGGCGCCATTATATGTTCTCTCTCTTTGGCGGTCAATTTGATACCTTATAAAGCCTATCACCATCTCTGTTCTAATCCATTTCGATCATCAATAATCAACTGCTCATCATTCAAATCGATCTCTGTATCAGTAACAATGGCAAACAACATCACAAACGGCAGCCCTGAAATCGAAGGACCAACACAAAAGCTTCAGAAACTTGATCATCAGATCCCTCTTTTGAAAGTGAAGAAGTTATCGGAAAACGCCGTTTTGCCTACCAGAGGCTCGTCTCTCGCTGCTGGTTACGATCTCTCAAGGTAACGTCAACTGATTTTTTTGTTTGTTTTCATTCAGAGATTTTATCGAACACCTGGTGTGCAAGTTTAAAATTCACAAATAAATCCTCTTTTTAATCTGGTTCTATTCAGTGCGATTGAAGCAAAGGTACCAGCAAGGGGTAAAGCGTTGGTTCCAACTGATTTTAGCATAGCAGTACCGGTAGGAACATATGCTCGTGTTGGTATGTTGTTTATTATTCTCTATTTGACCGTTTTTGTACAAGATATTTTGGTATTGTAAGTTGGTAACGAATTATTTGTTAACCGTTTTGTAGCTCCGAGATCTGGGCTGGCATGGAAGCACTCCATTGATGTTGGGGCGGGTGTGATTGATGCTGACTACCGGGGTCCAGTTGGGGTGATATTGTTTAATCATTCGGATGTTGAGTTTGAAGTGAAAGTGGGTGATCGAATTGCGCAGTTGATTATCGAGAAGATTATCACTCCTGAAATTGTTGAGGTTGATGATTTGGATTCAACTGTTCGAGGTGCAGCCGGGTTTGGATCGACTGGCGTTTAGTACTTTCTACTAAGTGGTAATTAGTATCCATTAGGAAAGTTATTGAATTTAGCGTCTAGGATTTGGTACTCTATATGAATGTTTTGTTGAACAGATCGTGCGTTGGTGAAAATGCCTGTATTCACTTGTTTTGCTGAATCAATGAAACATTTATAACCTCTAGCATCTAATCCATTTAAACAAGTACCAACTTTAAGCAAACATGGAAGCATTATATTTGCAGAAAACAATTAGCTCTGTATTCAATAATGTTTGTAAGAAAATAAAGGCTAAAAACAAATTTAGATATAATAAAAAAACATAAAAGTGAACTATAAAGAAAGAGTATTGAGAAAAGAAAATATTTAATAGATGAAAAATAGATTCCGATGCCGGGAATCGAACCCGGGTCCCCTGGGTGAAAGCCAGATATCCTAACCGCTGGACGACATCGGAATTGTTGTTTGTTTCTCCTAAACTATAGTATAAATACAAATCAACGTATATAAGTAACTAATCCAAATCCATATTCAAAAGTTACTACTCTACGATAATAATATTTACTTTATTTGTGAACTAAACAAGTACTCCAAATATGTAAGGAACAATTAACTTTAATAAACATAATATTCATATTCTAAATGTAACACAATATATGTTAGAAAAATATAGAAGTAAAAAAAAGAATAACAATAAGAAAAAAATTGGAAAATATCGGCAAGAACGGTATGCATAAGAGCATAGGGCTCCGATTATTTAAGAGCACTTATTAGTACTATAATTTTAAGTAAAAAAAACTATCGTACACCTCCTCAACAAATAAAGTATTTAAAAAGTAGGATTCCAATTTTATTATACTAGAGAGTATTGACCGGCTATAAAGATTTGATAAAAAACGGCTCGAGAAATACTTCTTTTAAGTGATTGGTAAAAAAGGTATGCCATCATAGTACTTTTATATTTTCAAAAACTACTATCATGAAGGCTTGTATATGTTACTCTCAAATTCATTTTACGGTCCTGGATTTAATAGAAATATTTGGCAATGATAAGTAGCAAGACTATAAATACAAAAAGTGTAAAGAGAGAATCACTTGAAATCCATGACATTGCTTGCTTTAAAATCAAAGTCATTTTGATTATTATTATTTTCAAAGTGTTGTTACATTGCAGAAGATGCGTGAGAAGACGTTCACGTCAACCTTTCTAATAAACATTCTAAAATGTTGTTTTCTTTAGGCTTCATTTCCCTACCCTTTACCTGATCTCGATTGAACCCTCCCAACTAAACCACCATTTGTATACCAAAAATCTATCATATCATCTTCAATTCTCACCCATTAATATTCTTTCTTCTAGTCAGCCCAAAACTAACTCAACTGAGTTTTTTCTTCTTTCTTTTTTTTGATGAAAATGGCATCCAAGTCTGATTTTGCACAAAAACTGCTGCATGATCTCCGTCTCAGGAAAGAGCGAATGGGTGTATCTCAGGGTTCAACGTCTTCAGCACGTAACGCTACCACAAGAGGTACATGATTATTTTCATCTTTGATTGTCAAGCTTCGTGCTTTTTATATTCGATTTTCGGTAGATTTTCTTGTTTTTGTTTTCTAATGTTGGAAGTTAGTTAGTATTTTAATGGGGTTTGAAATATATTTTTTATAAGAAATATACTTATACTACTTGTTAATTTGGAAGTTTAAAAGATGACCATGTTTTGACTCTGAAAAGTCAAAGTTAAGCTAGATTAAGATTCTTATATAATGGCTTGAAGCGATCCCAAAACTGGGAGAACCATAAAGCGCAAAGCTTGAGCAAGTGAGGTGTGTGGACAGTTAAATCAATATACTTTTTTTTTTTTATGGCTTTAACAAGTGATTAAAACCAATATATCATGTTGTAATTTGCATCAGAAATGTATCAATTTATTGATAATCATGAATACATTGAAAAATTGAATTAGTCTTTCAGTTTTAGTGGTGTTAATGTTTTGAATTGTTTTTTTGGCACTTGTAGTGCATTTAGTGTCTGTTAATATGTGCCAAACTTGCACACATGACTCAACCATAAACAGCCAAACCATAAAAAAAGAACTCACATGTCCCATTAATTTATAGTTGTCAAAAAGTATGACGATCTTAATTTCAGGCTAAATTTATAATAATCTAGCTAGCATATTAAGTAAGAATTAATTGCAATTCTGAGACCTTATAGTTCATTTTTTGTTGACCAACAGATGCTAATAAGAACTCAGGAAATGTGCAGAGAGAATCTAGACAAACAAAATCACTCGAATCTGTATGTTAATCCATCAAATCAACTAATTAATTTGTTGTTATTATCAACCCTTTAATTACTTGTAATTTAGTTTAAGTATCTTGCGTGTTCCTACAGATTGGTGGATCAAAAACAATGAACCATCAGAAGAAATCAGATCATGCTCTCAGCATCAAAGAATCATCACAGCAACTTGTTTCATATGCTGGTGGACAACACCAAAGATCCGAATCTTTCGGGGACTTATCAATGGCCTTCACCTATGCACTTAAAAATGGCGGTAACACTAACACGATGATCGATTTCTTGCAACAGATTGGTCGTAGATCACTAAACGTTGAAAATGCACGAAATGGGACGACGACAAGCCTAGTAAAGCATCATCCCTCGAATGGTGGTGGTACAGGTGCACCTGTACTCACCACCATTCAAATTAAGGAGATATCGAAAGGGGTTCAGAATTTATACGAAATAATAAGATCGAGTTCAAATGGGGCGAATGTCGATAGGTATTCATTGGAAGTTGGAAAAGAGTTGTTGAAAGGAGCTAAAGGGTTGGAAGAATCTTTAAGAATGCTTGTGAATTTGCAAGAAGCTTCAGAGTTGATGGTTAGCCCTCAACGAAAGAGTCGAGTTACGTTACTTGAAGTCGATGATGACGATGAAAAGGATCGATCGAAAGTTGTTGATCGAAACCAAGTTCCTTTGCCTAGATTCTCTTTTGACAAACGTCCGAAGAAGTCGAGTTTAGCGTTAACCGATGGTTCTAGTAAGTCATCGAGTCATCGCAGGTCGGCCAGTTGCGGTGCTGAAAGTGTTAGAAGTGTTTCGACCACTAAAGATACCTCAAATCGCTCAGAAAAAGGGAGGATTTCGAATGTGATAGCAAAACTAATGGGACTAGAAGAAGTTCAAGAAAAGCCCGATTCGAGTACCAAGCGGAACGAGGTAAGAAACACCCAAGATTCGAATGCAAACATGGTTTGCAAGACTTTGAGACAATCAAATGATGGTGCAGTTTCGTTGAGTGAACGAAAGTCTCAACAAATCCATGATTCAAATACAAATGTGGTGTCAAGAATGAAACAAAGCAACAACAACCGATTGGATCGAGTTGTGGGGAAGCAAGGGAGACAAACGAATGGTGAAACAAAAGAGAAGATGCAACAAAAGCGTAGAAGTGCAGAAGGTGCAGTGAGTTTACTAGTTGACAAGAAGAAAAAAACACGAAAGGAGAAGAGTAGCGAGATCAAACATGTTACGAGAAACAATCAAATTCAAGGACCAGAAAAAAGGACCCAGAAGAACAAACAAGATTTACAGCAAATCAAACAAGTAAAGCACACAAATTTGCCTTCAATAGAACCAAAACAGCAACCTTTTGAGCATATACCAAAAGCTAAAGATTTAACCCCAAAGGTACAAGAATTCGAAAGAACGGAACGATACATGCAACCACTAGTTACAAAAAAAAAGGCAGTGACACGAAACAAGGTACATTCAATTGCGATACGTAGAACTGAGTCCCCTCGAATTAGAGATGAAGTATTGAAGATAAGGGATCGAACACTCAACAACTTAACAACACCATCGAAACATAAACTTTCGGTTTTGAAAGAAACTATAAGAAAAGATGTATCATCCATCCTTTTGAAGCCTGCAGAAGAAATCAACAGCAAAACATTGAATTCAAACAAATCAGAACCAACAATCCGATTCAACCACATTGTAAGTTGTTACATATATTCACTTCTAAAATGATATAATAAACAATCAAACACATTCGTTATCACATTTTTCGGTCTCATTTTCATGACACCAACTCTCAGGTACCCGCATACGAAAACAAAATCCAGAGTGATCCTCAGTTAACTTCAGAAATCATAGTTTCTGGTATGCAAATGTGCAATTTGATCTATACCCTTTTTTCTCAACAAATCAAAAATATCTACATTTAGCTAATTTATTGTAATGTATGTATGCAGGGCGCCCTGAAATCATCATAAAGCCTGCAAATCTTGTGGAAAACAAACCAACTGCTAATCTTGTTGAGCACAAATCAACTTCAGAAATCATAGTTTCAGGTAAGCAAATGTGCACTTCTATACCCTTTTTGTCAACAAAAGTGTCTACATTTAGCTAATTTAGTGTGATGTATGTATGCAGGTCCACGCGAGATCGTGATAAAGGGTGCTAATCTTTTGGAAAACAAACCAGAGAAAGCATTTTACTCGAATAAACGAGTAGTACTAAACGAGTACGAGAAACAACTCAAGGAGATTCTAATAAAAGATCAACTCTTTTTAAGTACGGCACAAGCCCTTTTCAAACTCAATATACCAATCGGTTTTCTTCACGCAGATGATCAAAACCATCACAGGGATGAAACGAAGTTGAAACTAGATTGTGGGTACGAAATCTTGAAACGAAAAGCAAGGAATCAAGAACTATCACTTCATCCACACGTAAAACCCTCTATTGGTGCCATGGCTATAAGTTTGTTGGACGAATTGGTGAAACAATTGTATAAAGATGTGGAGAGTTTAAGATTATATGGTAGAAATGCTCGTAATGAATATGATGAAGCTGATTACTTGCATTATATGCTCGAAAAAGACATTTGCAACACGAATCCTGATATTAATAGTTTTTGGGACTTTGGTTGGAATATAACGACGTTTACGTTTTTGGAAAAAGATGAGTTTGTGAACGATGTGGAAGGATTTGTGGTTCGTACACTTGTAGATGAGATTGTTAACGATTTGTTGAGCATGTCGTTACCCTTTTGTATCAAGTAAAGTAAAAAGATTTTTGATTGAGTTTGTAAGGTTTTGTGGTGAGATTATAATCAAATTTTCGATTCAATTTTGTGTTGATTGATGTAGACGGAACATCGTTATCATTTGGACTAATTAATTGTTTATATTGAAAGTATTTTATTTGAAGAGCTCGTCAAGTTTCTCATTGTAATATGAGTTTGTTTGTTCATATGATTTTTATTTTTAGTATAAATTACATTTTTCGTCCCTGTGGTCTTTTGGATTCTCACAAATCGTCCCTAAAGATTGTTTATTACAGTGGTTGTTCTTGTAGTTTGTATTTTTTTTCCCCAACTTCATCCTTTAATACTTGATTAATAGGAGGTTTATATTCATATTTAATAGTTAATACTTAATTGTGATTAAAGTATAACAACAATTCCGATGTCGTCCAGCGGTTAGGATATCTGGCTTTCACCCAGGGGACCCGGGTTCGATTCCCGGCATCGGAATCATGTTGTTCATTTAACGAGTTTCCAGTTATTTATGTTGATCCATTATTACATGGCGTTCTCGATTTATAATACTTTTCGCACATTATCTTGACAATTTTATTTTTAATGAAGATCATGAATTCACTGGATTTCAAATCTTTGAATCAGTAGACAATTTAATCTTTCTTATGTTGATGATTGGATAAATTAACCTTTATAGTATGTGTTAACAAAATTATAATTTGGACATCAATCGATGCTTGCATTATTTGACAACAAATTATGAACATATGATTGCATTATAATTTCTACGACGACTATGTATTTGCCCCGGTCTTAAAATATGTATTTTTTCATATATATATTTCAAACTTTTTCATTATAACGTACTTTTGTCTTCGGACACTCCGTAAAATTATTTAATTATGTAAAAGTGAAATAATTAAACTCAATATTTACCAAAACTCGGTTTTTACACATGAGCCGAGTTGAATAGGTATACTCGATCTTCAAAGTTTGAAGTCTTTTAGAGCACGGGGAATGATTTCAGGGGATTGTCTCCCTTTTTTTTTCTCTCTACTATCTTCCTAAAACCCTAGTTTTCAAAACAAGCCGCCACAACTTTCATCCTCTCCTCCGGCCGTTGGCTTTTGCTGGCGATAGGAGGGCCTCTCTCTCGTAACTCTCATCGGTTTCTAGTTCCTCCCACCCTTTTTTGATGGTAGCATTCTTCGGCAGTTATTAAGGATCGTTTCGGGTCGCCATTTTGATGGTTTCAATCGGTGGTTTTGATGGTGTTCAGGTGATAGTTGCAGATTGGTGGTTTCAAGGAGTTGTAGTTTCGCCCGTTCGTTGGTATCCCGGATTCGCTTTTCCGATCAACGGTTTCGGTGGAATCCGGTCACAAGTCATAGGTAGTTTGTTTTCGTTTTGTTGGTCTCAAGTCATGTTCTAAGAGGGTTTCCGATAGTGATTTTAAGTGGTGGTTTCAAGCGGTTGTAGGTAGTTTCATCGTGGTGGTCTTAGGTTGAGTGGTGGCACGTAGTTTGTTTTTGTTTCGGTGGTCTCGGTCATTGTTCTAAGGTGGTTTAGTGTTGTGGTTTCAAGTGGTCGAAAAGGTTCGTTTTGGGGGTCTTCGGTCGCGGTTATAAGGTAGTTTTAAGATGTCGAAAGGTTCATTTAGTTGGTCTCGGGTCGAGGTTATAAGGTGGTTTCAAGCTGTTGAAAAGGCTCATTGCGTTGGTCTCAGATCAGGGGTTATAAGGTGGTTTCAGGTGCTAGTGTTAAACGTTTGAAGAGTGTCATTTCGGTGGTCTCGAGACGGGGTTTGTCACACCCCGCCAAAATCTAATCAGAGTTAAGTGCGGAAGAACAGGGCGTGACGCGATTAGTTATCTAACTAATCAAGAGCATATGATTATATACGGAACATAATATTAGAATGCCATAAATTGTTTGTTACAAAACGTAGCGACTATTCAAGTCGATAAAGTAGTAGGGTTATTAAAATACAACTGTTTAGAGATTTCTCAGATATAACTAAGGCGGTTTATAGTAATACAAATGAAATCTCGTGAGTTTCCCAAAAATGGCATCCTAAGTGATATGGTAGGCGCGGGTCCCAATATGCATGCAAATCTTACTTCACTGCTAATTCCCTGAAAAACATAGTTAAAAGGTCAACAAAATTGTTGAGTGAAATCCACAGGTTTAAGACTCGATCATTTAAACCAATCGTTTAGTAATTATTTCGCAATTCATATCGTGCCAATCATGGCCAAGAGTACGATGATATATAGTTTAAAACAATAAATAGCTGACGGTGATCCCTCGAAGGTTTGCAAGACCTTGCGAGTTAAAGTGACGACACCTAGGCCTATAACCAAACCACGACTTTTATTGTTTTTGCCCGGGACCATTAAAATATACGCTCCTCGTCTCGACTTATAGTCGGCAGTTAGCATGACTAACAAAAGTGGGAGGGATGTCATCCCAATAGTACTATTCGCATATTCGGTGGCTAGCGTCATCTAGCTGATGGTTACAGTTTGTAGTCATGAGGACTTCTATGCACTACAACTAGTTTAACATAGGATCGCACAAGGATTCATTGTCAGGTTTTCAATCATCGCATGAAAATAGTTCGTATGTAAACAGTACATATGTTTTTCACCCCAAATTTAGAAAGCAATAAAAAGCAGTAAAATAGGGGCTGTGGACTCACCTGAGTCCGAGCGTGCTAGCAAATTGTATTTATAAAAAATGCCCAAATAAGCCTCTTAACATCCTAAACGCAAGAGCTTAAATTAATATATGTAGACGACTCAATAGTCAGTCTATGTCAGTTGTTCACTCAACTAGGTTTATAAGTTTGCCATCGACGGGCTTGAATATCATGTAACTTTATTCTTAAAAGAAAACGACACGTTGTGATCCCTATTAGTTTTCAAAATCATTAAAACTCGTTTAAGTCAAACGTTATAATACCTTTTATATGCATTATATAATTAACGCGAATTGTGATTTCTTATATGTATATATTCACATATTTATACATACATATTTTTGTTACATTTGGTTTAAGGTTCGTGATTAGGTTGTTTGATCGGGAACCTTACTTTTATATAATTATCATTACCTCATTTATTTAATATATATAGAAACATACTCATAGAGGTATATATATATTATTAATATCCTTAAAATGCTTTGACGTTATATATATATACACACACTTATAGGCGCGCGCACACACACATATATATATATATATATATATAATTATTTGTTGTTACGATACTTTGACATTATATTTGTTGTTACGATACTTTGACCAATATATATATATATATATATATATATATATATATATATAGACACACACATATATATATATTAATGACGTTATAAGTATTATAATTGATGTTTATACCTTTGTCATTATAATATCGTACGGGTCGTTTTAGTTCCGTTTTTAACCTAACTTTTGGGTTTATCGGGTTTTAAATCGTACAATCCCGTTTCTAATATTTTAAATCATGGAGTTGCTTAATTTAATTTAATTTATTTGATTTCATACTTTAAACTAATAACTTAGAAGTTTTATGCTTTTAGTTTCCAAAATTCCATATTTTAACGTTTTTAGCTCACGATCTCGGTTTTAATCCACATTTAATATCCAAGTCTTGGTTTTAACATTTTAATTCATAAATTTATCTAAAACACTTATAAACCTACTGATTTTACACATAACTCCTCAATTTTACGGTTTTTGCAATTTAGTCCTCCTAGTCTTATTTTTCTCATTTTTAACACATAACTTTGGTGAAATTAAAGTTTAAAAATCTAGATCTTGTTCTAATTTGTTCTAATACTTATTTTATACTTAAATACATGAATCATACTAATTTTTACATCAAAAGTCCTCAATATATGATTTATACCATTTTTGTCCTTTTTAGTTTCATTTGTTCATTTCTAACAGTTTCTGTCCAGAATTTAGTCCATCTTTAGCTACGGTTTTGACTAGTCAAACAAGGTCATAATTTTATGAATTTTTATTCTACATGTTCCCCTATGTCTTAGCTTTCCAGAAATATAAGATTCATCATTTTTGGTTACGTTTAAGGGGTCCAAATATATTTTATACTACACAAAGGTCCATCAGGTACCTTGCTGGACAGTTGGTCATAGATCCGTGAGCCTAAGGAGTTATACTTATTTTCACAGAATGCAATTATACAACTTTGAAAGCTAACACAATTTGTGACTTGTAGGAAAAAGAATCAACTCATTTAGATCTACGGTTTGAAAGTTGTGACTCTCCAAAGTTAGGTCATTTTCTGTCACAAAAGAACAGTTTGTACACATTTTCTTAGAAATTCGTTTTGAGGTATCAATGCTTGTCTAAAAATTATGAAATCGGTGGGGTTTGAAAGATAACTTCCTGAACTTAGTTTTAGACTCCGAAAACACAAGATTTCATCAAGATTCGACCGATTTATGAAGCTCCAAAGTTGAGTAAAGTTTCTGCCTTTTTTTTTTTTTTTCCAGTTTGTTGTTTAAGGGTTAGTTTTGGTTCTTTTGAGCATAACTTTGTTATATAACATACAAATACGACTTTTTAAGTTTGATCTTAGCAAGAGTGAACATCTAAACATATTCTAACCATCACATAAGCATCTTAATAAGAATATAAAGAGTTTAAAGTAGAACCACCCTTACAATGCACTAAAGGAGCAAATGAGAGCAAGGTGGAGGTTGATGTTGTTGTGAGTGAGTTCCTAGCTTCCAATCTTTAGGTTTTTGGTTTGTTTTTCTTAGGAATGAATGGGAAGCTGATGTGAGCACGTTTTTGATGGGTTCAAGAGCACAAAAGTAAGGTTAAATGAAGGTATTTCATGGTGGATCCAAAGGAGATTGAAGGAGGATGAAGGATGATGATCAAAGGTTGTTTGAAGATGAAATGAAGATGTTTTGGGGCTGCTTTTGCAGCTGTTTTTCAGCAGGTAGAGAGCAGGAAAAGAAAAAAAAAAGGAGAGAAAAGAAGAGTTCATGTGTGTTTGTTAGCTTGCAAATGAGTGGATATAAGGTGGTGTGTGTGCATGGGATATAGTATAATATTAGAACAAGGAGGGCATGTGGAGTGCAGAATTTTTTTTTTTTTCAAAGGAAACAATGAGAGGGAGATGGTGAGTTGAGGAATTCTCGGCCAAGAGTCAATGGGAGGGGCATGGCCCTCTTGACTTTTGAGTTCTTTTGTTTCTTGAATTAATTAATTAGATATTTTGGTTAATTGGTAATTAATTAGGTGTAATTTAGATACTTAAGGTTAATTTGATTAATTAAGGATAATTAAATGTGTATTCGAATATTGTAAGTCTTTTAGACAATGTAAGTGGGTCACGATTTAATTTGTTTAAATAATTGCGTATTCGTAGTAACCGTCGTGTTCAATTTAATTTGTGTATGCGTTTATTCGATTATTCGGAAATGTTATGTTTTTTTAATCTAGCATAATAATATAGTATAATAACCACTATTTAATTATCAATAGATTTACGTTATTTATGAAAGTTATCACCAACGTTCGCATTTGTCAGAAGTCATCCGATTTAAATCGCACAATTCTAAATAATTACGTAAATGTAATGCGTCATGCATTAAAGTAAAGTACACCAAAATGTGCAACGTGGGGGTGTGCTAGACTTATCTAATTTTAAATCGAATCGATTATAATCACGAGGGAATTAGCGTAAGAATGCAAGTTAATTGTGTACGGAAGTATACCGGTTTTCGAGGGTTGTCACAGGGTTATAAGGTGGATTCAGATGGTCATTTTAAGCGGTTGAAAATGCTCATTTCAGGGTTATAAGGTGGTTTCAGGTTGTGGTTGTATGCAGTCATGGGTTGTTATGATATGCAATTTTTGCTTGGGTTAGTGGTCTAATGAGGTTCGAGGCCGAAGTGGTTGACGGTAGTTTTGGTCTTGGTAGTTTGAAGGTTCCTTTGTTAACAATCCCCAACATTTTACGGTACCACCACTTAGTTGATTGTTTGTTTTGAGGTTTTAGTGGGTTCGATTGTGAAGGTCATGGTCGGTGTTTAGTCGTTTCCATGCTTTCAATTGAGTGTTTGCCTTTTTAGTGGTCACGTGATATGTTTGAGTTAGATGACTTAGGGTGTATCTTTTAGGGTCATTTTTTTGAGATTGAGTTTTAGAGTTATTTTTGGGTAGAATGGAGATTTAGAATCGATGTATTAAGGTGTAACTTTTAGGGTCGTCCTGTTTAGTTGAAGTTGAGTTTTTAGAATTGTATTGGGTTGAAAGAATTTAGGTGTAACTCATTTCCTATCTTTGTAATTTCTAGCATCTTGCTAGTTATTTTTAGTTTGGTAATACAATTGTCTGCCTTTTCTAAAAAAATAATGAGTCGTGTTATTTTTAACGAAAGTTTAGAAGGATGATATTTTTTATATTCTGAGGAAATCTTCGCTGTAAAAATATGCAACCAAAACGCTGCATGGCATCTTCTAAACGGCACCATATCTTTATTTTGGAAGTTATTTTTTTTTTCACGGTCAGTCAAAATTTTGAGTCCATTATCTGTTCCACCATACTAGGCACGTATCAAGCTTTATTAACTTTGTTTGATATTTGCAGCCAAACGTCCCACCAATTTTACATAATATTCATCACAAAATCAATGTTAATAAACAAGACCAGTAACTAACTAATGTTGTGATGTTCAATCTTAATTCGTGCTTCATCCTTACGTTTCTCAATGGATGAATCAAGCAACGAAAGAGCAAATTCTATTAGGTTTGATTATCCATTTCGTTGATTTTTTGCTTATTTTCGAATATCAATGTGTTGAAAGTTTGTAGTTTTTGAAATCCGGTGCTTCATCCATTCATTTGCAATATGGGTCTAATCAATTTTACTTCGATCAATCACTTAAATGATAAAGAAACGGTGCCGTTTTGAAGATGCATATGTAGCGTTTTGAATGCATACTTTTGCAGTGAAGATTTCCCCATTATATATATATATATATATATGAGATCATGTGAAAACAGAGGATAAAATAAAAACGATGAAAACAAATTTCAACCCTTGGATCAAAATACATATATAAAATGGGTTGAAGATAAAATAAAAGTGGTGAAAACAGTTGAGCTTCACAATTTGATGAAATGTGAAGTTGAATTTTAGTTGCTTCACACTTAATTTTTAAATGCGAAACTTTTTTTTTTTTGCTTCAAATAAAATTTATGAATTGTGATGGTTGAAAATTAAACTTCACACATTCATAAATTTATGTGAAGCCAAAAAAATTAGGCTTACAATTAAAAAATTAAACTTCACACATTCTTATATTATTCATAGTATGCAAAAATACTCGAATTTCCATTATGTACAATAAACTTTCAATTTGTTTCAATTGCATTTATTTTTGTGACGTGACAATTTGTAATGATGCCACATGATACCTTAGACTACTGCCAACGGACGTCGGTTCGTGGCGTTGGTTTTTGCCGACGGAACCGACGCCGTTGGCACAAGCCGTCGGTTTAGGCGCGTCGGTTTTTGGCGGCGAAAAAGTGACAGGAATGGAGGAGTTCAGAAGTGGGCCCGACGCGTATTCTTTTTTTCTTTTTCTTTTTTTTTAATCGTTAATGTAATTATATATAATAATAATAATAATAATAATAATAATTTAAAAAACAACCGTTGCCCCAACGGTCAGTTTTTTTTTTAAATATATATATGTATTTTTTTAAAAAAAATTCAAAACCCTACCTTTTTTTACACTATAAATAACCCATTTTCCATACATTTTTTTCACTACAACCTACTACAACTTATCTACTTTCTTTCATACACAAATTTACATCTTCTATACACCACCACCAACTTTAAAAATGTCAAGAAATCATAACAAAAATACACCACCACCAACTTCACAAGAATCCGATATGTGGAACCACCTTATGAATAATCCGATACCAAATGTTCAACAGAATCCACCCTTTTCACCAACGGGTTCATTTTTCGCTCAATCGAGCAACTCTTCACCTAGTTAACAACTCGGATTTGCATCATACTCACAACACCCACCATATCAAAATTACCAAAATTACCAACACTATCAAAATTATCAACCTTACTCACCTTATCATCCACTCCCCAAACCACCTCGACTTTTGTAAACCAACCATTTTATCAACACCAACATGCACACTCGGCTTTCTCTCCATTTCCACCAACCCCAATTAACTATCCACAATTCATAAATATTAATACACCACCCGAAGACCAACCCGAACCCGAACACCAACTCGAACCTGAACCCGAACCCGAAGATAGGAAAGGAAAACGGGTACAAGTAAAATGGTCGGACGAGGAGGTGGTTATATTGTCCAAACGATGGGTCCACGTATCCGAAAAGAGTCGTGAAGGCAATTCACAAAGCTACGATACTTTTTGGCAAAGAGTAGCAAACGACTACAATAAAGTGGCACCCGAAAAATGTACAGTCAGTCAAATACAAGGAAAGTGGAATAAAATCCGCAAAGATGTCAAAGCTTTCATCGCCATCTACAACCACGCAACCGACCCGAGGCCAAACGGGGCTTCGAAAAAAGACAATGTCGAGGCGTGTTATAAACTATTTAAGTCCCAACAAAAACACAAATTTACATACGAGAAATGTTGGGATGTGTTAAAAGTTCCGAAATTCTATTCGGACGAGGGGGTCTTGGCTAAACGGCGTACACACCAACCCCAAATCGACCCCATCAATCTTGGTGATGACATCCCTTCATCCGATCCGCTTGCCACTAACATGGACAGTTGTTCCAAGACGATCGGATTCGTCGTCTGCCCGGTTGTGGAATTTCAAGAAAAAGTCAAAAGAGTTCGGGTTCGAGTGATGCGGCTACTTCTTCAATAAGTTTGAAGAAAAAAGAACGTTTAGCTAATATCAAATCCACGGAAGCACAACAAAAAACATTGTCTATTATCGAATCAAATTCGGAAAAAAGACCATTCTCAAAACATGGAAAATGCTTTATAAAAAGATACCGAAGGGTCTTAAGAAAAAAGAGAAAAAAATTCTCCAAGAGGTACGAAACACCGTGGTTAGTAAATGTCAGTCGGATTACCAAACGATTTTTGGTCAAGCTTCGGGTTCGGTTCCGGTTCAAGAAATTGATTCTGACTCGAACGAGGAGGAACATGAGGACGAAGCCGAAGATCTCGACGATTCGGAATAGATGACTAACTGCACTTTATTTTTCAATAAAGGTACATTTTTTTAATATTTATTGTAATGTTTTATTTTTAATTAATATAATCTTTTTTTATTATAATATAATAGTTTTTATTTAATTTTGTAGTTTAAATAATTAAAGTAAATAATTGATGGGATTTACAAAAACTGAAGTGATGTTACTATTGGCAGTGAAGTGTCAATTTTGTAAACTGCTGATGTGACGCTAATTTGGCAAAAACTGACAACGTCAGTTGTGTTCATTGTTGACACCAATCTTATAAAATTAACACATAAATATAATTATAAAATATTAAATAAGATAGCAACGAATAATAAGTTTATTAAACGAATATTAATCGCATATTATTAATGTCAAATATAAATATATCGAAAACAAAAAGTAAAGTATTAGAAACTCCAAACACGTGACATTAAAAAGGTGAAAAAAAATCAAGTACAGGGGCATAATAGTCAAATACGTGCACATGGTTGCGTGTGAAAGAACCACAACCGCCCACGTATGCCAGCACAAACCGACCCAAAATCGAGAATAATCCGCCGAGTCTACATCTAACAACCAACTCATCATTTAAATCTAACCGTGCATCTCCCAAACTACATTCCATCACAGCCGTTGGATCATTCCAAAAGGTCAATAAATAACCCTAAATCACAACCTGTCTTCATTACCGCGTTCTTCCACCCTTTTTTTTTTATGTGGACGAACTTCTTCGCCATGTATTCTCTAGATCCTTCTTTCCTTTCGCCGTTTCAGATGATTTATTTGGCATATTCGCCTAGATCGTTCTCCGATCTACGTTTTGCCTATCGTTTTGCTGCGGTTCGATAAATCGATCGCCGCCAATCTACGCGTTTATCGGAGTTTGAGATCTTGATCGGATGCTTCGCAAGATGAGGTTCGTTAATTAATAGTTATGCGTGATGTGTTTGACTTGTTTGATCATAACTGACTATTTTCGATAAATTTGTTGTTTGTCTGATGAATCGATTGATATGTTGCTGTTTATAATCGAATTTTATTATTGTTTGTTCTTCAGATCTATGGATCTAGTTTAATCGGTTAGAGTTGACGGATGAGAAACGTTCCGTGGTTTACATCTAACGAATTCTACGAAGATCGTCAAAGTAATTCAACTCTTCATATGATTTATAAAGAAAAAAGTTCGAAAAGGCTATGAATGATTGTTATCGGTTCATGCTGTAAGTATATCATGTATTTATAGTCGAAAATATGAAGTTATGCGTGGATAGGTGAGGTTAATTTGTAAGATCTGCTTGTGGTGTTGGTGTGTGTGATGTTGTGAGTCTGACCTTTGCCATATCAGGTGCGCTTGTATGGCAGGTTAAAAAAAGTCAATGAAAGAGTTGTGTTTTTTGGTTTTGGATGGAAGGAGATGGTACGGTGTTTGTTGACCGGCTCACCTTCCATTCCTTGTGTCCCTGTCTACCTCTACTTTTCCTTATCTCTCTAACCTTGGCTGTTCTATTCGTCATAAAAAAACAAATAATATATAACAATCGAATAGTTATTAGCTAATAACATCATCTATACAGCAAACAGTGTAACGAATCTGACCGATCACCGCAGCAAACACTGGATCGTCCATTACGCCGAGATTATTAAGGTACAATTAATCAATTTCATGTTGCCAATTACTTAAGTTACTTGAAAGCCACACATATTTTGCTTTATCTATTAATTATTCGGTAATAGAAGCAAGCCCTCGTCATTCATCTCTTTAACTAGAGATCTGTGTCGTTCTATATTTTGTTATGAAGTTCATATTCATATGGTTATTGTAAAAACTGGTAAACGTCTGTGATTATCTGTTACTTGGTTCCAAAATCCCCATAAAGTTTTTTTATTTTCTTTTCTATTTCTATCATTGTGTTCTTCCATTTCATACAATTGAATTGAATTATACATTTTCCTGTTATTGTTTTTCGATATCAAATGCTAGGAGTGTTCGCTTTCTGAAAAATTTAGCATTCGTCAGTACTGTTATTGTAGCAACATATTTCTTGTTGTACATTCTAGCTAGTCATGTTTTGGTTAAAGCAGGCAAATGAGATCTGCTTTGCCTCTGTCGTGTTAATGTAGTCATGTTAGACCTTGGTGGTGGGGAATTGTGTATAGTAAAATCTAATTCGTTTGGGTGCCAAGCCATTTAGTTAATTCTTAAGAAATGCAGAAGCTGGACGGATTTGAGGAAGATGTATTAGCTGTCTTTGCAAAGTTTTTATGGTGTGTTACTTAAAGTACGACGACTCAATAATGAAAGGACTCCGAGGATGTTGATGGTTTTTACGTATCTGATGCTCTCTGGAAGTGCTGCGATGGCTTTGTTATGTTACTCGTGATAAAGCTTTGGTATCAATTTGAAATGTCCTTGGTGTTTATAACCTCTTCGATTTGACTTGAAGATTTGTTATGGATGATGATGAAGGGGATTCAGTTTCATCTTTTGATTCCTTAGTTGTCAATTGCGTAGCTGGTATGAATTATTATAATATCATTGGTCATAAATTCCGAAGTTTTTTAATATTCTAAATCGGTTGAAATTATCTTCAGTTACACATTCTTCCATTTGTTTGCGCAAGTTGTGTTTGCCTATTATTTGATGAGGTTGGTTTATTAAGACTTATGTTGCAGGTGTTTTCTGGCTAGTTACTGATCTGAAACGTAACTTGATGTATATCTTTTCTACTCCGTACCATGAAGTACCATGAACTGCCGTAACGTTTTCTGTATAAAGAAAGTTCGGGAATTATCCCTAGTGTCATTTTTATAAGAAAATAATTGAATAACAAATTTAGAGTACATGATAAAATTCAGGTAAATTTCTGCATTGTGGTTTAAAAATTCATATAAATTAGGGCCATAGGTGCTCCAAAGTTGATAAAAGGATGAATACTACGTCTGTGTCAATGATAATTCAAAATGCCGGTTGTTAGTCTGTCGGTCTCAGTGACCATTATAGATCCATTAGCTCAAGTGGTTAGAGTGCCCATTAATTTTTTTATGGGAGGACGGTGGTTCGATTCCACCTGGATCTCAAACGTCCACTTCACCTCATGAAGTCATGTTGTAACCTAAAATTTAATTTAACTGGTAATAGTTTTTCGTGTGGTATTTGAAAACTAGACGATGATGATTTCGTAGTGATAATTTTTTTTTTTTGAGTATAAAGTTTTAACACATTTTACTTCCTTTTCTTGCATACATTCTGTTTAAGCGTCAGATTAGAACATACTACGTACTTTGAATCAACTGATGCATGGATAAATATGGTCACCTCTTTAAATACCCAATCTAGAACTTAAAACGGTATGTAGACGTTGATATGCAGATTGTCAAGCACCTATTGGTTACACAAGTGTTCCGAGAGGTCATTTGTGTACTTGAAGATAAAGAGTGGAGCTCATGAGATCATATGTTGATGTGGACTATCTCCTTTGTTTAGTTTGGTGTAAAAGACACCTTGAAGTATGACTGCGAAGATTTCTCAAAGTTAACGGTTCAAGATGCTTTCAAAGCTCGAATTTTTGAGATTGTGATGACAAAATGGGTTATGGTGCCAACTATTGGCACGGTGCTGTGGCACCTGTATTACTGAGGCGGCAGCTGCTCTAGAGCCTGAATATGCTTGGTTTGCCTGAGATTGTAGAACGGACCTTCATGGACCACTTATCATGTTCGGATACTAGATAGATGTTTGTGTTACAAATGGAACCTTATAATATAATAGTGCTTGTGATTTGAATATCCAGAACGTTCAAAGTAATAAAACATGTAGTGTGTTGTTTTTCTGTTTGTCTTCTAACGGTAGATCAACAATCATGACTCATGACTATGTATATATACATACAAATACGCATAATGAAGTGATTAGTTGAAAGTGTGAACCGCATATATTAAATTAAAAAAGAATAGAAGATCGAGAGTCAATATGGTTTAAAGTTTAAACATCCAAATATCCAATAATTGTTGTAGCTTCATATCCACCCTTTAAATTGCTTTATATAGGAGTGCAACAAAGTCATATGATAGTGAAGGTTCATCTCCTTCATTATATGAGAAAGTTAAGCACATATTCTTTTTCTTAAATATTCACTTTCACCTTACTTGATGTTTCTCATGTATCACTCCGCTTTTAGCATTATCAACTAATTTTGTTACATATTTGAGCCCATCAGTATTGTATTGTAGGTTGATCATGGCTCACATAAAATGATTTGTAATTAATAGATGTATTTGGACTAAATAACGAAGAGCACAATTAGTATTGACACAAATTTTAGGTTTTACAGTTCTACTGAAGAACACTGTGACTGAAAAAGTAGAGGAGTGGAATACATTGTTTCTACAGTGTTCAGGACATTCTGATAGTTTTTTTTTTTAATTTTAAAATTCAAATAATTTAATAAATTAATACAAATTACAAAATAAATTTAAATAAAAGATAAGGTTCATTAAAATAAAATAAAATAAAAAAGATTACAAGTCCTAAAAATTAAAAATGTGTTAAACAAAGTAATCAAACATTTTCCGATCTCGGTCCAGGTCCCGAGCCATAGGGCTACCCATCCTCTCACAAATCTTCATCTTTTCCATTTTTATTATGTATTTAACCGGTTACGACAATTGGTCCGTCGACATGGACAATTTTGAGCTGGGCTTCGAAGTTCTTCGTCTTGTAGTATCCTTTTTTATCGCTCCGTATACTTTCAAAGGTTGATGTGAGTGACCCATCAAATGAAGAGCGAGACGAAGCGGCAGATTCGGATGACGCTTTTTTGGGATTTTGTTTTCTTGTTTTCCTTTTGGACGTGGGAACAGATCGTCACCAAATAAACCGACATTCATATTTTCATTTTCTTCTTCGTTACCTCAGGTTCTTCGTCCAAATCCATGTCTTCCAAGTCCACCGTTTCACGACGTTTTGGAACGTTGCACCTACCGACGCCAAAGAGATCGAGATGTAACCACTTTTGGCGGTCCTTCAAAAAGTTCCACGCTTGAAAATGTGTAAACGATTTATTATTAATTTCCAACCGATATTGATTCTACGCTCGAATTTGAAAATCTTCAGAACCTTTCCCACTTCTAGGTTGTGCTTTAAGCCGTGTCCACTTTGAAGAAAAAGCATCCTTGTTACATATGAATGGCGGGCGACTATTGTACACATTCATAACCAGATACAAAAACAAGCCCCCGCTTTGGGCATTTTCCCGGTCGAAATCTTCGGATACGGCAATCCAACTTTGATCCAAACGTAGTTCATCCTCTGTTCCCAAATGTTTCGATTGAGAACGGTATTTTTCGGTTTAGGTTGTGATGATTCTTCCGCCGTTTTTTTTCTTCAATTTTTTGCTCTACTTTTTTTGGACGAGTATGGTGTCTGGTTTGTTTCTCCTTTAGAATGCATGTCGTATTGTGTTTGCCGGACTTGCATTTGAGACATTTTATATTATTGACCAAAATTCGGCAATTGTGCGTTTAAGGAGATGGATATTTTACGGGTTTGAAGATGATGAAACGTTTGAAAACGAGTTCCATTGAGATTGAAGATGGTATGGAGTGTTTGGGTTGTTCGACATGGTTTGAATTATAATGAACAATAGAGTTTTTGAGTTTTTGAAGATGAGAATGCGTGTTTTGATGTGTATGCAGTGAAGCATTATAATTAGGATGAAAAAGTGATTAAAAAGAATTAAAAAAAAACGGTTGGTTAAGGATATATTTTTATTTCTTTGTATTCGGTTCTGACCGTTGAGAAAAAGAATAGAATATTCAAAAATACGGCGTCTGGCGCCGGATTCTGTCTGGAAACACCGTCACGCCGTTGCAGTATGAGTGAACGCAAAAGAACGTTGTTATCGGCCGAGAACAATGAAAAAAAAACACGCCACTCTGTGTATGTCTAATTAAACCCACAGCAAAGTAGCATGACCCGTTTGAATGTTAATTTGGGCAACCCAAAAGCAATTTGAAGTTTGAATAATTTGATCACTACATTTTTCCGTCACAACTATATTCGGAAATTTGAATGATATTTTCGTTACCTAACCTATTTTCTACACTTAAAAAGGTGTGTATATTTGGATCATCTGCTCACATTAATTTTAAGTGTCAAGTTTTTACCACTTTATCGGTTTCTTGAGTTTCTTCGTACTTTTAAATGTAGAGATCTAGAAGCAATTTGTCAACTTTGGATGCACATTTACTATTTAACAAGTTTTTATTTCAACATTAATACAAAATGTGTAAATTTGATTATTTCTTTAGAATGCTACTTCATATCACCATCCGTATAAAAATGGGTATTTGGGCCACCCACTGAAGTCGCTTCATATTTCAATAGAGCACAACATAACCCCTCACAAGGTCTAACATCGCCGGACAAATCACCTTCATCACATATACCACAACGTACGAGCCGGAACTCGTGCGAATTAAGCCTTAACGTTGTGGGCCATGCGCTTCATTGGTGGTTGGTACCTTTATGATAAATAATACCCATGACAGCTTTCGAACCCATGACCTCAAGAAAGTTATGGACTGCCCTTACCGATAGACTATTTAATCATTGGTATATCATATTACCATCAATATAGATATGGTTCCTGATCAATTTCACTTAAAAGAGTGTATTATCAATGTCTAGTCCTCCTACACTCGTAGTCCTAGATAATTGTCAAACAAGTTGTTATTATGGTATCATAGCAAAATACTAAACTACTCTTCTATAATTAAAATTCTCTGACAACCCGAGAATTTTAAATCTGTCTAATAAGTCCGATACCGTCCCTACAACATTAATCGGTCTTTTTGCCAACCAAAACTTGGACAAAACATGAATTAATGTAAGGGAGTTGCAATGAACACATTTAACATGTTAGAGGTTCAAAACTAACTTTTTATTATAGATCGAGGACTAAAAGTAGAACTATACAAAAAAGCACAAATAAAAGATAGTGTAAAGAAAATAAAACAGAGCCAAGACAAAGGTCGAGTAGTAGTATAGTATTAGTCTTCTCATTATCCCCACTTATCAACACACTGTCTTTCAACCTCATTTCCTCCTCATCTTACTTGTTTTTTCTTTTTGTTAAATTCTCAACGCTTGCATGGTTTCAATAGCTACTTTTCTTAATTTGACTTGAGTTTATGTTCTTCATATGTTTTTAATTGATTTTATATGAGTTTTTTGAGATTTTTCAAATGGGTATTGATTTTTTTACATAAAGATTGACCAAATATTTATGTAAAGCAAAAAAGAATTAATCTTTTTTGTGGGTTTGCGTTTGATGGTGAAAAAGATTTGAGGGGTTTTGGGAGATGGGAAAAAAGAAGATACTAATGAAAACAAAAGAGTTATCCATAGCCATAGCAGAATCATCATCAGTGATTGGAGATGTACAAGTGGAACAGCAGCAGGTACAACAATTTACTCCACGGAAGAGAGGTAGGCCTAGGAAAATAGTGGAGAAAAGTGAAGAAGATGATTATGAAGATGAATTAGAGGAAGAAAAACATCAAGATTTGCAAGAAGAAATGGAGTCAAAGAAAGCAAAGTCAAAGAAAGAAAAGTCAAATGATGAATTGGTCAAAGAAGAAGCAAAAGAAGCATCATCTTCTTCTCCTCCTACTACTACAGCTAACAGAAGAAGCAGGAGAAAAAGCAAGCCCAGAAAGAGCTGCTAGAAGCCTAGAAGTTTGTAAACCAAAAATTTTCCCTTTAATTATTTTGTCAAAGGGAAGCTTGGAAATTGTAATTTATTCCATAATTAAGGTTTGATTATTTGGATAATGTTATCATGGTTTACTTGACTCAATATCGAATATTGTCTAGATTTGATTTTTGAGAAATGATTTGTTATATGTTTGTAAATCAAGTTCACAAGAAGATTAAGACAATGACAAAAAATTAAAGATGATGCATTTGTGTTACAATGCAATCATATATTAAACAAATTTATAGAACCAAATTAATTATGTGTTTTGTGTGTTAAAAAAGAAATCAAGACAATATTGTTAGGTTATGCATGACTAGAAATCTTATCCACATATATATATCGGGCATGAGTTATTTTAAGGTTGAAAGGTTTTCAAGGAGGGAAACAAAGACAGTGACCAATCATATAACAAGATATTTTTTTGTCCCATTGAACTCTTCGAACTGGATCATTTTAGCTATTCAAAAGAAAATGTTGAGATCGACTTATCTAAGTGCTTATGTGCTTATTTTAAAAAGTATAAAGAATTAAAACATATATACTCTTATAAAAATTGATTATATGCTTATTTCGAGAGCATACAAAATTAAAATATAAATATCTTCTAAAAATTGATTAACCGCGTGCATTTAAAAAAATAAACACTTAATAATAAACACGATAACACTTGACAAGTAAAAAAAGATGAAATTATTCATGATATATTTATCTGTTAGTTGAGAGTTTTAGATGACGTCAAGAACAAATACATGTAGTGTATTGGTGTAATATCAAAATAGTGACCCGGCCCGACTTTCACACGTAGCATTCGTATTTTTTAGCATTAATTAATTATTTATGTTTGGATAAGAGGGTGCTTTTTCTAAATAAAAAAGACTCCCTTTTTTAATTAATTCCCACCACAATGGAAATAACTTGACCACTATTTGCAAGTTACAACATTTGATTTACGAATCGTTACACCCAACCCCCTAATCTTTTGTGTTATAACAAAACTAATCTTCACCAATATAGATCACCACAACACATTCTTGCACCACAATTTTTTATTCACGTCTGTTTATAGCATTGTAATGTACAACAACATTAAGCGTTAAGCATATTCAGATCGATCGTTGCATGCAACCTCATTTCTCACATTAATAGATTCTAATGATGAACCGGTTATTGAATTATCCACGTTACTCAAACGGGATAAAAACCAACTTATAAAAATACTCCATTCATTCCAATAAACATGCAGTTTAAAAAAACATTGTCATTCCACTTACTTTTTGGTAAGATGATAGTTTTACCCTTTACTTTTTACATACTTTTATATATATATATATATATATATATATATATATATATATATATATATATATATATGTATATACTAAATGAGTATAAAAGAAAACTCTATAATTTGTCACGTAAGCATGAATGCCACGTGTCAATTTCTTAACTTCAGTTAACAAATTATTTAATTAATATTATTTTATTATTTTATTATTTTATAATAATTAATAAATAATAAATATAAATGCTATATATATTATAATAATACGGAAAGAAGAGTCACATACGAAAACAAAGTCCTATAAATTATTTAATTAATATTATTTTATAAATTATTTTATAAATTATTTTATAAAATATTTACTACAATTATCATTTAATCACGTAATATCAAAATATGATGCAGAAAAACCAAAATCGATATGAATATATCTAAAATAATTCTAATAAATTACCGTGCATTACACGGGTCTTCCACCTAGTGTGTATATATATATATATATATATATATATATATATATATACTAGATGCAAACCCGTACGATGTACGGCAATCTCAAATTTACAATATTTAATTTTATAGTACATTAAAAGAAGATTATCTACGTCGAACTTTTTTAGAAAAGTAAATAAATTTAGATATCAATTGTATTATCAATTGAATAATGTAAATACATAATACAAATATAAATAATCAAGAAAATGCACCAATACAATTATTAAAATATATCCTAAACATAATAGAACTACACACGACAATAATAATTAATTGATAATTATTAATAAATTAATTATCCTAAACGTATCCTTGTTTAATAATAATTTGACAATTGTGAGAATAACTTATGGTTGTCCTAAACTATTTAAAATATATAATTAATTTATTAATTTGAAAATTATAAGAAATTGCCACGTAGGATTTTATGCCAAGTGGCAAGTTATGGAGCTTTCTTTTGTACTCCTTTAGTATATACTAGGTGGAAGACCCGTGCAATGCACAGTAATTTATTAGAATTATTTTAGATATTACGTGATTAAATGTTAATTGTAGTACATATTTTATAAAATAATTTATAAAATAATTTATAGGACTTTGTTTTCGGATGTGACTCCTCTTTCCATGATATTATAATATTTGTAGCATTTATATTTATTATTTATTATTTATTAATTATTATAAAATAATAATATAATATTAATTAAATAATTTGTTAACTGAAGTTAAGAGATTGACACGTGACATTCATGCTTACGTGGCAAATTCTGGAGTTTTCTTTTATACTCCTTTAGTGTGTGTGTGTGTGTGTATATATATATATATATATATATATATATATATATATATATATAGTGAGAATAGAGGAACCAATAGGAATGCGTCACGTGTCACAAAAACTCATTTTTCTCCACTTTTTTAAAAATTAAATATCTCAATAATGGCTTATTGAAAAATTATAAAAATTGCATAATAAAAATCAACATTTTTTTCTTTTCGATTAGACATATCATATGATATACTTTCAACGAATGTTTTTTTTATCATTGTACAATATTAGTAACACATGTGTTATCTGCTGGTAACACATGTGATAGTTGTTTACAAAATTCAATGAAAATGAAAAGAAAAACAAGTTGTCGAAAGTATAATTTGTGAGATCTCTAATCGAAGAGAAAAAAACGCTGATTTTTATAATGCAATTTTTATGATTTTTCGACTTACCGTTTGAGAGATATTTAATTTTTAAAAACGTAGAGAAAGTAGATTTTGTGACACGTAACGCGTTTTTATTGGATCTTCATTCTCACGAAAATTTTTGTACTCGTTTAAACCTCACTTTCCCAATTGATACAAGAGTGCAAACTTTAGAAGGAAAAAAAAAAAGATTGTGACAGAAGTAATTCTAGTTTACATGTTAACTAAACTTATACAAGTAAAATATTATTCGTGTTAATTTTTGCTGACTCGGCAATTAAAATAATTCGAATTATTTAAGAGGGGTGCCTCTTAACACTTAATTAAACCCAATTTCTGCCTACCTTCATGCGTTTCTGTCTGTACATTGACTCAAGTGGATCTTGTCGACAAGCAATCATTCACAAATAAAATACTAAAAATTAATAAAAAAAATAATAATAATAAAAAATAATGTTGCCTTCACATGTTACAATCAGGTTTCTTGTTCTTCCCCAAGCTTGTTAAATTCATAAGACAACCCTCATAGATTTACACTTGCCTATTACTACTATTTCATCCAAAAATTTAACTCTACAATAAAAAAGTTAGCTCAAAAACCAGTAATCTCTTTGTGTGTAATGAACAAGTAACCCAGCCATAATCTACAGCATCTGCAATTCAAACTTTAACTTCAAGGTCGCCACATGGTCTTTTGGACGCATAAAATTCCCTCCTTGTTCTGAACAAATGTCATTCGGATATCCCAGTGTAAACTTTTAAAGATTTGTTCTAATGATTTAAGTATCGGTGCCTTGTCACGTATAATTGCCCAACCACCAGGTCTTAATATGCGATCCATCTCAACAACTATGCTTGCTGCTTTCTTACACCTGCAAAAAAATAATTTTTACATTCTACGTGACAATATGCAGAATTGGCAATTCAAACCCAATTACTTATAAGCGAGCTTATGTTTTATCTGTTACAGGATAAATAGTTTTACTGATCATAAAGAAGTAAATAACATAGTAACTATTTATACAAATTCATAGATTAGGAAAATAAGTGTTTGTAACAAACGTATGCTATTCATGATCTTAAGAAATATGGTTAAAGATAACAATAGATGTTTTACCAGTTCAAATTTAGTACCAAGAAAATAAGAATGCTGGGAAGAGATGGAATAATTGAAACAACCTGTTTTTAAGCCTCGAGAAGAGATGATCAGCATGTAAAAGGTCATAGGATCTTGGATAAGTACCAAATGATTCACACCAGTCATGATATATTCCAACAAGGCCGCGTTCAAAGATTATGGGAAGTGTGTTGGGTGCATACACAGGCACTACATTCATGACCCAAACCTTCTGATCCACGAGTGCAGCTGCGAAACTGTAATGTCACTATGCACTCAGCAAGTTAACAAATAATACTCTCTACATATAGGAAGATGGAGGCGGAATTACTCAACTTCCCAAGTCAAACTTCACTTATTCTCTTGGAATAGAAAGAGTGAACACAAATTTATAAAGATGAAAGGTAAAAGATTAGGCTGTGACGTTTAGTAGTGTGTGGATATGCGTTTTGATAGTGACTACGGTTTATGAATGATCGTATTAAGATTATAGATGTAATAAAAATGAACCATAGAAAATAGTATTTGTATGTCTTTTTTGTTTGCATTTTGTAATAATCAAATGTTTGAGTGTTTAACAAATTCAAATTATTAAAGGATTTAATAAGTAAATTGACAAATCGGATATTTTTTGTTAATGAAGGAAAAAGTTTTATAATATGGGCAGGTTTAAAGAAAGGCTAAACAGGTAGCACTCGTACTCTATATTACCCTTAAATAATCACTTTTGTACTTCTGTTGCAGCTGGTAGGAAACTAATAAAAGGCCCTATATGTTTATCCAAATATTAAAAACTGATTATTTCAACTTTAAATCGTAACAATCAGATAAACGGGTTCCAAAATGTAAATCAAAGACAACCTTACTAAGTTACTAATATTACTTCATACCTTCCAAAAATGGCATGCATGTCCATTACATTCCGAATAGTTGACCAATTGATTCCCAATCCGTTTAGGTATGACTTATCAACGATAGCTTTCCAGTGCTCGGTGTCTGCAACCAACTTATCTCTACTGTTCATCCAGTCAGGGAACGTCTGAAGCCTATTTGGCCATTCCTCGGGCCACTCGGTCCCTCTGTCTTCGATGGCAGAAGGAATAGGATGCAAGCATGAATTTATAGGAACATACCTGATCCATAGAAGTCCACACATTTATTGCTAAAACTTAAAGGAATACCCATAAACAACTTTTATTAATATATAAAATACGTCGAATATTAGCCTATAGGAGCTTACCAAGCAGCATCTGGATTCTCATTTTCTGTGCACATGGGAGGAACCTTCTTCCTTCTTAATGCATATATTTCATTTGATTCTGGTTTCTGGTAAATTCTAACACCGATATCGCTGACATCATCAGTTTTATGAGCCAATACATTCCAACCAAGTGATGCTGTCAACTTCGACATAGCTGGGAAAAATGATAATGAGAAGACTATGAAGAATGATATGTAATTAAAGTGCACAAACAAGTGTACATTTAGAAGAATAAATAGAGACAAAACCTTCATCATCTTCAATACTATCATGTTTACTAGACAAAATCAAGTAACCACTCGGCCTTAAAATTCTATTCACCTCTATAAGCAGCTTACCACCTGAAGGTATAAGAAAACAGAACAAACAAACAAATAAATAAGATACAAGAATAACGTGATCGAAGTAGTAAAAAGATATATAGAAAATAATATAATAAATGCTAACCGTTAGATTGCCAACGAATTTGACATTCTCCGCAATGTATGGTATCAAAGGTACCACTGGGAAACGGTAGCCTTCGAGTTCCAAAAGGGCTAACTGTGGCAGGAAAACCACGTTCAAGGGTAACCTGAGCTAGATCCACAAGATCATCCTTCAATCCTAGCGTAAGTGTAAATACGTTCTTGTCGAAAAGATATGCTCCAAAACTTGAATCTATACATCCAATGTCTAATATTGTGCGAATATTTTTTCCCCATTCAATGTCTGGTACTGTCTATCAATTCAGTCAATACCAAAACAAGAAATATAAAATAAATATCAACCGATTATAACATAGAGAGAAGATTTAAAGTGCTTACCTCTTCAATAGATTCAAGATAATGAGCAATTCCGCCTGTGAGTTCGGATTGGTTTTGCGGGAAAGTGAGATACTCATCAGATTGCACCACCCAATTTTGTGTCTTAACATATTGAGCTAGTTTTGGATGTGCTACATTCTTATACCATATCTGCAATGATTCTTAGACTAGTTAATAAAATTACTAACAAGAAAACAAATCATTTAGTTAAACTACGACCTTATATGTACATTACGTAAACATACCTTCTCTCTACTCTGGGGCCAGCTAACAGGTGTTTCATATCCCTCATGTGGAAGGGGAACAAGGCACATTAAAGGATTCTTAGGACAACTCCTCTCATGATGCCGGTAACTTTGTATCCGTTTTGAAGCGACTTCAATGTCAATACATGGAATATAATTATGCTTGCTTCTTGTACTACACATTTTCCAACTATACTCAGCCTTAGGATCAAACAATGGACCTTTAAACTTTTGCCTCTTCCTACTTTCAACATTCTCATTTACCTGATCCACATCACCTTCCGTACCAATTAAATTACTACCATCCACCGCATTTTCCCCTTCATCTTTCCCCTCTTCACTCTCTCCTTCCACTTCATTTTCTTTCCCATTCTCGACCTCCGATTCCACAACCTCAGATCGGTTCTCAATCACTTGTTTATCCTCTTTCACACCTTTTTCTTTTTTCTTAGAATTTTTATCTCTATCAACAGGATCTAGCCCTAATGACCCATTAATCCTTTTCTTATCATCCACCTTACCTAAATTCAAATCTGGTTTGTGTTTAATCGAAACAACAACCGGAGATTTGCTCTGTTTTAATTGGCCTTTTTCTGAAACAGGTTCAGCAATTTCACCAAAAGTACTTCTTTGGTAACTTACGGAAGAAGCTGAAGGTGAAAACATATACCAAACAAACACGAAACACAAACCCAATATTGCTACTGATGCAAACTTTATACAAAACCCGTACGATCTTTTTGCTTGTCTACCAAATCTAGCTATCGGTAACCCAATTTTCTTGAAACCCATTGAAAAAAACTACACTTTATAATCAAATCAACCAAGGCGAATAAAAACAAACAATTGGTGGGCATGAACAGGTAGTGAAATGTTTAAAGATCAAAAAGAATAAACAAATACTATGAAGTAGTTACCAATTACATTGAAATAGTGATGCACATATGGGTTGTTAGCAATTCCGCAGCTTGATTCGAGTTGGTTTCTTCAGGAATCAAGTTGAATTGTAAAATTGAAAAGAAATATAATGAAATTGGTATTGCGTAAGAGATTGTAAAAATGAGGTAAACAGTCAACGTGAGTGGAAAACACTCCCACGGATTGGATTTGGGTCAAGTGTAGTACCGACAAGGATGTCTTTCCGGGATCCGCATGCGAGTTGCTACTCATTCGGAGTCTCGGATTGGGGGAAAAAGTAGTAACGTTTCTTTCCTTCTGTAAGCCCGGCCCAGCCCACTTTATTTATTTGAATTTGAAAATTTGTTTATTTATGTCATTTCAAGATAAGAAAATTTAACATAGTTATCAAAAATTGTAATTGAGTTAATTTAACTATATTTTAAATGAAAAAAGAGATCACAGTCATTACAAAAAGTTCAATAAAATATAATTTATCTGTTAAAAGTTAAAGTGTTGAAATCAAGAATAATGTTTGGAAAAAAATCATATCATCTTTTTGATACTTAAATTGAATTGAATATATATAAAAATATAAAGATCAAACTTTATTCGGTCAACAATTAGAAATTTTTTATATTTTGTAATTATACTTTCATGAAACTTGCCCTTAAATAAGAAAATGAATGAATTGGTAGGGGAACATCGTCTTCCAAATCCCGTAATTATTGCAGATTGGGTAGAGGAGGATACTTGGAATCAATAGTTATTGCCAACAAGAAGAAAGTCAAGGAGCAATCTTTCAAGGATATTCATGTCCGTTATGAAAGAGTATGATAAACATGAGAAATCTTAGGATAGAATGGAGGTCTCAAAACAAATTATAACTTTTATTGTTCATGCTTATTTAGATTTAGATGGTTAGGTTAGTTAAGTGGGGCTAGTTTTATTTCAAGATTCCTACAGGCTTCATGTTAAGAGCTCTTACAAGGAATCCATACATAGAATGGATACTGATTTTGATTCATCGGAGCACTTCAAAATTTCATAGATTTTAGTTGCGTTTGCTGTTTGCATTATGGGGTAAGCATTTGTTTGGAATGAGTCAAGCTGGTGAGGTTAAGTTGGCAATTTCATGTTAGCTAGCATAGATTTTTGTATTTGTTGTCCATTTAGATTTAGATTGGAGTCACGGTGCATCTTTTTCGTCGGTTTATTTTGTTAAATTTGTGTTTATAACATAGTGTTTATGTGATTTTCTCCAAAGTTTATCTATTTTTTTTTTTTGTTTTCATACGTTTTAGACAAGTGTTGCTTCACTCAATTAGTTTATATTATGGTATACGGTTAATTTTGGATTATGTACCTTGGTTCGTATCATATGTTGAGTATATGTTGAGTGCATTTCGTTTGACCATGTAAACGTAGAGCACATGGCTTGTTCGATTATTGTGTATTTTCTTTAAACTGCGTAAATGTAGAGCATATTTTTGCTATATAAATTGTTTTGGAAGGTTTTTATCTTCAAGATCAAACAATAGGTAGTATTATATCAGTTTTGGTATATAATTAGGTGTGTTTCAGACTAGCTTATAAGAGTTTAAACTTATTTTTTTATAAACTCAAGCTTATAGCATTGTTTGGGTGATAAAATTTCTAAAGCTTATGGAAAAACTAAGCTCTAGAAAAAAAGATAGTTGAACTATAGCTTTTAAAATAAGCTCATAGCTTATAAAAATGATAAATTACATAAATACCCTTTATATAATTATCATCATCTATTATTTTGTCATTTTAAGTTAATTCACAACTATAAGTTTTCAGCTCTAACTACTTTGTCAAACACTTAAAAAAAAATATAAGATTCAGCTTTCAGCTTCAAAAATAAGCTCTCGCTATTAGCTCCAGCTATAAGCTTACAGGTTCAGCTACGAGCTAGTTTCGTCAAACATACTCTTGAAATAAAAGTTCTAGCTTATACAAACAAATAAAGCTTTTTTACTTTATAGGAGCTTATCTTTTAAAAATAAAAAGTTTAAAGCTCCAAAAAACTTGTAAAAATTCTTCGTCAAACAGACCCTAAATATATTAGGTTGCTAACTTTATTCTTTAGCTACCATTATTCATCAAGAACATTTGCAAGTAAAGTAACTTATTCATCACTTCTATAATTTGTCATACATCATTGCATATAAAAGCATGATGAATGTATAAACAACTTAATAATTGAAACGCCTCAAATTTTATTTTATTTTATTTTATTTTTTTCTTTTTTATAGGTTGTACGCGATCCTGGTAATTAGTACGTGATCGCGTACCTGACACAATGAGGAGTACGCGATCTTACCAAAGGGTACGCGATCGCGTACTCAGTACATAGAAAGTTACTGTTAAAGTTTTAGTACAAGGTACGCGATCCCGGTAAGGGTACGCGATCGCGTACCTACAACGAAAAAGTTTCTGTTTCATTTTCTTTACTAGGTACGCGATTGCGTGACCCTTACGCGATCGCGTACTGGGTCCTGAACAAGATAATATGCACAATTCAAGTTTTAAACTCAATTTCAATTACGCATAACTTTTGACTCGTTTTGAACTAAGTTTTGAAATTTTGCAGGCACATCTCACATAACATTACAATGGTTCCTAAATTGACACTTTTTCAAAATTTGCGTTCGTGATGGTTTCGGGTGTTTAGTCGAAATACGACCACTTTAAACACATTTTGGAATCAAGTAAATACAATACTACTTACCTTTAATGACCACATTTTCAAAAGTGGAAAATGAACATTGACATGCTAACAAGCAACCAAATCATCCAAACCATCACGCGACTAAATTCAATAAAAACGACCTAATTGAGAAACCATCAATAACTTACATGACTAACACCAATTCAATACTCAAGGAGTAATTTCAACTCAAGTTAACTTTCAACATGTTACTTTACAAAAACTTCATACATAACAAATTTTGTTACAAAAGATGATCATACTCAAGTAATCAACAACTTTACGATTTGGGCGTTTCTACATATCAGGAGCATGATTGAAAGGATTACTTACTACTAGCTTGTAGCAAGTCCACCACTATTCTCGTTTGGGCTTTTTACTCAAATCGCCCCGTGACTCCCTTTGCTCACCTACATACCACAATAACATAACGGTAAGCAAACATGCTTAGTAAGTAAGGGAAAACATAACATTAGCATTAGCATTTAACATAACAACATAACTTGAATTAAGGATCCTTGATTCCATACACTTTGACTCAAAGAGTCCATACCATGGTGTCAAGAGCATGGTTGATTGAATACTCTTGTATCTCAATCACCACCCTTGAATTCCACCATTTAGTGTTATCATTGAATACTCTTGTATTCCAATGATCCCACTTCATTCACAACATACAAAGTAGCACATACTTTACTACATATAATCCCCTTTACTTACCTTACAAAAGTAATCAAACCAAGCACAATCACTCTTTGCTCTTCAATCACTTATACATAACCATACATACACATGAGCTATTTACAACTCAATTGAACTATACTTAAACTCATTAACATCTAATTGGCTAGAATTCAAGTGTTTCACATTTAACACTCAATTTTCTAACTAGTCATCATACACTTATCTCATAACATTACACATACTTATAAGTGATTAAGTTGTTATTTAACAATAATAATCTATAATCACCACCATCATATAATTCACATACTTACATACTTGTTGAATTTTCAATAGTTACATCTAAAGATTAGATTCTTTTATCTTTACATCACTTTCTTGAGTTTATATAATTCAAAAACATTTACATAATCAATCTACATCCAATACTCACCTCAAATAACCCCCTGTTTCTCAAACCCCAATTAGGATTCGTAACCTAAGATTCTCAAAACAATCAAATTAAGATGTTAGGGAGAGTGTTCTTACCTTAGTGATGTAGAATTAGATGGTTAAATGCTTAATTTCACAACACTTAGTTTCAATTTCGATTTCTTCCTTGGTCTCTTTCTCTCTTCCCGTACACACTCACAAGCTTCAAACTATTCTTTCAGATTTTTCATGAAGAAGAGGGATTTAATTAGATATTTTTCACTTTCTACCATACACTTACTTATTTAACACTTTCAGCCCCTAACTAACGTCTCATTTATACTTTAGCCCATAAATTATATTTGTATTTTAACATTCAACATTTTAACTATTTATTTTAAATAATGCATTTTTATATAAATACAACTTACAAAGTTTGGGGTGTTACAATAATCATGTTAATGATGTCTAAAAATATATACCTAAACTTATGTTTAATTATACATCGTTTGACAAATATATTTTAATTATTTCATCTTCTTATATCAATCAATCATTTTAATATGTGAACTAATTTAATTTTAAGAGTATGGTTCAGGAGAGCAGGGGTCAGATGGAGAGAAAGGAGGGCAGATTGACCAACGAACCACAATGCGCCATGTGTCAATCACAAAGTTTCATTTTGACCCCTCCACTATAATTATATTTTAGTTTCTTCCCCCAACTTCTTCAATAAGACTCCGCCACCCCCACCACCACCAACCACCCACTCCCACCCCCAGCCACAAGCCGCTGCCCGTTGCCGCTGTCATCCACTGCTCGTCGCCGTCAGCCACCGCCTGCCGCCTCCGGATTCCGACAAAAAATTTTTTTAATTTTTTTAAAATTTTTTTTAAAACAAAAATTTCAATTTTTTTTTACTAACTTTTTAGGTATAATAGAAAATGCAGTAAAAATAAACAATATGCAGTATAATTTTATTCAAAATTCAATAAAAAAGATAATACGTATAATACAAAATGCATTAAAAAAGATAATATAAATAATACAAAATGCAGTAAAAAACAAACACTCTGTACTAAAAAAATTATATATACAAAATGCAGTAAAAAAAATAATATGCAGTATATTTTTATATAAAATGCAGTAAAAATACTATATATAATACAAAAATGCAGTAAAAATAAACAATATGCACTATAATTTTATTCAAAATGCAGTAAAAAAGATAATACAGATAGTACAAAATGCAGTAAAAAACAAACACTCTGTACTAAAAATTATATATACAAAATGCAGTAAAAACAATAATATGCAGTATATTTTTATATAAAATGCAGTAAAAAAATACTATATATAATACAAAATGCAGTACAAAACAAACAATATGTACTAAAAATATATATACAAAATGTAGTAAAAATAACATTATGCATTATAACTTTATACAAAATGCACTACAAAAAAGATAATATGCATAATACAAAATGCAAATACAAAATAAACATGTGTTACAAAATGCAGTAAAAAATAATATGCAGTATAATTTTATTAAAAATGCAGTAAAAAGATAATTTGAAAAAAATTTTAAAATTTTTAAATATCTTTTTTAAAATTTCGCCGGAATCCGGTTGACGGCGACGGGGTAGCGGCGGATGGTGGCAGGGGGTGGGAGTGGGTGGTGGTGGTGGGGTGGGAGAATGTTACTTAAGAAATTTAGGGAAGGAAGTTAAAGTATTTAAAAGTGGATGGAGTAAAATGAAATTGAATTTTTGACACTTGTCACTTTTTGGATGGATGTGGAGGCTACCCCCTTTCTGTCCAAACGGAGGCTACCCTCATGATCCTCTATCTAATATTAAACATATTTTTAAGCCTACATTTAAGGCAAATAAAATATTTTTTGCAAATTAAAGATCGCCCCCATTTATTGAAAGATATGAATAAATCTATCTAGGTCCATTATTGATGCCGGTCTATCCATAGGAGGAAACGTATGTTTTGGTGGTTAGCAATCATAGAACGTATTACGATCATCACTTCAAATCTTGATTTTGTGGTTGAAGATTAGCCAACGTGAAGAGAATACAAAATAGTTTTAGATGAGGAAAACGTGATGTAATATAAAAGTGATAAGAAAATGATTGACTAACATTCGAACAATTTTGGCATGTGATGAAAGCTAATGAATAATGACCACTAAAAATAAATATACAATGGATCATGACACCTTTTCTAGACTCTAGTTACTTAACCAGTCTAGTTTTGTTGGTTCATTTGGTGGCGACCTTGTTAAAATATACTCAGTAATGTAAGACCATTTCTAATAATGGGTGTGTCACTTAATCTGTCACCGCACTTGTATCACTTTAACACTTTTCAAATTTACACGTCATTATTAATAGTAGTTGTGTCACTTCAATTTTTGAGCCCACACTTATTTATTTTTATTTTTTTTCCAATTACACATTTAATTTAAAAACTAACATTTAAAAATAAAAAATACATTCATTAATAATAAAAAGGTACAATACATTCAAAAAGAATATAAACTAAAAAATTACATTTATTAAAAACAAATAAGATTAAATCAACGATGGAAGTCATGTGTGTATATTTATAGTGTGATTGGTAAGATAAAAGGGTTTAAAAATAATAAGATACATTTTTTTTTTTACAAAAAACGGTCGTATAACTGTTTGTTAATATTTTATTTTTTTAGTTCCAACGGCTTTTTAAAAATAAAAATTAAATATCAACTTGGGCCCACAAACTCGTCCCCTAGTTCATCGCTATACCGACGCGGTCAACCGACGAACCGATGCCAACGGTGTCGGTCTGTCGATGCACGTCGGTTTGGAACTGACGAGGTCCGTTGAAAATGGCCTAAGCGTTTTTATTTTGAGTTTTATCGGTGCTACATGCCTACTCCATATAGTTTGAGGAGGCATAAGTCCATGATGATGGGATCGAATGCCTCTTTGAAAGGAAAGAAAAAGCTCTTGTTACAATTATGGAATCAATAGTTAACCCAAACACAGGGTAGGCTGTTTGAAAAAAAGCTCTAAACCTTTCGCTCTTCCATTTCCAACCCCGGCTAACTTTTTTAATTTCTCTTATCGTGTATGTAACAATAAATTCACCTATACTTTCATTAATAAATAAGTCACCAAAAAAACATATACTTTGGGTGTAAAATTATTGTAATAACGGTAGTTACCCTCTCATTAGCTACTATTACATATAATACCCCTCGAGAAACAGCTACAGTAAAAACAGTTATTTCGTTTATTTAAAAAAAAAACATATGAAGTTCAGTTTTGTAACTTTTGTTCCTTTGACATACGTGTTTAGATGTTGGTTTGGAGGAGCGGAGTTATAACCGCAATTTCATCATCCGTTCATTTTTTCTTGTTTCTTTTTGAACGACGGAGATGAACGGAGAGAAGTGATGTCGATTTATTTTTCATGTATAAAATAAATGCATTATTAGTAAATGTGAGATTCAATTGATAAGTTATGAATATGAGTATGTCTTGATAGATATTATTTAGTCCTCGACAGTTCTAGTGACGTGATATTAATGTGACAATTAGTTATTTAGTTCTTTTTGATCTAATAGCTTGGAAACTCTTACTAAATCTATTATTGGGTCATATTTTCTAAATGTTTAGTTCTCTTGAATTATGTACTTGTATTTTATATCATTTCCATTCATACATTATCATATTGTCATAATTATATCTATTTATAGTTGCACTCGATTACATACGAAGTTTTGATACGAGTTATTATGGTCAAATCTATGCAACACCAAAACACATTTGTTTCAATTATAGTCATAAAAAGTAAGGTTAAATCCCACATATAGCATAACAATTGCGTGACAACTCGATTAAAATGCAAAAATATAACAAAATCACATTAAATCTAATTGGTTACGCAAGAAAGATCTACCTACTATCTCTTAAAATAGAACCCCTAGATTTAATTAGATATCCAGTTCAATACTTAAACAAAAAATCATTTCAATAAATACTTAGATACGATATCACATCATCAGATAAGAACTGACAAATTCTCAATGCAAAAATCGACATACTATCTCTGTTTTGGTCAAAATGGAAAATTTCACTATGTACATAATTTTAAGAATCTTCACTAATAATACCTATCACCAATCAAATAACATCTCTACTCACTAAATTTTTTTTTTTTATCGATATTAAATTAGACACTTATTTTGGAGAACAAAATTAATATCCAAACAACATAGTGAGGTTCAAATTAAAATGAAAATTTTGATAAGAATGAAAGAATCAATAAAAATATGATACGTATTACAAAACTCACTTTCTTTCACATTTTTTAAAATTAAATACCTTTAAAATAACTTATTAAAAAATTATAAAAATTATACCCTTAATTTTTTTTTTTACACTTGGACGCGCGCGCTCTCCGAACAAAACATCAAATCACGGAGACACGGAGGGACCAACTTGAAACAATATAAAAACAACAGGGACTGAAACTAAAACTACAACACTACCTCTTTCACTCCACCTCCACATAATCATCAACCATACACAACCCGAATTTGTTTAAAAAAACGGCCACCACCGCCCACCTCTCACCGCCTTCCTCCGTCGCTACCGCCGCAAATCACTTTCACCAGCACTTCCGTACAAGTAAAACTTGAACACCGTTTTTAGCACAAACACCTTTTAGAAAAACAAAAAAAAACAAAGCATCTATTTCTATCCAAAAAGAATTCGATTCCGTCTCAAAATGACTCACGAAATCACAATTCAAAATTACGTCACAAATATATTTATTAAGTATTAATTAGTTATTGGATTCGAAATTTAATTGCGTATAATACGCAAATTAATGACTCCTGCTGCAGCATCGTATTCATTATCATTGGCATCAAACTCGTTACGAATCAACGCGAAAACCGTATCGGATTCATTTAGTCACATTGATATATATTTATCTGTATCTATACCTAAATGTAAATTTAAATCAAACAATTGTAAGATGCGTATTCCTAAAACACGTACAGTTTCATTTTGTTTATCTCTTTTATACTCTTCACCTTCTCGTTTTCCCCAATTTCCTTGTTTCCTTCCAGATTTAGGGTTTCGTTCTTCTTCCAGACACTTCTTCACTACCAAAAGGTCACAAGGTTTGCTCAAATTTAGTTATTCATTCTTAAATGTTACTATATATATATTTGTACTATTGAATTTAACTGGTACTATTTATATGTATGTATGTAGATATATGTATATTGTTTTAAATGTATTATGCATGTTTCATGTTTTGGTTTAAATGATTTTTTAATGCTGGACCGTTTTTGTGTTTATTGCAACTGTTTGTTAGATGATGCTTAATGATTGCTGAACTAAGTCGTTGAATCTATTTATTAATTAATTTATTTTTTTCTCTTGTTACGTCTTGTTTCACACACATGTTGTTGACTTTGTTGTTTTTTTAGTTACTTATGGAGTCAAGTTGTTTTGTTGCTCTAGAATTTAAGTATATATGTTTTAGTGTTAACTTTGCATTCATTTTGCCTCATTTGGATTCGTCCTGGTTTTTAGTGGATCGATTGAGTTTGGAGGCGGTAATACTTTTACTTGATAATTTGTAGGTTGTTTTCGAGATTTTAGGTAGAGCATATTTTGGGACTTCACACTTATCATTGAGCATTTACCCACACTCCCTTTGTGTTATTTCGGTGGTCATTTTCACTCATTAAAGGTATGTCCTTTTAGGTGGATGTGTTTTTTTGGAGAGGGGAGGGGGTTGCTTTCTGTTTTTCAATATCTGTTTGTTTCATATTGAATGTTAACAAGTTTTCGGGGTCATATCTTTTACTTGGATCCCCTAAGATAATCGGCAGTATGATCCTGTGGTTAGCATCTTTTATATGTAGAATCATGTTTGATTGATAGATTAAATGAGGTTTTAAAAATAGGCAGACGTTTGTCGTTTACCTGATGATCTTCATATTAGGTTCTGGGGCTGTGTCATTCTCCTCAAATTAGTGAAAATAGAATCTATATGCCTCTTTCTCTAAGATTGCATACCTTCAAGTATGTGACTTTTGGAGACTTGTTTATTTTCACTGCAGCTGCTCGTTCAATTTGTATCATCACAATTTAGCTGACTTTTTATGCTTGTTTGTTATCTTTACTGCATTATGTAGCGTAAGACCTATATCTTAGTGACAATTTGATATATGTTCATGACAGTTTACGTTTGAATCCCCTGTATGATAGTATACTACTCGTATATTTCTGTATTAACCAGGCCCCTTACGGTTAGGAGCAAGCTATAAAATGGATGCTCTTAGTGACGATGATACATCAGAGATACAGGGACCTAATGGATGTGGCAAAACTCAGGTTTCATGTGTATGGGCATCTCCTGAAGGAGGGCAAAAAATCGATATCGGGAAACATATATTCTGTAACAGGGCTGTGAATATGAAAAATATAGTGGCTGTAGGATTTGATATGGATTATACTCTGGCACAGTACAAACCTGAAACTTTTGAGTCCCTTGCGTATAACGGCACAGTCAAAAAGTTGGTGACAAACTTGGGGTACCCTAATGAGGTTTGTTTATGTTAATCATGCAAAATCTGGATGAAATATAGCCATGAATATTTTTTTTAAGATGATTAGTGTTGGTTTTAAGCTCTGTAGTTGAAAAAGATGATTATTACTCTCGTCTTTTAGAATTCAAAAGGAAAAAAAGGAATGAGGACCTAATTCACATTTTACGTTGAAGTATTTTATGAATTTTTGCAAAGCATTATGCAAAAAAAAATTTGGTCTTTATTCTTTTGGTGTGATGAGTATGATTAAGGTAGAAGTATTAGTGTATCTGATTTTGGTGTTGAGAGTTTTTGATACTGTAACTTTTTCTGTTATTTTTGTTAAAGCTGATCGACCCCATCAAAATGTGGGCATGATGAACCGTAAATATCAGTTTGCATTTGCTAGAGTTCATGTCAATTCATATGTTTTGTGATATCGTCTACTTTTTTATTCATCTTTTTATTCAATGCAGTTACTTGATTGGTCTTTTGATTGGACTTACATGGTCAGAGGACTGGTTCTTGACAAGAAGAGAGGAAATATATTGAAGGTTTGTATGTCATAGATAAATTACAACTGCTTTTGCCTGCATATATTCATATATGTGACAATGTTTGTGTTCAGTTACTTTTTTGGGGATAGCCTAAGTTTCACTAATTCAAGAAAATTAATAACTCCCAAAAATATAACCATATTGGGTAAAGATAAATCACATTATTCTTTTATTGAGTAGCAGAGGAAATAAACTTCATATTCATTTCAACTACTACAAGGCTTCCTTTTTATGTTATTATGTATTTATCATCTTATTACACAGATGGACAGACATAAGTATGTGAAAGTGGCGTATCATGGATTTAGGCTGTTGTCAAAGGATGAGAAGGTTGCCACATATGGAAACACCCTAATTCGAGATGCATTTGATGAGCCTGATTATGCACTCATTGATACCCTTTTCTCGCTAGCTGAAGCTTATTTATTTGCTCAGCTGGTTGACTTCAAGGATAATAATCCTGGCAAAATCTCAGAAGAAAAAGAGTAAGGATGTGCATATAATTGTATATCTTTCTTTAATAATATATATATGATAGTGATAGTGATAATTATCATATCTTTGACTAATGTTTCGAGGAAAGAACAAATTTAACACATGATATCATTTAGCTGTGTGCCAAATATTAATAATTCATATTTAGTTTTGGTTTTAAAAGCTGTAAATTAGTTTTATTGAATATGAGTACATGTCTTATATGCTGAGTTTAGGACATAAAGTTGGGGTCTTGAAAAAGAACACATTGATGCTTATGGTGCTTTGACTTATCCTTAGGCATAAACACTTGCAAAGGCTTGTTTCCGGTATTAAATTTGTGAGCTATCATGGTTAGATTATTCTTTTTATTTCTGTTTTCAAATTTCCTTTGTGAAATTTCGCCTTCCCTACAAAAGACTTCATTATGTTTGTCAATCTATTTTGGTATGTCCGTTGGGTCAAGTGCACCAACAGTGGCCATCACTTGCTTGATGTAATTATATCATAACAAAATTTTCGGACAAGTTTGTGATATACCGTTTCAGGAGTAGATTTTTCTTCATCTGTATACACCATTTTCTTACAAATTTACTGGAGATTTTATCACTTTTCTTCTAGCAGTTGAATATATGCAGTAAAATTGCTTACACTAAATCACTACACTACCTTTGTTGTCATTGTACGTGGATTCTATATGCTAATGTGACGAATGTATTCTTGTAGCTACTTTCGCATGTACAGAGATGTTCGGGCTGCAGTGGATCTGTGCCATCGTGATGGCACTTTGAAGCAGATGGTTGCGCATGATCCGAAAATGTACGAGACTTTCTAATCTTGAGTGCTTTCTACGGGAATAGTTTTAAGTTTTGATTTCATTGAAAGTATTGAGATATACTTTTTCATTATTTTCAAAATCAGGTACATCAATGAAGACAACTCATTAGTCCCAATGCTTCAGATGCTTAGAACTTCTGGCTTAGCTGTGTTCCTAGTGACAAACAGGTATGTCTAAATTCATAATTTGTATCGGATGTGTGTGTATGTATGAACGCAGCTGCATGACACTCTAGTTTAAGTGACATCCTTCTCATGTTTAATTTCTCAGTAAGTATGAAGTGTAAATATACTTGGATCACTCCCTAATTTGATGCTCTCCATAAGTTTTTTGTTTGTTTAATTTGGTTCTTTTACTGCATATAACTGATGCATGAGTTACTGTAACATAAGTTATGTTTATTTATACAGCCTTTGGGACTACACAAATGTGGTCATGAACTTCCTATGTGGGCCCCAAAAGCTTGATGGCAGCTCTTCACTGACTCTTGACTGGCTCAAACATTTTGAAGTTGTCATAACTGGAAGGTCCTATCTTTTACTGTTTCGAAAAATATATTATAATATGTGGTCATCGCTATGAAATTCTATCATGCTCTATTTCAATTCTGGTTTTTGCATGTTTGAAATTTGTAATCGCATGCATGGTTAAGTTGTAATTTGTAAAGAATATTTGTTGTCACTTGTCAGTTCTATTGATAAAGTCGTTTTTGAGTACAGTTGGCTGTTGTAACTTCTTGAAAATTACGCACTATTAGATTTTGACTGTTATACTGGAGTTTTTGTAGAACTTGTAACTAATATTTGTTAATACGAAGCTCTAAGAACTTAGTCATTTAGTCTTGCAGGTTAAAATATTGGTTTTCCGTCTTTATACCTGTTTAAAGCGGTCGGTCAATACTTGTTAATTGACATTGTATTAATAAAAAGTAAAAAATGATAAAATGTAGAAAATGTGAGAGTTTTAAATAATCCCAGTTTTGCTATTTTTCTTACGGAGTATATGATATAAAAACTAATGAGAATACAGTTGGTTTCAGTGAATTATATGAGATTCGAAATTGAATAGAGTATTCTTATTGTGGTTGTCTATTTGTGAGATATTACTATCCACCGGTACCATTTAAGTTTAGTGAAACATATCTCAAAGAAGCGTTCACTTATGCAGTGCAAAGCCGAATTTCTTCCTTGATGAAAATCGTGCTAGTCTTTTTGCTGTGGACACTGATTCAGGAATGCTCATCAATACTGATAATGGTAGTCCTATGGCTCAGGTTTGTGCGGAAATACGGTCTTTCTACTATATGCTCCCATATGTGTGTGTTAAGTGGTATTATTTTCTATAGGTAGGGGGCCCTTGTTTAGATCTGCCAGATCAGATGCCTGATAAACCCTACAAAGTGTTTCAGGTAATCAATATATCAGAATACATGGGTCACAAAAGTTGTATCTTCTGCTCTTTCTTTGCTCCCTCCGTACAATGAGAAGTGTAGTGATTGTCTTACTACAATACCACATAAAGGAAATTTTCTCTTAGGGGTGGGGAAATATGCAGGTCATGAGGGTTGGGTAACAGGTCAAAATGGGTTTTGGACAAAATTGGTAATATGTAAGTCCGGACTGAAACGTGTCCTGGGAACACTCTATAGTCCATTCTCTGAGTCTTGGGTTACATAAATGATGAATGTTTTAATGTGATTACAGAAGTTTAATCATTAAAAAAGTAATATAAAGTTTTTAATAAAACGATTTGAAAGTTGTTTAACATTTTAAGCACCTTTCGATCCATTTAATCCGTTATCATGAAGTACAACTCCCAACTGACCTGCAATCATGTAAATGCCTTGTAATTGCTATGTATCATCGTTGCTAATAGTCAAATTTTATAAATACCATTTAATACCAATAAGGCAATAAGAGAAATATATTTTGGGCCAGAATCAATAAAATAACTTCTTAAGCGTAACAATGGGAAAAATACCGCCTTCTGTAAAGGAAGGAGGAAATGCAGTTTAGGACCCTTTGGTTATATTTTCATTGACATATGGGACTCTTGTTGGATGACACTTTCAGGGAGGCAATGTTGGCCATCTGCATAAACTACTGAGTGTTGAATCAAGTTCACAGGTGTTGTTATTTTTATCTATTGCCACTATTTCAATTCCTCAGCCTAAGCAGTAAATGCTTTTTGATTTTCATGAATCTTAAATAGAATCGTGTTAAAGATCTACTTCCATATTTTTCTGAGACAATTTGTGTAAAAAAGGACAGATCGGATGGGTCGGGTAAAAAAACGGTTAACTTTTAATACGGGTTGAAATGGGCCAGGTTTGGTCAGGTTGTTCTACTGATGTCTTTTTGTCCATTAGTGTATTTGGAGTTTCTTAATCCATTTTGCTGGGCACTTACGAGTTACCAGTGTGATCTAGAGTATCATGACATGGTCATTGGTTTCACTTTTATTTTTTATATGGTCACGTCAATATAACTTCTAGTTTACTAGTTCATGGGGTAAAACTAACGCATGCTGTTTAATTTTGTTAGGTTCTTTATGTCGGAGATCATATATATGGAGATATTTTGCGGAGCAAAAAAGTCCTGGGTATAGCTCTTATGCTACATCTCTATGTACATGGTTAGCAATTACATGATGATGTCATAAAATATTTGTTTTATTTACCTTCTTGCAATCTAATTACATGGAGCAGGTTGGAGAACAATGCTTGTCGTTCCTGAACTAGAAAAGGAAGTTAAACTTCTCTGGTACTTGCGGGACACCCGTAAGGTAATGTTTTGGTTCGGAAAAAACAAATCAGAGCATAGTCCTGTCTTCGTGTCTATGTACTGAAACATTTGCATTTTTATGCAGCAACTTATATTACTTCGGAGCGAGCGAGATCAGATAGAAGATCAAATCCATCACTTAAATTGGTCTCTTCAGTATGTACATTTTCCTAATTGAATTTGTGATCAATATATTAATTGACTCGTCTTACTCGAATTACCTCTCTCTCTCTCTCTCTCACACACACACACACACCTAACACTCACATGGAAACAAATACAAATTGAAATTGTTGCTTTGAGTGTCAGATTTATTCGAATTTATGATTGTCTTGCCACTTTTGTAGATTTTCTTCATTTGTTTAACATTAGGTCCTAAAACAATCTTTATTGATGGTAATGTATGCGGTATGCCGTATGTTTGATGATTGGGGTCTCGTGTAGCTGACTGTGTTTGTCATTAACCATAGCTGGATAATTTGATGTGTACTTGCTCGCAGGTGTGAACGTTTGGATGCACAGGAAACTGATAAGGTTTCGTCAAAGCTCGGACTACTTGAGGTTGGCTTACAAAATCGTAGTGGTAGTAGGTTCTTACTAAAATAAGTTTTGTCATGTGGGACAAAAGTCTCCGATTGCTGTGAGAAATGATGTATGTACTATATGCTATGAAAGCAGCCATATTATTTGGCTGCAACAACCTTGGGTGCTGGCAACATGAAAACAAGAGAGCAAACTCCGTAATAAATGTATATACATGAGCATTGATACTAGTTAAATAGTCTTCCGTTCATGCTCCCAAACGCCACTTGTGTGAATATGTGGCATATCAACTTATTAGGTCTTTTTTCAATATTGACCAAGTGTACTTCTTCATCTGGTTGATTACATTCTGAAATATTTTGCATTGATATAACTTCACTTTCCTCTTTTTTTTCTTCATGGGCATAGGTACAACGTGAACGTGTTCGGGTAACACATCAAGAAGCTCAAAAAGTGTTTCATGAGAAGGTAACCAGTTCTAATATCAACCCTTGGATGTGTTAAATGAATCTATATCTTTATATTTTGTGAACTATATTTTGTTTCTTTTTTTTAACAATGTCGTATTAATCGTGTTGTCTGGGTATCTGCATCAAGATATGTGTTTTTGTAAGGCCAAAGCCATAAAAGACCCTTGAATGTCATAAAATCTTTGGTATTTGGTTTTTTGTGCCGTCTTGGAAATGACACGTTCCTTTGTAAATGACAGTTCCACAATGTGTGGGGGCAGCTAATGAAAACGGGGTACCAGAACTCCCGATTCGCTCACCAGGTTTTAACAATCTTCCTTCATACTCAGAAACCAGAAAATAGAGGTTGTAAAATGGGTCCGGTGGGTATGTGGGTTGGATCACACGTTCGGATTCACATTAGTACTTTTAAGTGCTGGTTAACCCGGAAAAATATTTTTGCCAATTTTCAGAAAGCAAATGTACATACATAATACGGTAGATACAAATTGTATTATGAAAAATAGTATGAAATTTATTATTTGAATGCTTTAGGAAGTTGTACGCATTAATCACTTTTGACGACTTTCAACCCGTTTCGACAAAATGTAAGCAGTTTATTTTAGCTTAACTTTTTGAGTTGACTCGTCTGATATTTGATTACTCCCAAATCGACCCACATCACCTCTATTAGAAAGCACTGATATTTCTTCCTAATATAACAATCGATGGACCCTTATTATCAATTTTCGTTATGTAGGTGGAGCGATTTGCATGTCTATACACAAGTCAAGTTGGTAATCTGGGACTATATTCTCCTGCAAAATACTATAGACCAAGCGAAGATTTCATGCCCCACGAATTTGACGTTCTCTCTTTATGAAATTTGTAAAATTTGCATATATGTTGATTTAAATTATTAGTTTTGATGCTATTGCTATTAGTTAAAACAAACTAAAAGCACAGTGTTAATACTTTTCTAATTTTGTTATATGGAATTAGCAACTTATTACTGGGAGATTACTTTCTACTCGTTCGACCAATTTAACCAGTTTTTTTTAGCTAAACTTCTTTATTAGACTCGTTTGATTTTAAATGAAACCCATATCGACCCGCGCCACCTTTACGGCTCTATTTGAAAAATTAACACTAATGATCATATTATAGTATTAAAACTCAATAGAATAACAGTAAGTTTCTAATACTGAAACAGTGATGAGTAAAATTTAGTAAATTTTATGGTATGAAAGAGTAGATATGAGACGTTGAAAGAGTCTTGGTTTGTTTGTTTTGATGAGATTATATCTTTTTTAACCGGATTATAGTATGAATGTAGATAAATGCAAGTATTAAAAACGTGCAATCATTAATTACCCCACCCAAAGTATTTAAAAAGTGTTACATTCATCAATCCATTTTGTTATTGATTCCATTGCTCTAGTAAACCAACTCACAATAAATTACTAAGGTATATGTTACTTTCTGATTCATTTTTTATATGTTTTTAAACATCAATACTCAAATATACATGTTATGTTAATGATTATGATAGGACGTGAATCCGCGACCTATGGTTAGTGGAACGACAATGACAAAGGCACCTTTGATACAGCTAGATGAAGATCTCCAGCTGACAACCGTCAGTAACTTCTGTGTAAACCAACTCCAACAAGATATCCAAGCATCTTCAACAGTACATTTTCAGGTAAGTTTGGTCTCATAATAAATTAGCTTTCCAAGACGAGAATGCCCATGACCGGTGGCTAAACATTGCAAAGGTTACCGGTAAAACTGTGGAGCAAGTCAAGAGCCATTACCAATTGCTAGTTGAAGATGTGGCCCTAATCGAGTCCGGCATGGTACCCCTACCAAAATACAAAAAGGTGCCCCCACCAAACTACAAAAAAGACAAAGCCAAAATATCTCATCCTGCCAAGAGGAAGTAATACGTCCGAATCTAGACTCGTATGTAACATTATTATGGCATTAGCAAGGCAATGTAGACGAGTCTAGTTGAGTTTTGATACAACATATCTAGAACATTTTGTAGGTCTATTGAATAATGTACATCTAATAAGATGCTTGATCATTTGACATATTATTTATGACCTTACTGAAATTAATTTTTCCCAAGAGAAACTCCTTTATCCTGTTCTTATCGCACCCTTTCGGAAATTTATTAAATGGATGACACCAAAATATAGATAAAAAAATCTATTCTCAGCTTTTGAATAATGTATAACAAGAATTGACTATCGTGTACCGCAACAAAATCAGGGTAGTTGGGAGGGGTATATATAATATGACGCATTATTCATCTTCAAGAATATGTGCACAACATAAGAAGCTCATCATCTGAATGAAAACTGAATCTCCTCCAACGTTTTACCCTTGGTCTCTGGTACCAAAAGTGCAGAGAAGACGAGTGTCATAGCGCTCATTAGCATGTAAAGAGTGAAGGTTCCTGTGGATGACAAGAATGACCATTATTAATAGTATATAATTGCCTAGGGAATTTGTTGATGTGTCAAAACAACCAAACAGGTAAAATATTGGTATGGGTCAAAACATGTCAAGTCTGGTTGCGTTGATCAAAATCAAAGTTATTAGTGCCATATATTTGATAAGAAAAGTTACGTTGGTTTAATAAGAATTTATTCATTAATGATACGCTTTGAGCGACTTTTTACCCGTATCATTTTTAGCTTATTTTTTGACCTAGAAAAGGTACATCATAAGTCAAATCGACCCATTATGGGTGAAAGACTGTAAGGGTTTCTTCTAGTTTTACATACTATTTACGCATTTAAATTCTGTAATCACGTATACACAAAGAGAGCAAGAAAAAGTGACAAAAACCTCCACTACTCCATGTCAAAAGCAAGGGGGCTGTCAACGTAACCACCCAGCAAATAAACCAATTGGCTAATGTAGCTATACTACCAGCAAGTCCTTTTATATTAACTGGAAGAATCTGAAATATTACCAACAAACATTTAGTACGCAACAGAATAATATATTGCACGAGAACTTGAGAATAGTTGACATGTAATCACCTCAGACATTATAATCCATGGAATCGGTCCCATTCCAAGAGAAAAACCGATAATCATGCCCTAAATAAAAGGTTAATAGAAGTGAATGACAATATCATTGAATATCATAGCGTAAGTGCGTAACTGCTACAAAAAAAAAGGAAGACTTACCACAACTCCAACCACTGATAAGATGCCCATTACAGTATACAGGGTCGATTCGTCCTCTACATAACCCTGATATCGATACACAATCAGGAACTCAAATAGTCTACAATATGTTCTTTACAACTTCATCCAGAAAACATATGAGGCAGATTTACGCAAATTATGGAAGGGGAAGTACATGATTACCTTAATGAAGAAGGATGCGGCGACGAGTATGAGACTGACAGTCATTCCGGAAGAAGAGATCTATAAAAGATGGTGTCATCCTTTGAAGTCGATCAAAATATAAACACTACTTTATATACATTAATATCCTTACAATGAGCAGAATCCTTCGGCCTGTTTTGTCAACTAGCCACGTCGAAATTGCAGTGGCAATAACCTGAATTGCATAACGGTTGTGATTTGGTAAGGTTAAAAAAATCATTAATGATAAATAGAGGTGGCAAGATGGAAGGGTTAGGTAACTGTTCAAGCTGAAACAGGTCATTTTTATACAAGTTAAAGCGCACCGAATTGGGTTGATTTGCAATCACTTTTCTGTCCATCTTTTTTTTTTTTGTTTTTTAAATAGAAGTAATGTGTTAACTATGATGAAAGAAACAATGCTATTACAATAACAATCTAAAATTCTGAATAAACAGTTTAGGAGGTTGTATACTTGTATGCATCACAAGGCTTTTGGAGACTTTCAACCCGTTTGACACCTTCCCTTCTTGCTAAATTTTTTGTTTGGCCCATTTAAGATAACACACAACCCAAATCTACCCATCTGTAAGTTATTGCTTAGGAAGTTGTACGCATTAGAGAGTCAGACTTTTGGAGCTAATCAACCCGTTCCCCTTTACCTAAATTTTTGGTTTGACCCATTTGATATAAGATACAAACTCAATCGACCCATTAAGAAGTAAAAGGGCCAAAACTCAAAACTCCCACCTCTAACAACAGAATATGAGATTGGCAAAGGAAAGCATTAATGTTTAATAAAAGTATATAGTTTTGGCACTTACTTGGATAGCTCCAAGTCCAAATGTAGCAATATTACTATTAGAAATTCCTGTTCAATGAAATGAAAAAATAATTACAAACTTCTTGTTGACTGCAGTACTGCACTTGAAGTTTAATAAAGTTTTCAGTACTAACCTGCAGATTGGAAAATGGTACTGGAATAAAAGAGAACACCATTGGTTCCGGTTGATTGTTGAAGAACAAGTAAGCCAATTCCTATCTGCATGACATAATTAGGATTAAATGAATAAATGTTTACATCCAATAGTGAGAGTTTGATAAACAGAGTATTACTACATACCATCAGAGGAAACCAATATCTTCTTTGTTTAAGATCTGAGAAACGAATAGCAGTTCTTCGGTTTGATGATGCCACAGACCTCTACAAATTGCAAAATACAAAATAGTTCATACTTCATACTTTCATAGTATGCTCTTAAGAATAGTTCTTTAAAAACTAAAAGGGATGTCTTCTATTTGCTTTTTCTCAGACTTCGAAAGAAGCGTTATCTTATTAGTTTCAGATTTTGTAATAAGATATTGGTTGAGGAAATCAGAAAAACAACATTTATCACTACATAATCATTTATTCAGTTATGAGCATTATTCATCTGATGCGAATTGCATAAAATAAAATGTTTCGGATATAAAGAAAATGATAAAATAATATTCCATTCATAATTCATAAATGAATAGAAGATTGGATGTGTGAGCATGTGTCTGTATACGAAGATAAATTTCTGAATATATGTACCAAAAGTTCGAGATAAGTATTCCAGGTTTCTCAATGAAGTCAAGGGAAGTTTAAAAGTGATACCTTAATTTCATTTACTTCCTGGGTGATATCAGTATCAAAACCGCGAAGAACTTGCAATGAAGCTTCAAAATCTTCAGTCATTCCCATTTTTGCCTGCAATACATGGACAACATATTATTCATTGGTTCATTGCTATTATTAAAACAATCCAACCAATCATTATCATATCGAAGACGTCAATAATCTTACCAGCCACCTAGGAGACTCAGGGATAAAAAAGAGGCCAGGTATCAAAATTAAACAAGGCAACGTTCCTGCAAATAGAAATTGAAGATTGTCACCCTGCTTCTAACTGAATATTTGGTCAACTATAATGTAACGTCTGTATTATCGAGAATTACCCAAAATTGCAAGTACTCTCCAATTTACAAAAAGTCCCAACAAATATGAAAGCATAATCCCAATAGTGACGGAAAGCTACAAGAAAACAATGAATAAATTAAAAGGTGGAAACTTTACATTATAAAGATCAATAAATCATAGAACTGTAGAATTACCTGGTTGACAGAACCTAACCCTCCTCTCAAGTTTTGTGGCGCTATCTCAGCTATATACACAGGAACCTTTTGTAATACATCCAACAAAAAGTACTCTATTAGACTCTTTCAATAAGTTCCTTTATAAAGCTAATATCTGAATTAGAAGAATTACCGTATAAGATATAATCCCAACACCAAATCCTTCCAGTAACCTTCCCATGTAAAGAAATGAAGAATCCTAGAGAAAACATAACCGATTTAATTAGATTTAGCATTCAAGCATATCACAAATTGCAAAAAGAAAAATGCAACATGCAATTAAAGAAAAAGAGCATTAAGAGCTGACTGTGGCGAATGATATAGCAAGCCAGCCAAGTATGTTAGGGATAGCTGCAATCATCAAGGACTGCAATAACAAAAGGAATTACAAAATGTCATTTATGCGTAACAAACGAAGTAATAATCAAATCCAATAATAATATCAGTGACTGACTTTTACAACTTCAAAATTTACTTATCATCCTAATATCTGACTTCTATAAACCTTGCCAAGGCATTAAGGGGGTGTTTGGATACACATTTTCAAAGTAATTAGTGGGACTTGAACTTTCATTATAAAAAATCAGTTTACTGAATCAAAAAATAATTCTATTCCCAAAAATCTGATTATAGAATCTGATTATATTCACTTTAATCTAAACACTTTAGTCCAGATCCAAACACCCTATATTCTTGTTAGATTCATACAATTCTGCAGCTTGGAAACTCTTTTTGTGCATCAAAAACACAAAATCAGGCGAATAAAAGCATACCCCTTTTCGGCCAATATACTCCGCAATTTGACCACTAGCTATCGCACCAACCATAGCACCCACATTTGATAAAGAACCAAACAATGAAAACTGAAACACAATACTTCATATCAGTTCCACATGCATTACACACGAAAAAAGATAAGTATGCATACATAGGGAAGGGTACATGTAATACTTCAGGTCTTGATGCACCAACTTTTACACTTAGATAATTTCTTTTCAAACTGATGCACCAATTTTATTTTGGTGTATCAGAGTATTAAAAAATGTTGCTTTTCAAAAAAAGTAAAAAAAGAAAGTGTTAAAAAATGTTGCACCTAACACTTGGCACAAAAATCTTTCATACACTTTGTAACTTAAAGATCCCATTTATCTGATCATGCCCCTATTTACATATGTGTATATGTATATTTATATATCCAATTTCAAAAAGCAAATAGGAATCACAATTGTAAGCAAAAACCTCAGAGACTGTAAGATTAAGATCTCTACTAATATCTATTTGTGTAGGTGATGAATAGCCACCCTGCAAATAACAAAAAACAAGTTGTTACTTAAAAACTTAAAAATTTACCCCGATCTTATATTTTTTTATATATAAACATATAACCACATTCATTATAATAATATAATTCAAAAGTATAAACAACTTCACTAATGAAATAAATAATATATAATCTAATTGCTTACAGTGAAACCAAACTGAATAGGACCTAAAGCAACAATAAGAACACAAGCAAGCACAGAAACAGAGCGATCTCTGATCATCTGTGATGATGTCATCATACTTGATTGCCTAGAACCCATACGATACCAACTACCGGTATGAAGAAACGGTTTCCTGAGATCCCTACCATCTTCATTATCATCCCTGAAACTCATTGTTTCTAGGGTTCAAAAGATGCATACGAAGTGTTTGATGAAATGCGTGAGAGATAAGAAATAGATGGGAAAACAGGGGAAACAAGTAACGGACAGCGGTGAAGACAGGTGGACTTGAGAATTGACTGGTGACTCATGGCTCGATGACGGGGCCATGTTCTTTCTACGTGATATTGACTAACTTAAAACAGAAATAAAACATCTAGGAGTATAATGATTGAGGTTTTTTTAGGAAAAAAGACCATACCATATGTCGATACACTATTATTTAATATTTATGTTCCTACGTGTATAGTTTTTATTTTATTTATTTATTTTTTATTTTTATTTATCTCGAATTGTTGTCTTGTAGTTAAATTAAATGGAGTTGTCGACGAGAAAAGGTTATTATACTATGATGATATAAGCTTAAACCTAGTTTGTTTAATTTAGTAATTTTCTATAAAATATTTATTTGATATTTATATATCAACACGACAAGTAATTATTCAAAAGAAAAGAAAAGAAAAAAACTCGATTAAACAACAGTTGTATGCTTAACCTTGTTCAAACTTTGGTTCGATTTTACATACAATTGAAATTTTGAAACGAGACAAGGTAATTCGTATGCCATAAAAAGTTCCATCATAACTGATATTATATATATATATATATATATATATATATATATATATATATATATATATATTTGCTTTGAAGCTTATTTTTAAAAAAAAATTAATAGATAATGATTTTACGTTAACTATATGCCTATATATGTATGTACGATAAACTGTCGTCCCCTAATGTCGTCTTCCATAGCGCTGGTGAATAAATAAATATGACATAGCTTAGCTTGTATGTATGTTCTAGTTCTACGTAGGATGCATTTGTACCACATAAAAGTACTTTGAATTCTATTATATACACAAGCCAAAAGGAATATTATGACTTTAACCATCTGATTTTGTCCGATTAATATTAAATTTATCCCGATCATGAACAATAGTCTTTTGATATATACTTAATTATAACATAATATAATTATAAATTATAATTTATAAATCAAAAAAGAAACCCATGCCATTAATCGGATGCACGACATGATTTACATTCGAGTTATGCTATATACACGTACATTTAGAGGAACAATGGGGTTGAAATAAAAATCTTTAGCTATGTACATATAACTTATGTGAAGCAAACACAAAAATAACATTACATTATACACTATTAGTTAGGGGTGTTCATGAAACCGTCAAAACCGCAAAAACCGGTCGAACCGTCTCAATTTGCCGGACCGGTCCGGTTTGGTTTAAAGTGGTCCGGTTCGCCGTTTTAAGAATGCAAAATCGGGTGTTCCGGTCCGGTTTACGGTTTCTATTAGTTACCGGCTGGTTAAACCGGACCGGACCGTTTAGTTATAATATAATTATAATAATTATAATAATAATAATAATATAATTATTAAAAATCAATGTAATAATAATATATACAAATGGTAATCCCAAAAAGAGGAAACTTACATCTGAGGTTTGGCCTCACTTTATCATACTGAATCCGGTTCCAAAACACAATCCACGAACTAGTTGCAAATATTGTAACCAAAGTTTTATTTTTTAATCCTTCTGTGAATGCACTACTGCTTTATGGGGTCATTTAAAAAGATGTAAAAAAATCCTCAGAGACTAGTAGACATGAAGCAAAAGAATCCTTCCGGGAATGATTATTGTTATCGAATATTAGCTAGTAATGTTATCATGTTGTGGTGTTGTTCACATTTATTCAATTTTTTAGAAAAAAACAAAAAAATTGCAAAATCGGCCGAACGGGACCAATTTTCGCGGTTTGGTCCGGTCCCTTTTGGATTATTAAATGGTCCAGTCCAGTTTGGTTTATACCAAACCGTCAAACCGCGGTCCGGTTTGTATTTTTGCCAAAAACCGGCCGGACCGGACCGTGAACACCCCTACTATTAGTCTTTTAACTATGTAAAATGTACATATTTAGTCCTTCAAAATACACTAAAAACGCATTACCTTAGGCGTAGTTTGTTAAGCATAAAATTTTCCCATTCAATAGATACCATAAGCTAGTTAATGATAAAATAAGGCTTTGTAAATGATAAACTTTCATATAATTGACACTATTTGTAATCATTATTTTCTTTAATTATTAGATGTAACAAACTTTTGTTTTTGTCCAAATTATCTAAACGACATTTTGTGACATCAGTTTGTTGATGATATGAAGATGTGTCAATAATTAAAGGTCATTTGTCTACATGGATAACCTAATAAGATCACTTATGAATGATTGAAATTAACTGAAACTGACATGTCATGTCAGTTTTTCTAAAAACTGACTGAAACCTGACAAGCTTCTCCATCAGTGACTGGTCACTTCATTTTTCTGGAACCCATTGATCAATAAAATAAGTTTTTAAAACACAATAATTAAAATAAAACACATTTCATAAAAATAAAAAATTACAATTAAATTAAAAAACCATTACAGTAATTCAAAAATATATTACAATAATTAAATAAAAATATTAGAATTTAAATAAAGTAGTCTAATCCGAGTAAAAGGAGTGAGGATTGTAGTGTATAGAATATGTAAAAGAGATAAAAATTGTAGTGTGAATAATCGGTAAAATATAGTGTGTATATTTATAGTGAAAAAGTAGTATTTAATTTTTTATCTTTTTTAAAGCGTCACAAATGCAACCGTTGGTTACTTTTTTCGAAAAAAAAATATTAATTTATTTTTTTAATTCAAAGGCATTATTTTAAAAAAACATTTAATTTTCGCTTGGGGCCCACCATTCCCAGTCGATGTCGGAATTCCGACGAATGAAACCGACAGACCAAACCGACATCGTCATGCCATTGGTGTCGCTCCATCGGTTTCAACCGATGAAAAACCGACACTATCGATGGGAGTGGTCTAACAACGATTTGTTACATCCAAAGGTAAAAGAATTTGATTACATATTGTTAAAAACCTCCTATATATATTTTTTGTTGGAATTGGAATATAAGTTATTATAAGCCCATTAAGATTCTGGACTAATAACGATTTGCTATATCCAGTGGACCAATTTGATTCGTTAGGTCCAGGCGTCCAGCAATATATAATACGGGAGGGATCATCATCATCATCATGAGAAACATGTAACCAAAAATGAAGTAATTTAGATTTAGTTAAGTCATTATGAATTTATGATAGAGTTTAAAGCATATGTCTCGGTACAAAATATTTCAAATCAGGGGCGGATCTAGAATGAGGTACGTAAAGGTGATAGTTGCCCTTTCAAACAAACTAAATTTACTACGTATATAAAATATAAATTTTTATGGATAGTTAATGACATTTTAAAAATTATATTAAAATAAATAAATAAATAAATATTTGCCCCTTCGATTGGGATTTCCTAGATCCACCCTGCTTTAAATCCATGAATGCTCGAACTAGTAGTAGTATACTAGTACTCTTGTGTTGCATGGCGTAAAAAGCCATGAGCCAATGACCTTTTGTTTGATTCTCTTTACAACAGTCTATCGATCGATCGATATATTGATAACAATAAAATCCATACAAGGAAAACTTCCACGAAGAAGGCATATACAACGGTCGAAAATATTAGTTTTGAAATGGTTCACTGCACTGCACCACGAGCACTAAGGTTTTTGTAATACGAGCCATCAATTTCTTGATTGGAATATTTTCTACATATGGTAATTGGTAAGCATATGAGTCTTGATGTCATTTCTTGAAGGAAACCCGGCCCGGCCACTTTTCCACAAAAAAGTACTTCTTTAAAACTCCAAACACATCATCGAATATTTGTCTTCTGTTAATTTGGTGATTTAACATAACTTAAATGTCCATATTTGTTCTTACTATACATATGGATATATGTAGTTTCTGGTATTATATATACTCCCTGTCATTGCAAGTTGCTTAAATAATGATTGAACAACTGTGATATTTACACCATGATTTTTACTCGTACACCAAACATGTACACGGTTTTATGCATACTGTACATGGTCAAAGTCAGTAATGTACATTTTTATGTATATATATCTATAAAGAAATATGGTGCAAGTATCCATATAGTATATATATATATATATATATATATATATATATATATATATATACACACACACAGTTGTATTTAGTTATCCAACAGATTTTGAATAACATATGGCAAGTTTAAATAGCACATTTGAAAAACACATTACAAAGACCCCATGATATCGCACGGTAAAGGTTGATGTAACTTTAGAAAACAAAAATAAAGTAATGACTGATTGACAAAATGTACTACATATCTTACATATATCATGTCGTTTTAACGTGCATCTTTTTTCAAATCCATGTCGTGTCATTTTGCCACTTGTTGCAACACCATTCATTTTAAATTTAAGCTCAACACCAAACCCAAAAGTTGACATTTCACATTATATAACATTTTCAAAATCAGTATACAAAAACTATATGAATTATCTATTTAATACGTTCTCTATAAATAAATGATCAACTTATATTATAAAAAAAACACGTACACTTGAAATTTATTTTATTCTAGGATAAGGTTATTTAAACCAACAGTATCCCACCATACCCATTTGTTTCATAATCCATCTTACAGTGTACAACAAAAGACGCACATTGTAAGACTTTGTACAGCAGAAGAAAAACAATGTACAACAAAGCAAGCAAAAGGTACAACTACTTCTTATTATTATAGGAAAAGGGTTTGTACTTGCAAGAAAATGTTAGCCCACTCCACTTCCATGTTCTAAAGAACTTTTGTTTAGTAGCTTCATAACTTCTTGGAAACCTAAAAAAACATAACTTGTAAAATCCCAATGAAATCTACAAGTCCTTTCCACCATTTTAATAATCAATAATCAATAATCAATAATTAATGTTTGTTTATTCTAGTACTAGTCATTAGGTTACTAAACAAGCTAGTGGATAATGATTTTAATAAACTAAGATAACATTGATTAAAAATTCAACCCAACCAAAAATAAAAATAAAAATGAAAGTAGAACACCAAAGAAGATGCAATAGAGAATGCATCTCTATCTAGCTAGTCCCGCCCTTCTCATATACACACTACCAAACAACATTCTACCCAAATGTTATGCATAATTGGGGTTGTACCGTACAATCAATTAATGCTTTCATTGGAATCTTGAACTTGCTTTTTCCCAGAAGTGGCTTTATTATTATGCATCCAAACCTTGAGGACTTGTCTTTTAACACCAACTTCTGCACAAAACCTTTGAACTTCAGGATCATCTTCTCTTGGGATTCTCCACCCAACCTTTTCAGCAAATTCAAGCATTTTCTCTTTTTGATCTTGTGTAAACTTCGTTCTAAATCTCTTTTTCGCTACCCCATACGGCGGAGCAACACCACCTGTTGTGAAATTCAGCTCCTCACTAGAAGACTCAGTGGCTGCACCACCACTAATATTTCCTCCGAAAGCCATCTTCACCGGTGGAGCATTGATGGAGGAAGCCCAGTTTGGGTGGTGGTGATGAAGGGAGATTGCCGGAGGTGTACGGTGGTGGTGATGGTGGTGGTGGAATGATGGCGAAGGTGATGGAGATGGTAATGGTGGTGGGAGTTGAAGGAATGGTCCTGCCGTTGGACAGGTGGTTGGGTATTCTTTACGGTGGAAGTTACGGTGGCAGTTGCAGGCAGCACATTTGAGTGCTTCTAGGGTTCCATCGTCACCTGTTAACAATTGCAAACGTATATATAAAATTACATTACATTCAATTAATATAAGTTTATGCATTTTACTAAGCAACTATAAATTTAACTTAATTAGTAATGTATGTATTTTAAATATTTATGCATTTGCGACTGTTACCTGATGGCATAAACTCGCCACAGCCGTCGGTGATGTTTCCGCCCATGTTGGCGGCATGGTTTTTGAGGCATTCTCGATACCTTGGAATTTGCAAAGGAGACTTCAAGAGTTTAGATCCGACTGAAATGGGTGTAACCGAAGCTCCGGTACCCGGAAATCGATCTGGATCCAAGCCATGATCCAAAGTTTCAGAAGATGATTCTCTAATCAAGTGATTGTTGTTGTAAGGAGATGAAGTCTGCATTCCTATCTCTTTCTCACTGCCACTCAAGTCCATTAATGAGTACTCACTCTTAATTCACACCCTAAAAACATGCTTCATTATTAACAAGATTTAAAAAGGAGACTAACCCGGTATAATTTAGGCTTTAATCTTGTAGACCCATAAATTAATTAAGCAAATGAGTTGAAAAATCCTAAAAAGATAAAATCTTTACCTGAGAAGCAGTAGAAGGAGGATGGATAATATAATTTAGGGTTATGGTGAAGGTTTCATGGAGTTTAGAGAGAGAAAGAAAGAAATGTTGCAGAGGTTCCAACAGGACAAGTATGAAGGCAACAAGAGACAGCTTGGTTGCCTAAGATGAAGTTAAGGGAGAGAGAGAGTGGGAAACAACTCAACCCAAGAGAAAGATGACATAATATGCTTAACTCTATTACATGTGAAAAGCTTACACAAATAATCTCTTTATAAAAACAAATAAATATATATTTATCACAATGAAGGTAAATGGGTAGGGTTATTTGAATAACTTGGTATCGGGTACGTCACTACGTCATGTTAAAATGTGGGTTAGAAATGGTCGGGTCGGGTCTCATTGTTATAGATCGAGTACAAACATTTTATTGTTTTAAACTCTTGTACTGTTAAGTTAAAAAAATGAGTCTGATCAGCATATAATATATATGTATGAACAAATCATTGAGTAAAAAATGTAAAATTAAACGACTTTTGGTATATTATTGGTTAATTTTGAAATAATAAGCATTTGTCTACGAAATAAAGAATCTATAGCATCGATTTCGGTCTAGAGTCAAGATGTTACCATTTGTTACGAAATTATTATGGTATCCCTAGTAAGAGCTTATAAATATGATAAATAGATTCAACCTTGGTGTTGTATGATAGGTAAACTTTTGATTATGTCAATGAGTGAGCTTAATTTATCCCTTACCTAATAGTACCAAATGTTACTATCAGGACAATTCGATTATATCTTCCTTGATTTATTAATTTATACTCTCGTAAATTATAATGATATAAAAATAGTTTAGAACACAGTCGATAAGGTAAAACTTAGAGCAAATTCTAATCTTTGGTTTGATGAGAGATTTGCCAGTTAAGTGACCGGCCCACAAAAATAAAAATTAAAAAAGTAATAAAAATATAAAAACTATGTGCATATGAGGTCTCGCTTATATTGTCATGTCAACACAATAAAGTATTTGTCAATTTTGTCACGTTGGTGGATCAAGGATTTGAGATTTTCCCTAGTATCAGTATATTTAGTATCAGTATATTTCAATTTTTTGAGCTCGTATCGTAAAGAAAAATGCAATATAAATATAAATTTTTATAATATATTTATTTCGTATAACGAATGAATCCGTAACAACGGCTACTTCTACTTTTAACATGGCTCCGTCCCTTCACGTTCATTATATATATATGACTATACGTGCTCGGCTTGTAACTTTGTAAGTAATGATCAAAATTTCACACTGTGCAAAAAAACGATCAAAGATTCGCATTTCGCGGGTAACCTTAGGATATTAACGATAACTTCTAGAAAAATATAAAATAAAAAATTCTGCATCTCTACTGTATACGTGATCGACCCCAAATGCACCATGGCAAAATAATACACTTTCATCTACAGGCTTTAAAATCCATGAATGGTTAAAGGTACGGTATAATATACAGTATAATATTAATTATTTTTGTACTTATTATACTGACTTCGATTTCGATCTTATTCTTACAAAATAACTCCATGACGTTAATATAACATTGTGTTTGGAATGTAGTGTCACATTTTGCTTTAGTTATATATTAATTAATCATCACTAGTTCTACTAAAAACGGACACACGTGATTTTACTACAGTAAGCAAGCATATCATTTTAATAAACTACTTTTGATTTATGATTGGACGAGGTTACGAGAGGTATGACTCAAACGAGGGGCAAGAGAAGCTGACTGAATTTGCTGCATGTACAAGTTTATTGTTCAGGTTTACTGCATATTATCAACGTTTGCATTTAACGTACTGTATTTTAGCATCACTGCATTTTACACTTATATTTTTAATTACATTTTCTTACAATTTTGTTTTATAAAATACGATCATCTATGGTTACCCCTAATTTGAGGTTAACAGTATGATGTTTCACCTTTATGATTTTTAAAAACATTTAAGAAAAGTTGTATAAAGCAAATTATTCAATTCAATTATGATATTCATAATCACATATTATTCTATATAAAATCTGCAGTGTTATCTTAGTTTTTAATCACATTTTATTTTTCTATGTTGCTATCATATTTTCTTTATGTAGATGAGAAGGATTTAAAAAAAAATTATTTTTCTATGTTGCTATCATATTTTTTTATGTAGATGAGAATGGAATACTGATTTTAGTACACAGCCCACATCACTACGAATATATACAATTATTCCATTTTAAAACTTGAATCCTTAACTTTATGATTGAAAGGGTAACTACAATACCGTTAAATCAATGATCTGTCGGCTGAAATCTAAATTTAAAAAGAAAATAAAAAGTAGCAAATGCGTCCGGTTACTAGTAAAATTTGACACTAGTATCATCATGCCTAAAACCCTAAACTATCCTTTTAAAGGTTAAAGTGCCTCTTAAGACACATCTCGGTTTTTTCAAAACTGTTTTCCGTCGATTAATTAAATCAAATATGAACCCTAATAAATCCCGTTTTTTAATTGTTAATATTAATATTATACATTAATATTTAATATAAAAGTAAAAGTAATAAATAAAGAAATAAAGAAAGAAAATGGTGAAATTAGTGAGGAGAATGGACAAAAAAACCCGACAAAGTCACGTTGGGTTTTCACACCCACGCCCTGCAAAGTTGGTCCCATCCCACAAAACCCCTTCTTCCCTTCATTATTGCCTCTTTTTCCCCTCTCCCTTTGTTTCTTTAACTTTCACAATTTTTATTTTATTTTATTTATTATTCCCCTTTTATTAACTCTTAAAAAGTGTTTTTCTACCTTCTCACTCCACCTCCTATTTTGATTCTTTTTTACAGTTTGAGGTGACCCATCATCAACTTTTATGGTCTTCCATTATCAATGTAAATTCTGTCATTAACAATCATTATATCCCATTTATTATTTTATCTTATCTATTCAAACAATCTTTTAAAAATATTTAATAAAATTAGCTGATAGTTAAAACTAAAAATTTATAATTGAAGCTGATAACTAAAGTTTATATTAAGAGTCGGAAGCTGAAACTTGTTATTATTTTTGTAAGTGTTTAGTGAACTAATGAAGTAGATGAAGATGGAGATTATAGATGTAAAATGCCACAAAACGACATAAAAATAAAACTCAAACATATAAATAATTGGTATTTATGTATATTCAATATTCATAAACTCTATAGTTTTTTATAAGATACTTCAAGTAGTTTATTATTCTGTAGTTTATTTTTTCAATAATCTCCTATATTTTTGTGTTCCAAACAAAGCTTGCAACTTGATCTTATAATAAAAATAAGCTTAAGCTACTATAAACTCTCATAAGCTAGTCATTCAAACACACACTATGTTTAAAACTGAAAAGTGGAGCTTATATCTATTTTATAAGTGTCTTACAAATTAGCTAAAGCTAAAACTTAGGATTAATAATGTAAAATGACATAAAACGATACAAAAGAAAAACTAAGACATTTTCAAATAAAGAGTATTTATGTAAATTCAGTTTAAAGTGTATTATAATGGAACACAGTTTTTCAATAAAATCTATGATATTTTCTCTATAACAATTATCAAAAGTAATTGTTACTATTCACAACCTATTTCAACTCACTAAACACTATAGCAACTCAAAGTATAAAATAATGTAATATAAAATGAATGAAGTGATAGTATGGAAATTTAAAATACCAAAAGCATAACTAAATATAATGGGTAAATACTATTAATACATAAGAAAATAAAAATAAAACACAATCATATATATTTTACATAAGAAAATAAAATAAAACACAATCATAAATATCTAATAACATTTAAAAAGAATTCTAACTTTTTAATATGTAATTTTCATTTTTACATGATAAGATAACGAATTTAAAAATTAATCAAAAGAGTATTAGATAGAACATATAGTTATTATTATAATTACATTGTTATTGTTATAAATATTATAAATTATAATTGAGTAAAAATATAGATTGTGTCATATGTAAAATAAATGGATTTTTTTAAACAAATCAATATAAGTTAAAATGCTATTAAAAAAATTATAAATATGTGATTATAAGGTATGCGAAAAACTAAATCGATAAAAACATTTTAGAATATTAAACTTAGTCCTGAAGCTTTATAATTATCATATGTTGAGTGTTTTTCGTTTCAAGTCTACTAAATCAACATAATGAGCTAAAATTGATTGTAGGTCAAATTAGGGAAAAAATCGATTAAAAGTACGATACATATTTAAAATGGTTATCTAATTGGGTATATAATTTTAACAAAATAGAACAATCCAGTCATGTCGACTTAGAAAAATCAACACTCGCTACTATAGTACATGGAAAATGAAGTTCTTTTACGTTTTAAGCTACATAAAATGAGCAAACAAACTAAAGAAGAATTAAATTTATGTGTTTAAAATTATACATTTTTTATGTTCCACCGCAACGCGTGGGTTAAAAAACTTGTTGTATACTAAACACGACTTACAACTTGAACTCTTTGAAAGTATACCTTGTGAGATGTATAATCGAAGAAGAGAAAATGCTGAATTTTATGGTGCAATTTTCATAATTTTTTGATTTATCATTTGTGAGATAATTAATTTTTAAGATTTTGAGAGTAAATGAGTTTTTGTACACGTGAATCAATCTAATCGGTACTTCTATTATTTGAAAATATTTTGTACATTTTTTTTCCATTTACAATATACACTTTAATTTAATAAATTACTACTACTACTTTATAATAAAAATCAAAAAAATCTTGAGATATCAAAAAGATGTCGTAGACCATGGTCATGTTTATTTTAAAAAAATAATAATTATGATAGTTCAATTCAATGTTTAAATTATATTTTTGGTGCTAGAGCTAATGGATAGCTACCATTTACTGTTTGTTTTTTTTTTTTTTTTTTTTTTGATGATGAAATGTACTCTCTAATAACTACAAAATAAAAGTATTCTACGAGTTGCAAACTTACATTACTATTTACTGACGGTTAAACTATTATTTGTTTGAAGTATTCGGACCAAAAAGTAACAGTTTTGTAGTACTCAACTGATTAGTTTACTGTATGCTACTACTCACTTGCAGGATCAAACAAAATATATTCTCAATGTCACGTAAGAAATTACGATATTTATTTTTGGACTGTGTCTTGAAAACATGAAACCTTATATATATAAAAAATACTTTTATATCGACATTATTTATAATTTTATATATCTACCGTGACGATGATGATTTTAATAAATACATTAAAACTGTATATTGGTTATGCGTAGAGTACAAACTCTTAATATACAACATCAGTGAATTTATCAAAATAAGTGTGAAAATATCACTATCCATTTATTTATTATCATCTCAACATTATCACGCCATTACCATTTAATAGCAATTGATTGATTTTAATTCAAAGTGTGATATATACATGTATAACAACAACAACAATACTCAATTTCGCAGTTAGTAGTGCATGTGAAAGGTGATATATCTAGCCTTCAATACATCTATTGTTGTGAATTCAGAAGGAACTCAAATGACGTATGTTAATCATAAACACATATTCACAACAATAACCGGATAAAAATTACTAGCTAAGCAATCAAAACAAGCAAACAAGATAAATAATCGAACAATACGACACAAATATTTAACGTGATTATATACAATCTCGAACTTGAAGATTAATTTAGTCTACAAGCCCAAACTGAGAGATTTTTTTACTATTAAATTCGTAGCTCATGAATTACAAATATATAGAGTTTATTTATACAGAGAAACACAAATTTACACAACAAAAAAATTGACTTTTTCTGCTCAACTAAAACTCACGCAGTAATTCTCAATGTTTTGGTACTGAATGTTTTGTTACTCTGAAACTACCCATTCACCACCACAATTTGACATGTAGACCCCTTATCGGTTTGAGGTACACATGGAGTAATAAAAAGAAAAACTATATATACTTGTGTGTAATAACAATAGGTAAGTAAATGAATTAAGAAAAAAGGGTGTACATACATTCAAATGTTGATTGTGTGGAATGAGCAAATGGAAATGTTATCTTAAAAAGGGTAATCACATTAATGGGGGAGCAAAACCAAGATGATAATTGAGAAAGAAGTAAATGAAGGATTGGTCCACTGGCCTGGCCTGGCCTGGCCTGGCCTGCAAAACACAGAAGTCAGCAACAGCAGCAGAAGGCACCACTATTTACTCTCTTTCTCAATCACACAAAACCTGTGCCCTCTTCTGCATTTTCTCTGCCAACTTCCCATGCTTTCCCCCCAAACCTAATATGTCTTTTTCTTTTCTTTTGCGTGTTACTGATGTAATCGATCCATACCCTTTCTTCTTTCTTTTCTTTTTAAAATTTTTTAAAAGTTCTCTTTCACATACTAATCACACCTTGACAAAACACACACATGGACTAGCTACTTTCTCACTGTGATATATCTGCACAATTCACCTTCCTCCGTGTCTGTGCATTGGTACTTGCTTATTAACTCCTGCTAGCTGCTACTACTGTCTACTACTATTTTTTGCTGTATATATGTGTAATGTGTGTATGTGGCCATTGTACTACATGCAGAAACTGACCACTAGGAACCCAAACCCATCACCCAGGTTTACAAGCCATCTCCCTCTTTCTTTCTTTTGTTTTTCTTTCTGTCATCTTCTAGGGTTAGGGCTTATTAGTCAATCCATTTTTATAACTAATTACTAACTTGTTGGTTTAGGTTAACCCGTAGGTTAGATTAGGTTATTGGTATGGATCGGTCAACCATACTAAAATACTCTTGGGCTAATCAAAATGTTAAATTCACATTGATAAATCTATCTAAATATATGTACAATATTTGACAACAACTAGTTGAATCGTCTACAACTTGTCTTTACTGGAGTGTAAGGGATTACTTTTTTTTTTTTTTTACAAGTGATTATCTGCTTAGAAAATAAGTAGCTGTCAACATATGATTTTGTAAGGCTATCAACAACAGATGATTGTAATATAAATGCCCGTTTTTGTAGAAAAATATTGTGTCGACATAGATCTAAGCTAGTGAACTCCGTGGTCGTATTAATCGGATCCTTGGAAAACATCACAAATAGAGCTTAAACGAAAATGTTGCGTCGTTCACCAGAGACTTGAAGAAGCGACGTAGAGGGTGTTTGGGGAGCTTATTTTCAAAGCTTATAACTTATTGTTTATGAGCAAATAAACTGAAAAATTGAATTTTATTTTGAAACCCTTCACAAATAAGTAAATAAACAAATAAGCAAATAACCAACGTAAAATAGGTTTATTCGTAGAGAAGCTTATTAAGCAAATAAGTAGTTAAAACAAGCCCACCAAACACTCCCGTAAAATGTACGTAGGCAAGCAATTATACAATCATTTAAATAGCGACTTTGATTGTACTAAGAGAAAATACAACCGCCGACTGAAATTTGTTAAAGAAGTCTTCTTCTAAAAAAAGTAATTTGTTTAGTAAACAAATGACAATTTGCGTTCAAGTTATTTTCAACATTCGATATTGATTTTGTTATATTTTAGTTAAATTTAAAAAATAATTATATACGGAGTACTAAATGAGTACTACTCCGTAACTTTATACTGTGTTCATTAGTTTTAAACAAAGGTTGTATTAAATCCACTTCCACTTCAATTTATATCTAACTGTAACATTAAATTAGATTAGATATACTATTAACTGGAAATTATCTAATGGATAAAGTGTATCCATAAATTAAAGATTCTGGGTTCAACAGATGCTCAAAGCCCGAGTCAAGTCGGGTTTTGGACCGGGCCTAGAAAAGACGTAAATGGTCCAAAAAAACCCAAATTATACTAGATTTATTAATTTGTTTACCTGTGCAAAACTGCAAACCATCTCATATAGTATTTGATTCTATGTTTAGTCCACAAATTGTTCAAAATTTGTTCTTGTTAGAAACTAAAACTCAAGCTTTTATCTAAAGTAATAAGCCAAATCAACGACCAACTCAAAAATTTGTAAGAACAGTGAAGGTTAAATGCAAGTTTGACTATCCCAATATAACCAACATTGAACATACTAGTTATCTTGGACAACCATGTGTGGCATCTTGAAACCATTTCAACTACAAAAGCCTTATTCGAGAATCAATCAAAACGACATGCGCATAATGCGCGAGTAGATGCAAAACTTATATTACACGGTCTATCAACGATAATCGACAAAAACTATAAACAATTGTCAAGGTAAAAATAGACTACAACAACTCAGCAACTCAGCAACACATCTTCTCCTCAAATACATAATTTACGCCTAAAATTTAGTTAAATTGAAGAAATATATCGAAATATTATATGAAAGCTTTTTTTGAAGCAAATAAAAAATTTAAATTATTAAATTACGTGTACGGTGATATCAGTAGGATTTTTCTTTTCTTCTCTTATTTTAAATTTCATCGATTATGAAATATTTTGGTATATCATGCTATGATATTTCATTTCTCTCCCACGTCAAATAAATGTTTTAATCTTATATCATCATAAAAAATTGTTTGATTCGCTAAGTGCATGATGAATATTATTACAAAAATTGTTAGTATCATAAACCTTTAAAGTTTGAATAAATCATGTTATATTAATAACGTAAGTTGCACGACGTTAAAACGCAATATATTTTTATAACTTCAACTTATTTATATGTACACAACAACCAAACATTCACACTACAACTCACAGAAAGTTGTGTAACCTTAACATTACAAATATTTTTCTTAAGAAAACAATAAACATGAAAAAAGGTTTTGCTTTAAAGAGTTCAAATATGAAAAACTAAAGTGTAGGGGTAAAAAACGTAAAGTTCCTACATGTCGAGTAAAATGAAAAACCCTAGCAAAAGCCTTTACTCGGTCAGTGTTTTCTCGACTTAACGAAATCGGAACTCTCAGCTCAATTGATTTCAGGTTAAACTTTGTACATTCATAAATCATTTATACACGTATGTCTATATTTCTACTTGGTTGTATTTGCTATAGGACAATATGCGTATTCTCTGATTACTTTAATTTGCATCCAATTTTAGTGCAAATTTGTTTATCCTAGGGTTTCGTACTTACGGCATTTGCTAGATACATGATGTGCTGCTTGTTAATTTGAAATTGCGTTTTACAGCTTATAAAAACGTTTTAGGGTTCCTGGATTTAAACAGACTGATTTCGATTTTTCAATTGTGTTGGTTGTAAAAGCAGATCAACGGTATAGAATAATGAATCTGAAGCATTTCTTATTTCGAATACCAATTAAAAAGGCGTCGAGGCGTAACGGTAGAGCTGCGTCATGGAATTACAGAGAGATTAGCACAACTCGTTGTGTTTCCCCTGGGTTTTACGTAGCAGACACCAGAGTCGAAAACCGTATAATGCCGATGGCACATTCTTTATTTTATAGATTCGTTCACTCTGGTCAGGAAACTGTTTCGATTGGTGCTAAAGGCATAGCGAGTGTGCCTGTGGACTCAGAGGATGATGATGCGGTTATGAATGAGTTTTTATCTCGATTTGTTTGGATTATGAGAGGAAAGCTTACTGAGGTTTATACAGATGCTGATAAGAAAGCGATTGATGCTATGCTTCGTATAATTGTTGGGAAGGTTGTATCGGAAATGGCAGAGGGTCGTCTCGACCATTTTATTGACTCTGTGGAGGCTGCGGTGTCGAATGATTTTAGTGAGGATTTGTGGAAAACAGTGTGGGAGGTTAGCAACGTGGTGTTAGACGATATGAAGAAGGCGAAGAAGAAGGAAAAAATGAAGAGTTTTCTTCAGTCTGAAGAAGTTAAAGACATGGCTCGATTTGCTGGTGAAATAGGAATTCAAGGAGACTTGCTTAGAGAACTTAGGTTTAAATGGGCTCGTGAGAAATTGGAGGACAGTGAGTTTTATGAGTCATTGGAGCGTATGCGACAAGAGGCTAATGAACCAGAATTGGAAACCAAAATCCGTGAAGCTTCTGAAAGTGGTATAGAGGGAGTAAACGATGATCAGGAGATTTCTTTACCTAAAAGAAGTGGAAAGATAAAGTACAATATTTATGGCCTTGATCTTTCAAAACCAAAATGGGCGGAAGTTACAGAACAAATTCATGAGAGTGGAGGATCTATTTGGCCTCAGGAACCAAAGCCTATTTCTGGGAAATGCAAAATTGTTACGGAGAAAATATTTTCATTGCCAGGGGATAATGACCCTGCCTCACTGATTTCAGAATGGAAAGCTCTACTACAACCTACCAGGGTTGACTGGATTGCACTGCTTGATAGATTGAAAGAGAAGAATGATCAATTATACTTCAAGGTATTTAGCATTCCCCCTCCTCATTTATGGTAATAATTTGAGAGGAGCCTATTTTCATTTTATTGTGAAGTATAGAAGTGAATCGTAAAAGCTCAACCAGCTCTCTGTAGGAACAAACATTGTTATATTCACCTGTTATTTCTATTTTCTCACACTATTCTGATTTCTGTGATGTGCCATGAAAGGTACAAAAATATCTTTTTTTTAATTGAAAGTTTATTGTCAAAAGTACCAATTTGCCTATAATCATCATGCCAAATGAATAGATGGTATTAGTTTGGCTTGGGAGCAAATATAAAATTTCTATTATTTTTTTATGTCACCAACACTTTGTTTTATAGGTTGCAGAACATCTACTTGACGAAGAATCATTTCAAACTGATGTACGAGATTATTCACAACTAGTGTCTGCCCATGCCAAGCTTAACAAGTTTGATGCTGCTGAAAGAATCATTAACAAGATGCATGAAAAGGCCATACTACCTGATATCCTGACAAAAACCACTATGGTTCATATGTATAGTAAGTCAGGCAACCTCGCTCTTGCAAAACAGACTTTTGAAAGTTTGAGAAGCCAAGGGTTCCAACCTGACCGCAATGTTTACAACTCAATGATCATGGCATATGTCAATACCGGTGATCATAAATCGGCTGAATCTGAGTTGCGCAACTTAGAGACAAACCATTCAAAATCATCAGAAGATATATATTTAGCAGTTCTTCGGTCATATGCTCAGCATGGTGATCCAACTGGTGCTGTTAGAATTGTGAACCGAATGGTTTTTATGGGTTATCAATCTAGCCGTGAATCATGTACGTATCTTGTTGAGGCTTATAGTCGGAAAGGCAACCCGGATGAAGCAAGGAAGCACTTTGATGACATAATTAAAATGGGGTACAAACCTGATGACAAGTGTATTTCCAGAATGATTGCAGCTTACGCTCATAAGAATTTTTTGGATAAGGGATTGTCTCTTTTACTGCAGCTTGAAAAGGATGGCATCGAGCATGGTGCCGCCACTTATTCGGTGCTTGTTGATTGGCTTAGTAAGTTGCAATTGATTGATGAAGTAGAGGGCTTACTGGGAAAGTTTGGTGAAAAAGGTATTTCTCCTTCACTCGATGTTCATATAAGCCTTTTTGATATGTATTCTAGAGTTGGTCAAGAAAAGAAAGCCCTTCAAGCTCTTGGGGTTCTTGAGGCTAATAAAGAGAAGTTGAGTTCCAATGAATTTGAGAAAGTTATAAAAGCTCTTATTACCGCCAAGTATTATCAAGATGCCGAGAGAGTGCGTGACTTGATGATAGCCCAGGGGTTTACACCATCTCCTGATCTGACTGGGCTGCTGAATGTGAGCTTACAGTCTTCACAAATGTTCAACATCAGCAGTAAGAGACCATCAAGGAAGTCATTTTAGATGATATAAGTTCACGATTTTGTCATGATTCTTCTGCTGCAAACAGTGATACCATCATGAACTGAGATTTCTATGTCATCTCTACAGAAGTTTGTTGTTATTAGTTATAATCAATCAGAGTTTTATATTCGAAATTGCTTACATAACCTTACAATAAGACTAATGCTACAGTATTTCATTACGTTTTCAACATGAAGTTAATGATGAAAATTAGTGTTTTTTTACCGTTTAAAGCATATTATTTAGATCTGTTTTAGTCACTGATTTAACTTTAAATGTGTATCTTTATTATGACTACGTAGATTTTCAAGATTTTGAGTTTTGTATGATGGATCAAAACGGTTGCTCTGACCAGCAACCACTTCTTAAAAAAACTTTACTTTCTTGACGTATTTATGGAATTTGATGTTCATCACTTGGCATTTAAAAAAACAGATTAGCTTTTAAATGACCAACACAGTTCTATGAATCGTTACCTATATGTTCCTTCCTAGTTTCTTGATTAGTTTATTACTTCTGTTTTATTTCTACAAATCTTGCCACCCATGTTATATGGTATCGCACAAATCCCATACCCTACCATGGTAAAATCACCTGAAGATTTATCACGATGCATTCAGAGCATTGGCATCTATTCCATTGGAAGAATCACTGACTGGTTATTGTTGCTTTTGGTACGCTCGTTCAGTTTGCAGATGTACCTACCACTTCTAGATTGAAATAAAAGATACAGAAATCATTGCCCATATATTTTTTTAGATGGACCACAAATCAACCATATATTTGTATAGTTGGTTTACTTTATCTTAGATGTTCCCTTTCATTGTGGTGTGTTATGAGAACTCTGACCTGGCAGTCTTCATCTTTAATTGTCATTAAAACTTGCCATTGTTTTTATCTTCCAGCCCTTTTGATTAGAGGTGTCAATTTGTATTCTATCTGGTAAGTGTTGAAAATGGGGCCAGCTCGGGTTGACTAAGAACACATTTCTTCATGTTTTATAGTATTTTTTCAGATAGTTAATGCGTTTTGTTCTGTTCTGCTAAAATAGTTATATTGGTACAAGGAAAATCTCATTTTTTAAAGCGATTTAGGACTTTGTATACTTTAAAAATACTGCTTGGGCGTCTTTTCTTTGATACACTTCGTATTTGTTTAAGTTGCAGGTTTCTGCCAAGGAGAATATTACATTGAATGTTTTCACACTCTACCAATAACTTGCATTCGGACTTCATATCAGAACGGTAGTTGTCTGCCCTGTATTCCCCTCAAAGAAAATCTGCTGGTCTATTTTAGAAGCTCTAACATCAACTATGGTGTGAACTTTCTTGTTTCTTATTCCCATATCTCTGAGCCTAAACCGTATCTCTGTACATGAATGTCTTTTGATGGCTTTTCATGAAATTATTTCGTTCGTGGAGGAAATTTGAACACCAAAATGGAGGAGAGTTGCAATGCTTACCCGGAAGCATTCATGGATATGAACTTGTTATAAAGGGAACCAGAATAATTTGCATCACTTTTTTTTTTACTTTTTTTCAGAGGTTAATGCTAAAACAATACAATGATACTTATCTGTATATTTTGTTGAGGTGGAAAAATGGGTGGGGCAAACGGGTTATGTAATGGTCCGAATGGGTGTATGCTGAAACGAGTGTGAAGTTTGCACAAAAATGGTTGCCCTTTTCAAATTTTCTAATAAATAGTTAATGTATGTATTATATATGATATACAATAGTAACATGAATAGAGCCATGTAGAATGTACATATAGAAAATTACATAACCAAAATCAAAATCGATAGCATTGGACATGAGAAATGACTGCTTACTGCAAGTTGATAAGCAAAGGCTTCTGGAAGAGCGTATTTTTCAAAGAGTATTTACACATATAGCTTTAATACACCCAAAAATCATGATATGGCTCATAATTCACAATCATAAAGTTTTCATTCACATGCTGGTTTAGTGTCGAAACTGCTCAAGCATATTGCAAAAGCTTGAAATGCGGATAATGGGTATCGATAATCCATCGTGAAAATATCTTTCCCAATTTTTCCAAACTATAATATCACATCATCATGTTCTGTAACACCTCCATTTTGGGATGGATCAACAGCCAACTGGAAGTTCTTAACGGAGGCAACCGTAACACGGCCTCTAAAGTTTAGGCACCAACATTGCAGCTGCTCATGCCATCGTGGCACTTCGTTTCTCAGAATCATTTTGCATCTATTTTGTCAAAAACTGATGATTCCGGTTGCGGATCTTGGGCAGTTTAATCTCGAAATGTTGGTGGAGTAGAAGCTGTTCCGCCTTCTTGAACTGCAAAGGTAGGGATTGAGTTCATGGTGCAATGCATTCTTCTTGGTCCTTTTGTACGTAAAACATTAAGCTCGTACGATATGGTGGCCACTTTGGATTTAACAAGAGAAGGTAACTTCTTCAAACTAAATTTTGGTATCAACTTTATTGAAGGGTTGTAAGAATGCTGAATGTCATAAACTGCAAACTTGGTGCCAAGGAAATTGCAGAACGAAGAAAGTTGATACCAAAATTTTGGTGAGTTTACCATGCGTTTCTTTTTTTCATTGTGATTTTATTGTTTTGGTAGGAAGAGATTAATGTGGCAGTTATAGACCATTTGATGCATATGTGTGGGTGTGGCCATAGGAAGTTAGCAACTAACACAATACTTGGATTACACAAATTTGTTGACCCATTTCTATATTAATGGGTTGGAATCGCCCCCTCTATTTATGATAATAGCAGCAATTAGTCATAATTTGATTTGATTTTGAGTAGCTACAACACTTGGATGTGGTTAAGATGTGATCACATCATGATATTTAGTCTTGTTTCTGAACACTGTGACCTTTTCTAAATCATAGATAGTTTCTTGGTAAGATTACAAAATTTTGGTGCCAAGGAACCAAATCTCTCCTACCAGGCCATGAGGTCTCACTACCTTCCACACGTCGAATTATATCAAAACGTAACTCAACAGGCAAATCATCCCACTTGCTTCCTTCAATTAAAGATGCTGATGATCGTAAATCATAGTTTTAAGGAACAATATATGATTTTCCACGAGAGATCCCATTTTTCATCTGAATTCTCTTAGCAACGTCTCGCATATTGCTAGACCCTAAACAATCGATCGACAATACAACATATCGCCCCCTTATGAAAACTCAGAAAAGAGAAAATAGAAAACAAAAAAAATCATTAAAAATAATAATCATAACCCATACGCTAAAACTTATCTATTCACTATCCAAATCCTAATAAATGCAAATTATACTGAATACTGAATACTGAACACTGAACTTGTTGAATTTAAGCAGCTTAATAAATCCTCTTTGCTCCCTCAGACTCCACCAATGTGCATAACAGTAAAAACAGTTCTGCTATTTTTGGTAATTGGTAATATAATTATATGTATAAAAAATCATCAGCAGTCTTGTAACATAAATTTGGTTCTGCAATTATAGGAAAACACATTATGGGCCCAAAAGAAAAACTAAAATAAGACACCCCAAATACATGCATGGGAATCTACATGATTACACAACATGCTCAATATTCAAACTAATAAACAAACATTATTCAAGCACGATTATATAAATAGAAAAGTAGAATATATCATTTTAGTAAGCATGTTTAAACATTTTTTATACAATCCAACAAAACATTCTTTTAACCTAAAACGTTAACATTCTATATGTATAATGTTCATCTGCATAATCTTACTTGCTTATCTTGTCTTGTTATTGTATATAAAAGAAAGAGTCGTTAGAGATGTCGGAACAACAAAGTATCGTTGGAAAACGTAACTTATTATCTTTGTTCATCTTATTTGTTGGCTTAAGTTGTTTATTATATGAATTGGCAATTGAGTATATGTGATAACTACTGAGAACCGAAGTCAAGTAGTGTTACTGATTGCATAATTTGTTTTCTTGAAAATCTGTCTGTTTAGACTCGAACCCGTTTAGATCTGAAACGTTTTTACCCTAACCCATTTGACCTGGTTGCCGTCTGCCCGCCCAAACAAAAACATGAAATCAAGAAAATGATGAACTGATCCACATCTCATTTGTGTGCTCGGTTTGTTTTTATTCATTTGGAATGGAAATGGAATTAAAATTGTTTATTGTTTATATATATACATATACATATGTGAATGTGATGTGATATTGTCTGATAATAAATTTAATTAAATCGTAACTTATTCATCTCCTTATCCATTATAATCTTCTAACATGATGTTACTTAAAAGATATTTTGTACTTGTATATGAAACGAAATGAAATAAAACTCTATAGTATTAAATTAAATTAATGGTAAGAAGACAACTACAGCTGTTTACTACGAATACAATACAGTATTGTTTCGAATAAAGGAGACAAAGAAGTATGATAGATATGTTGTACGTCACGTGAATTTCAAACATCCTTCGGGTTCAGAGTCACTTTGAAGATAGGGGTGGTAATTCGCTATCGAAGTATAAATTTCTTAAAAAAAATTTATATTTTTCTATTATTTTTTTTATTTTGTACTATGGGTTCATAAAAATTGAAATACCGGTGATACGGGTCACCGTAAATTATGAATCCGCAACACATCCTTGATTCTTTTTTCTGATAAAATTTGGTAATTCGTAGACTTATATATTTTTCCGTACACATCAAAAATGAATATATAAAAAACATGATAAGACAAAGAATCCTTCTTTTGTAAATTCGGTGTTTTGATTTATTTTTTCACAGATTTTAGAGAAACAATTGGCTTATAACATATAAATTTAATTTAAGGGGTAAGTAGACTAGTAATTGCATCTTTGTCTTGATAATGACTTTTGCCTATACACTCATTATTTGATCTTCTTAAAATAATTTATTATTTGTGCAAATACCATAAATGATTTATTAATATTTTTAAATTAGATTAGATTAGATTACTACTTGAAACTTGAAAGCCCTTTTATTTTGATTGAATATCCTGGGTGGTGGGCTGAGAAAGTGACAGCCCATAGGAAACCATCTTAAACAGCTGCTCCATATCTGAATCCCATGGGCCATGGCTATCACCATCACAGCAGTTAACTTTTAAATTTTGATAGTAATATAATATTTTCTAATCATCTTTAGTCCGATAACAAAATAAGCGACCAGATACATAGCATGAGTAAGGCTTCAAACTTTTTTTTCTTTTTAATTTATTAATATATATAATCGGGATCACGTGAAAACAATGGATCAAATAAAAGTGGTGAAAACAGATGACATACCTTGAATAAAAATATATATATAAAAAGAGGTGGAGATAAAATAAAAACGGTGAAAACAGTTGACCTTCACAATTTTATAAAGTGTGAAGTTAATTTTTTTTTTGCTTCACACTTAAATTTTAAATGTGAAGCTTATTTTTTTTGGCTTCACATAAAATTTATGAATTGTGAAGGTTGAAAATTAAGCTTCACACATTCATAAACTTATGTGAAGCTAAAAAAATTAAGCTTCACATTTAAAAAATTTCTAACTTTGTGTGAAGCAAAAAAAATAAAAGTTCACAATGAAATTTTTTTGGAAAATAAAAAAAATGTAAGGGTTCACAATAAAAAAAATGTATGTGAAACGAAAAAAATAAAAGTTCACAACTAAAAAAAATGGTGAATACAAATTGTGATCGTTTTTACTGTTTTTATTTTATCTCCTTGTTTTCACAAGAACACAACCCTATAATATATATATATATATATATATATAAATATACACTAAAGGAGAATAAAAGAAAGCTCTATAATTTGTCACATAAGCATGAATGTCACGTGTCAATTTTCTTAACTCCAATTAACAAATTATTTAATTAATATTATTTATTATTTTATAATAATTAATAAATAATAAATATAAATGCAATATACATTATAATAATATGAAAAGAGGAGTCACATACGAAAACAAAGTCCTATAAATTATTTAATTAATATTTTTTTATAAATTATTTTATAAAATATGTACTACAATTATTATTTAATCACGTAATATCAAAATATAATGCAGAAAAACCAAAATCGATATGAATATATCTAAAATAATTCTAATAAATTACCGTGCATTGTACGGGTCTTCCACCTAAAATAAATACTAAAGGATTATAAAAGAAAGCTCAAAAACTTGCCACGTAAGCACAAATGTCACGTGTCAACATCTTAATTTTAGTTAACAAATTATTTAATTATTATTATATTATTTTTAATATTTAATAATTAATAAATATAAATACTAATATACAAAGGAGTCCTATATAAAAATAAACTCCTACAAATTATTTAATTAATATTATTATTTTATTAATAATAATAATTAATTAAAAAATAAAATACCATCAAACAATTTAACATATATTTAGTTACGATTTTATATCCAGTGTAATGACATGAACTTTGTATATAATATTTATCATATTACAATGAACATCTCACAATGTAATAATAGTATGTACTAAAAATAATTATATTTACTAAATCGCTTAATAATTAATTTATTTGATTAAATTAATAGGAATAAAATTGTATGTTTTAAATTGCCGTGCATCGCACGGGATTAAAACTAGTATATATACTAAAGGAGTATAAAAGAAAGTTTCAAAATTTGCTACGTAAGCACGAATGACACGTGTCAACATCTTAATTTCAATTAACAAATTGTTTAATTAATATTATATTATTATTTTATTATTTTTTAATAATTAATAATAATTAATAAATATAAACACTAATATGAAAAGAAGGAGTCTCATATGAAAACAAATTACTACAAATTATTTAATTAATATTATTATTTTATTATTATTAATAATTAATTAGAAAATAAAATATTATTAAATAATTTGACATATATTTAGTTACGCTATTATATTTAGTGTAATAACGTGGACTTTTTATAAATATTTATCATATTACGATGATCATCTCACATTATTTTTATACTACGTACTAAACACAATTATATTCAACAAATCGCTTAATAGTTAAATTAATAGGAATAAACTTTGTATGTTTTAAATTGATGTGCATCGTACGGGCTTAAAACTATATATATATATATATATATATATATATATATATATATATATATATATATATATATATATATATGATGATGATGATGATGATGATGATGATGATATGATATGATTCCAAAAGATAAGATCAAAATATAAAAAAACATCCCTATCTACGTCTCAACTATATCCTCGAAACTACAAAGTATATATAAAAAGGTGACACCGCTAATACAACAACTCGTGAAAACAGAAGAATATAAATATATTTTTTATACTATTGAAGGGTTGAGCAAAAATGGGTTCGTTAATGGCAGGTTGGGACTCGCATGTTTCTGATCCTAATTCCAGTAAGTTTTAATTTCTTCATTCTTATTAATTGGCTGTTGTGATGGGTTAGTTTATTTAACAAATATATAATTAAATTAAAATTAATAATTTTTGTAGTAAAACTGGAGAGAAACAGGTCCATGACAAAGGATGAAATAGCAACTTACTGGAGATCAAAGAAAAACATAGAGGATGTCCATGGTGTTCTTAAACCATGTCACACATTTCCTATGGGAGATCAGGTTAATTAGCTTTAATTTAACACGGTTAATTGGTGTACACGTACAACAAATTTAATATTGTTTTTTTAACAGATAAGCGAGATCGAAACGATATACAGAAGATCAAACTCCCTTCCAATTCCAATTACAAAGGAGGATTCTCTCATAGAAACTGAAGAAGAAAATAAGGAGAATCTTTTCATGAAGCATGGCTGGTAATTTATAATTATTATTTTTTTGTAACATTCACGTTTTTAAATTTATATATGATCATGATGATGATGTCGATCGATTTCTGGGGGGTTTCATGCAGGTGGACTAAAAGCAGATGGGCGTTTTTGAACGAGCCACCAGTGATTGCATCGGAAACACCACAACGATACGCTTCACAATTCCATGTTGCTCGTGAACATACCAAGGAATCAAACAATCAGGCTGGCATTAGAGCTTGAGCTGCTTGACGTTTTGTAAATAAGTTGTGACACGTGTCATAAACGTTGTGTGTAAAACTTTGGTTTCCTAGATGATAATGTAAGCTATATACAGTACAAGGACTGTGGTATTCTAATATTGTATACTTCCGCAATGGATAATATTTGTGTTTTCTTAAAATCAACTGGGCCAAACTTTATTAAGTTATTCGAGCTACAACTATATTGAACTACCAAGCTCTTAAATTGAGTTTTTTTTTGGTTAATTCAACTTTTTCTAGTTCTGGAAGTTGGCTTAAATGTTCCTCAAGCCTGTTTATAATAGCTCACACATATCGAGCTTGAGCTCATCTAACTCATTGCAGCCCTAGTGAGAAAGTTCAAACTTGCATGTTCCAAATCATGTCCAACCCCTCTTTCGGGTCAGGAAGTTCAACTTTTGGTGAGATTTCCAAGTGACACCAAGAAAGTTTTGGAACACGCCACACGCGTCTTTTAGTTTAGTCTAAACAATATAACACAAATATGCAAAATAAGAACCACGATTCTTCGAGCTAGTCTAAACAATTCTCAACTCTCAGGAGCAAGCTTGGAGGACATAAAGACATGAGAACATATATCCACATCTACATATATAATGTAAGAAATCACTTTCTAATTGATTACAGAACAAGAGTTAAGTGGGCTAGAAAATAGCAGAACTCCAAAGGTGGCATCTAGATTAACCAGAATCTGGAGTGAAAAACTATGACGAAAATACCACATCAACCTATTCTGTCTGCAAACTTGTTCAAGACCGATCCTCCAAATTCAGTGCCTTGCTACATGTGATTTCTTTCCACCATATGTCTGTCAAGCATTCAACAAAAGTCTTTTAACATTCGCAATAGCATCATTGGGGGAGGGGAGTGAATTATCTGGAGAACTTATAAACTCTTACATGCTTTCCGATGTTAAATGGGACGTATTTATATTTAATCATGTGTGTGATTTGTCGCTTCATTGTGAGGACGAACAGAACAATCCAATAGCAGAGGAGTACGGGCCAAAAAACAGGAACATCAAACACCGAAAAGAATGTCAGAAGAAAGGCTACAATGAAAGCCTTCGTGATGGCATACCTGAACTCATAAACCAAATAGATGAGCCTAATTTGTTACCAAGAAACTATCTATGATTTAGAAAAGGTCACAGTGTTCAGAAACAAGACTAAATATCAAGATGTGATCACATCCAAGTGTTGTAGCTACTCAAAATCAAATCAAATTATGACTAATTGCTGCTATTATCATAAATAGAGGGGGCGGTTCCAACCCATTAATATATAAATGGGTCAACAAAAGTCGTGTACGTAAAGGATCCAAGTATTGTGTTAGTTGCTAATTTCCTATGGCAAAAGAAAATCATAATGAAAAAAAGAAACGCATGGTAAACTCACCAAAACTTGAACTCTGGAAGTCGACGAATAAAAGGCCTAAATTCATCGGATTCTTTTGTAGGCAGGGAAGCCCCATCCAGAGCTTCAATCTCCGGATCAACCTTTGGTGAGAGAAATCCGATCAACAGATTCAAGACATATATCCCAAGACCGTAAGAGATGACATAAAAACCTTGAAGATAATAAACCCGTAACACATATATTGCAGCAACAGCAAGTGTCCCAAGCCACCTATGAAACGGAAGAGGCATCGATTTATCCAGATAAAACTGAAACACCTTTGAGAATTCACTTCGCCATTTGGCTATTGGTGCCATTGCTGCAGCCGCATCACCCCTAACTCCTTCCATCTAAATGAACCGATATATATTTTCTGTAAAGAGTAATATAAGACACAAACAGTTCAATAAAATGTACTCTACTCGCCTGATATCAAACTTTCAACATATAGCATTTCAAAATTATGTCGTAAATTAATATACACATCTGCTTCATGAAATGAGTAATGCACTACATAAACAGTTGTATAAAACGTTGTAACTTGATGTGTACATGTTCTTTAATAAGTAACTACAAATATACAAAATATAAACAGTTCAACAATATGTACTCCACTTGAATTTACATATAAAATTTAAATATGATTGTGTTAATCAACTTATATGCTTATAGTTATATCCTTCCTGTAATGAGTGATACGGCACATAAACGAAAACATGTACATAATATGATGTAAATTAACGTATACTGTTGCTATAATGAGTAGTAATACAAAACTTAAACCTCTATATTAGGTCAATCAAATTTCTAATTTATCATCAACTCTGAGAAAACAGAGATAAGGTGAAACTATTACAGTATATAACTTTGACGATGTATTTAGGTATCGAGTAATAGCAACAGAACAGAACAAGAAAAAAAACCCTAATTATTGAAAAGAGATGAACCGACTATGAAATAAACAGTAGAAAGAGTGTGGTATTACCTATTATGAGATTGCAAGCTTTTTTGTTTGTTTTTTGGGTTTTTCAGAGGTTGATGAACTTGTGATTCGAAGCGTTGGTGATATTCAGCGGTTTTTGTGGATTGTGGAATTTCGGTGATCAAACAGAAGCTTGAGAAAGAAAAAGAAATCGTTCTTTTCCTGCCTTGGTTCAGTTATATTTTTACCCTTCTGTCATACCCACGAAGAAACAATTAAATTCAAGTAAATAGCTTACATAGATAAAAAAATCTCTGTTTCTATATTTAAATTTAAGGGCTCAAATAATATCTTAAATTATAAAGTTTTTAGTTGTATTATTCAGTAAGCTAAAAGCCATTAAAATGTTTTGATACTTTTTTATAATTAAGTCTTAACCTAGCTGAAAAATAACTTATTCAGTAAACTATTTACAATTGCTTAAAACTTCTAATTGAGAAAAAAAATCTCCCCTAACGTTCTATCTATTATTGTCTCGCATAAATGGATTTATATGTTAGTTTACGTATTAAAATTATTTTTTTCTTTTTTTAGTTCATGTATTTTAGTTTTTTTTTTATTATTTCGTGACAATTTATTTATTGAAGTTATTATTGGTTTATACAATATTGTGTTGAGAAACTCTTGTAATTTTCTCTTTTCTTAAGTTGAGTCATTCGTAACTCAATTTCTATTAATACAATTTGTGTCACGCCAAGAAATTAGTAAAACACATATATTCAGATGTTTGCATTTTTTATTTATCAAACGATCTTAATGATTTGTATTCAGATTTCAGATACAACTCTTAATATTCAGAACTGGTTCTCAGATATCAGCTTTCAGTAATCAGATAAATCAAAAGACCCCTAAATGTTACATTAAACGGGTCCGTATATATATATATATATATATATATATATATATATATATATATATATATATATATATATATGAGTTTAAAGACTAGTATATATACAAAGAAAGATGCTACACGTGCAATTTTGTAAATGTGAAATTTTTTTAAATGGAAAATCAAACTTACACATTTCACTTCATGGTCTATATCAAGAAAAGTTTTCGCAAATGAACACTAATCTGACTTGAAAAGGACATATCTTACCACTAATAAGTAATAGACACGTGTCACAAAAATACCAAAGGTCAACCAAAATATCATGTTCAACGACAATCCCATGGGTCCTGTGATGAAGGTGATGAGATGATTATAACTACCGAGTATGCAAGAAATGGTAGCCTTGATCGTCATCTCCGGACCTGGATAAGAGACGGGTTGCCTAACATGGGCACATCGCCTCAAGATTTGCTTAGGGGCAGCAACATGACTCAATTACCTACACCCGGGCCTTGGGGAAGATTACAGAGTAATATAGAGACATAAAGAGCACAAACATATTGTTGGATGACAATATGGAAGCAAAAATTTGTGATTTGGGTTGTCAAGATTAGGTCCCAGAAATAAGTCAGATACCGAACTCTATACAACAGTTGTGAGCACCCACTTTTACATTGATCCAGTTTGCCATGAAAGTGGCATTCTCTGAAAAGAGTCAGTCAAATGTGTACTCATTTGACGTTGTATTGTTTAAAATGTTGAGTGGAATGTTAGCTTATTATAAAAGGAGCTTTGGAGATGCTGAACCACAACCTCTATTAAATCTGGTCCGACGCTACTATGACGATGGACTGAACAAGTTGACTTATCCCCTGATAAGAGATTAAATTGATAGCCGTTCTTTTAACACAATTAAATGTGTTGCATATGAATGCATTAGTCTTGACTCAAAGGAACGCACCACATTGGAAATATGAAGAACCTGATAAACTTCTCCAGTGTTTTTTCATGATGTGGTTGTACCGCGCATCAATAAACATAAACAGTCATATAAATATATTGTTGGGATCATATTATGTTCAATGGAATAATGTTAGTCTTAGTAACGCTTTATTTGTTGATAATAATCTGTGAAATTTGGATACTTATGGAACAAGATCCTTTGTTGTTTAGGTGATGTGAACTCCATCAGTATTGGGTCTGGCATCGAGCAAAATCAAACGTACCTACCTGGAAGGTGTTGCCTACAGTACAAATTACAAATTACAATGTTTATGACTGTTTTGAGCAAATATGGACACCAGTAACATTGTTTTTTTGAGTGGATCTGATATGAGTGATGCTGATTTGAAGTCAAGATTCACTGCAGGTGTGTAGGGACATAGAATATTAAGGCCGGCAAAAGATAGCCCTTGCTAGACTCTGAATTCATCAAGTATCATGCATTGTACTTGCAATTGCAATAGCAATTATACACAATATATTTTTATATTTTGAATACTCCAATTTTATATTATACTGAGTGGTCACTACCATCTCCATTATTGGTTTGTCTCTGTGGAATCTCAAAAGCTATGTTATGATTTGTTGGTAGATTCGAGAAAATGTAGATATTCTCATAATAAAATCTGTATAAAAATATTTTCTAACACTACTTGTCTCAGGACTAAATTGATTGGAAATATTTTATAAATGATAATATAATATAATGTGAAGACTATCTAGCTTCATGCTAAACTTTTTCCATAAAAATGCACATAAAGAGAGTACGTAATGGTATACAATTATAATATGTCCTCGAAAAGCAATGGTATAAAGTAATCAAACACAAGGATACCAAAGTTTTTAGAGTACAAAAAACCTCTCAAGACGATAGCGATTACAAATGGACTCTTAGACGGCTTAAATTCACCAACTCGATTAAGATATCATCTACTAGTCTACCACTATCGTGTTTACAAAACGTTCGACGATTTGTGTTTTATTGTAGCGATTTTGAGTTGTATAGCCATCTTTTTTTTTTTATGAATGTGATAGTTGATAAATGGAATTTCACATAATTCATATCTACAGATTTAAGTATTATGTAATCTTATCGATATCTTTTGAAACGATCGATAAATATAAAGATATATATACGCTCACTTTAGGAACAATGAAAAAATGGACGGATATGAACCTTGTAGGGAATAGGGATCCGTGATTTGAGGTAAGTTTGTAATATTCTAATTCTAATAGAGTATCATGTTTTGTATATTGTCTTCTATTGCACCTTCTCACATGCTCTCCCCTTTCTTTTTTTTAATATTTGAATTTTTTTAAATATAGGATATGATTATAGATATATTATAGCAATCTAATTTAATATACTAAACGGATTGTCAAATCAATTTATACAATTTATGGAAATTAATAGAAGAAAAGGTTTCTTTGCCGGTCTAATATTTCAAGAAGTGCATTTTTCCATACCAAGTCCAAAATAAATAATATAATTATTATGATAACTAGATAGGCATGACCGTCTTTGAGTCGTCTAAAAAGGAGTAGTTATAGGAGCCTTAAAAATGTGCATGTTTGTGTATATGTGCGTGTATATATATATATATATATATATATATATATATATATATATATATAATTTGATTGTTAATTGCAATAAATAATAATATATGTTCTAGTTGTTTCAAAGTTGATTGATTCGTAACAAAATTTAAGTAAAACATCGTACATTTAGATATAGGGTATCCTATTTTTAACTAAGGTGTCTGAAAACTCAAAGACAACCCCGTGAATAGATAAGTAACTACTTAAAGTTTATAACTTAAGTTTTTATAATTATACTTTTAGACACTCGTAATATGTTAAAGGGAGGCATACGGCGGATGAGGGCCATGAGGCCGCTTTTTAAAGTGATGGATCAGTATTTGAGAGCAAAAAAGAGAGCATGTCAAGTGGTTTACAAGCGACAAGAATATATGGCATCTTGCTCGCCTCTTCTACACACCCAATGGCCCCAATTTACCATTCTCTATGATCAATGTTAATACTAATTTCCAAAATGAAAAAGTGCCTATCATGTTGTGATCCACCAATTAAAATTAATTGACTTGCTAATATACCGTCGTGTTTGTCTTACTATGGATCAATTATGTGAAACCCAAAAGAGCCATATGCATCTTATAATCCAGAAGATTAAAGCTTATGGTTAATATCTTGGAAGTAAAAGTGTTGGAAAAAACCTCCAACTCACTAAGCAAACGCGAATCGACAATAAGAACAAGAATAAAATCGACACAAGAATACACACACGATATACCTTCAAACGCCTACATATTTTATTAATCAAGATTCACGAATGAATTCAAATAAGAATCTAGCAACTAGCATTTTCCTCACCTCCTTTTACAGAGATGAGTGGGTCCCTATTATACATCCCCAATAGTATAATTCTAGTTGTAACTAATCCAAACAATTAACTTACATATTACTACCTTAAAGTATTGCTAATATTCTTAAAGAAAAGTATTCAAAACTTCATCGAAATGTTTTAAGATATAGATGCAAGAGACATTGATATCACCAGAAGATCAAGCCTACTATATCATTGATATCACAATCACACACATGAACACTTGGACGTTTAAAAGTGTCATTTTTATTCACTAATACATAAACACTTGAATTGTCGAATCAGACAGACGATACGATTAATGGTTAAAATATCACCTTCATATGCTACTAACTTAGTGATTTTTGACCATTTAATCCTTCACTGAAAACATGTAAAATATAATTGATCGGGGTAAAATGGTGAAAAATCACTAGATTAATGGTAAATAAATAAATAAGTAACGGTGTTTGTAAATGAGTTGATTATTCCTCTTGAAATTGGCATTATATTGACTAAAATCGTGTGAGGGAGCTCCCCACGAGTTTCACTTAACAAGTCCGACTTAATTGGTTGTTTCTATACCTCTAGACTCGATTCAATTGCATGAAAATATACCTTAAATGTCGAAAAGAATTCTATGTAATTAAGTGTCAAGTGACCATTACAGGACAACTTAACCAAAAGTTATTATGTTTATTTCATGTAAATCTAATATACTAACCACATATCATAATACCTTTTAACTAATATTTGAGGGAAATATGTTTGTTAAGATCTGAATACAAATATTGATACATTTACTTAATCTGCTTAATGACGGTGTTACAGGATATTGCTACTATTTTCCTTCATTTTAAAGTTTTTATAATTTGTTAATATCCCAATTAATTAGGAAAAAAGTATGTTATTTCTGAAGATTATGATGGCTATATAAACTCGAAGAAAACACTTAACAAGAAAGGGGTAGGGAGAGATAAAATAGCAATCTTTCTCCCACCTCAACGCAAAAACCAAAAACCCCAATTATGGGTGCGGAATTTCTCCCAAAACCCAGTCAAAATCAGGAACTTTCCGGCGATTCTGAGGCTGCTCCGGTAATTCTCGGCCTCCTTCCGGCCGCGTTAGTTGACCACATAGCTAGGGTTGACCAATCAATCCTCAACACAATTCCTGGTGAAGCTGGTGGCTCTTTCCCAGTACTACTCTATCCTCTTCATTTCCCCTAATTTTGTTGCTATAATTGTGTTGTTTAACTTAGCTGATTTTAATCAAACACCCATGTATAAATTGCTTAAAGTTCATATCGTTTTGGTTAAAACTCAACTACCTATGTGGGTTCTCTTGAAATTGGTGGTTTTCTTAATCTTGAAGATCACCAATGACGTGACATTTGTTTAAATATTACTCTACTAAATTTTGAGTTTTACAATGAGATTTAATATTCTGGTATAGTTTTAAGTATGCTAATTGTTCATAGTGTTTGGATGGTAGAAGCATTGTGAAGCCATCTATCTTTTGACAGGAGACATAGAGATTTAACTTTTACATAATCTTAAAGATAATTGGAAAAATAAAGCTTGGCTTTTTAGGCGACTTTCATCATTTTCTTCTTGTAATAATGAAAATGTTCATACAACAATCAGTTGTGAGTGTTTGGGTAAAAGTCAAAATGTCTATGAATTTTTTATTAATAGGCCAGAATAATCGAATTTGGAAGAACAAGTAAGAAATTGTTGCAAGAAAAATGATTATTGAGAAATATGTCAACTTACCTACATATTTTCGACATTAATGAACTAAAGTAGAGTATATGATAATCTGATATTCTGATTCTTCAAGTTGCTAACTCACTTTCAAAACTCACGTCCAAACACTCCCTTAACTATTAATATATTGGAAAAACACTTGTAAACTTTAAGAGGGAATGTGTTAAACTAGGGTAAGACCATTTTCATATCGCATTCTTCCATGTTTTCTTCGACGTATGTACATAAATAAATTGGCAGATACGCCTTTTTCTTGTCCTTTTATGATGAAACTGTGCATCCTCTTATTGATTCTGTAACTAGTAAGCTTACAGAATGAAAAAAAAAACAAAAAAAACAATGAATTTTATATGAATTATAAAAGAAAAAACATGTCTTTTTCGGTAGGTTGCAGCCGAAGAGCTGAAACATCTACTAAAGGAAGTCGATACCCATATTCTATCTTCTTCAAATGATTTGTCTCCTATTAAGACTATAGCTGGGGGGAGTGTGACCAACACCATTAGAGGGCTTGCAGCAGGTTTTGGGATCTCGTGCGGAGTAATTGGAGCTTGTGGTGATGATGAAGAAGGTGCCCTGTTCGTGAAAAACATGAGTTTTTATGGTGTAAACATATCAAGATTGAGGGTGAAAGGCGAACATACTGCTCAGGTGAGCCTTACAAAAACACTCCACAACATTTCCAGTTAATGTTTTTGACATTGAATTGGGAGGGGTTCGGTTGATGAGTAAGTGCTCAAATTTGTTAGCTGATAATATATGGCACAGTGTGTTTGCTTGGTTGATGCAACGGGGAATCGTACTATGCGACCATGCCTTGCAACTGCTGCTAAAGTACAGGTATGCACTCTAGTTTCAACATACTCCCATGATTGTGTCATTCGTGCTTTTTCATTATCTTACAGGTGGCGATTTTGACCTATTTTCAATTATATGGGTCAATTTTGGTTATACTTCATGCATTAATGGGTTAAAAGGGTAATATAAAAGCTAAAACTGAAATGGCTCAGATGGGTTGGAAATCTCTCATAACGTATCCTAAATGGTGTTATTGAGGAACGTTGGGTTATTTTGGTAAATGTTTAAATTTTACAATCATATTTGACACATTAATTGCTTATAGAGTTCAAAAGGCGATCGCAAAAAGTATTTGCGGTTTGACTTGACCCGATAAACCCGCCAGGCCCACTCATTTTGCCATATTTACTAAATTATTTGAGAGTTTTTTGATACGATAGGCTTACATGTATTCTTGAAATGGCTTTCATTGTCAGGCAGGTGAACTAAAGAGGGAGGATTTTAAAGGCTCTAAGGTAATAATACAACTATCTTTCAACTAGTTAACTTGATCGTAAATCACTATTATGCTCAAACGGATGAGTTTTTTTTAAGGAAGAAATTTTTGTTTGGTCCCTTTGTTTTTATTCGTCGTCATCTGTGTGTATATCACATTACAATATCTGTGTCATGATTCAAAGATCACTGTTTCAAGTTATTCATGCGTCTCAGAATTGCTAATTTACTTTGTGTACCTCTATGTTACAGTGGTTGGTGCTGAGATACAGTATATACAATATAGAAATTATTAAGGCAGCTATAAAAATGGCCAAACAAGAAGGTGTTCGTATATCCCTAGATTTAGCTAGTTTTGAGGTAAACTATTTTTCTTTTCTCTAGTGAATTGTGTTTGTTTTTAGCTATGTATACATTATTATCTTAAGACTTAACATATTATTTAATGTTTTATTACATTGGTAGATGGTTCGGAAATTTAGGGAACCTCTTTTAGAACTACTGGAGTCAGGTAACATTGATCTTTGCTTTGCCAATGAAGATGAAGCTGCTGAACTTATAAGGTGAAATTTTAGTAGATATCGATTTTGACCCATATATCTCAAAGGGATTTTCGAATCTTGGTAAAAAGAAATGGGTCAAATGGGTTGAATGGCTCAACTGCGTTGAAAGTCATCCAAAGTGTAGAATTACTGCTTACAATTTTCTAAAATACTTTATAAACAAACGTAGATTATTATTGTAATAATTTGTAATTAACTAATCATATTCATATTCAGTGAATTAATCATAATTATTTTTAAGTCTTTTCTGTACTAACAATGTCTTGTTTCAACCTGAACCCTTTTTGACCCATTACCCAATGTGTCTGACCCGCCCATATTTTCACATCCAGTGCTGATCATTGTTCTGATGTTTGTTAATTACCATTGTAGTGGTGAGCAAGTTGCTCAACCCGAGGCGGCAGTTGATGTCTTGGGCAAATACTGCCAATGGGCCGTGGTGACATTAGGTGCAAACGGATGTATTGCAAGACATAAGAAAGAGGTTCGCGTCTAAATCAACTTTTTGAGGTTGAATTCCATCCTAAAAACATATATTTATATCTAGTAAATTCATTTATAATATAGGTTGTGAGAGTTCCAGCTATTGGGCAAACAAAAGCGATTGATGCCACTGGTGCAGGAGACCTTTTTGCTGGTGGGTTTTTATATGGTCTGGTAAAAGGATTGTCTCTTGAGGAATGCTGTATAGTCGGGTCTTGTAGTGGTGGGTCCGTGATTCAGTCACTTGGCGGTGAGGTTTCACCTGAAAACTGGCAATGGATGTATAAGCAATTGAAAACCAATGGTCTCTCTGCACCTACCATTATAAATAATCTCTAAGGCGAAATATGTTCATGCTGTGTATGAACAGAAAAAGCTTTCTTGAATCGAGTCCACGTTATTAAGTTGGACAGTCTCTGTGTCTCTAGTTTCTGGTACTTATTTGAAGACATTAATCAATGATTTGAAGAATGACACGTCTTTTATTTCGTCATAGTTGAATGTTTTGGATGTATTATGAGATGTAGAGATGGCAGGTTTAAGTCAGATTACTTTTCGGGTTATTTTTACATCTCTAACTGGTCAAACAGGTTGATTAGGAAGAAAAGAAAAGCTTATGTGGAAACTTAAATGGATTAAGATCATCTAAAATGTATATCAATGACATAAAACCTCCTAAATCATTCTGTTAAAAATAAGTCAAATTACTGTTGAAGTACCTGATTTTCTAATCATAATTGACACACAACTCTGCTATAGAATTTTATAAAGTAGACAGAAAGTGTTACGAGTCAACGTCAACGCCATGTTCAAAAGCCAACTATTTTGATTCGTTATGATCCAAAGATTGAAACCTTTGGGTGTATAAAGATGATTCATCCAAAACATTCAAGGACATCGTATGTTCTAGAACAATGGGCAGTTACTTCTCCAGCAACCTCAAATGCATCAATCAACATCTTTACAGTTTCATGATTCAAAACAAGAAGCACTCTCCTATTCCAATATATCCAAACGGATACCCTAAATATGCCTGTTATATAGTATTACAATGCTGCTGTATAAATTCAGTTGAAGGAAATTTGTTTTTCCTCTTTAAAATATCTATACTGTTGATAGTTTCTCATGCAATATAAAAATAATACAATGCAGATAGTTTGACCCATATATTTCATATTATCTAGCTATGTGCCATATTAAAATTGTAACTAAAACATTGTCAAATGGTTATAGATGTGGTGCAGCAAATGTACTGCCTTCCAATCTAAATTTCATTAGATGTTACAGTATAACTTCTGATCATCATTAAATATAATAAAACTTAAATTATTGTGAATCTCTTGGTTAGTTATGGGCTTAGAGGTTTTTTCGTAGTTTAGACTTTAGAGTTTTGGGCCAACGATGCTGCCTTCATCCAACTAATTTGGGGCCCATTTACAACCCAAAGATTTCACAACTATAAAACAAGTACGTTGATTTTTGTGAAGTCTTGATGCCAAACTACCAAATTGGGACGTAGTAGATCACTAGATCTTTAAATATCTTTGGAAGTTCTAAAGTAGTATTACGTCATGTGATACTTAGAAGACTATTATTTTTATCGTTTCAATTTTATTATTCACCTTACTTTATTATTACTTTATTATTTATGTTTATCTCAAAAAGAGTACTAAAAATTATTAAACTCCTAATTACCCTCCTTCTTACTCTTAGTCATTTATTTCATACAACTTTTCAGTTAAACTTGTCTTAAATATAAGGGTAACATATCTTAAATTCAATAAAAATTCTTAAGGCCATAAAAATGAGACGGATCGAGTATTTATTACGTAGCTTTGATATCATTGTCAACTAATTGTTCGCTCTTGGTTGATTAGCTAATTCAGTGAACCAATTATTCACTGTGTGTGTGTTTTGTGGGCCTCTAAATTAATATTCTGTCAATTCACACATATTATTATTATTATTATTATTATATATGGTGCAATCATTGCATCATTTATTCATTTGTATCTCTAATTATTTATTTTATGTTTTTCCAACAATAAAATATTCAAATTCCACATATATAAATTCTTTTAGAAGAATATATTACTCTATATTTGTTTTGAAATATGTCTTTTGACTTACGATAAAAACTGCGATATAATAATAGATCGAGGCTGCACTCACAACCTGCCCACATACACAATACACCATTGTTTAAATATAACGCGATGTTCTTGCAATTGTTACAAAAAATATTACTATTGTTCTAATAGTTGAAGATTTAAAATGATTATAAGCATTTGTTTTGAAAGTTATTTAGTTATATACTCCAAGTAACGATAGACAAAGTTTCTTGACAAGTGAAGATTAATTTTGGTGATACTAAAGAACAACCATTGCGGCACGACAGTACCTTTGTCGTGACGTGAAGTTTAGGTCAGTCATATTAGACTATTTTCTTACTTTTAAAGTTATATGCTTCTCATATAAATAAACACTACGTAATTGTAACTCTTGAGACTACGAAATTAATTATACAAACACTTTAGTTTGGCCCGGTGGACTAAACTGATTTTCAAGAGCCGAGATCGGATATAACCACATAATATTCACGTGTCGTATTGTTCGTGTTTATTTATCTTGTTTTCTTTAATTAATTGCTTAGTGGGTAATTGTTAATTTGTTTATTGTTGTGGTGTGTTTTTGTGTTTGTGTTTGTAATTACACACGTTATTTGGATGCCCTTCGGTTTGACCTCAGCAAACGATGAGTGGATCTTGGAGTCTTAGACCGAAAGTCTCCTTGATATGAGCCAAGTCAGGTTAAGTGTCGAGTTTGCAACGATACTGAATAAAGTTAGATCAGATGGACTATCGTTAGAGTGGAAGCACGATAGACTTGGGTTCGAGACGAGGATTATTGAGTGCATACTCAATTTCACATCGAAAACGAAAAGAATATAATATTTTTTGCAAATAAGCTCATAGGTCACTTTATCATAAAGTAAAACCCCATATGATCTTATATAAGCTCTAAAAAGTACTAGTTATCTAGCCAATTTGACAATTACAGGGCTGGCCTTCGTTATATTTTTATAGTTATATATTATATTTGATTTTATAATAACTAACAACGAGACCAAACTTCAATAATATAAAATGATTATGCAAAGTATAATGATAACCAACATATTTGTAAATTAAAAAATTCTATAGTTGTTTAGTCAAGGATATGAATGACAATGATGGATATGATTAGATCCACGTAAAATACCAGTTTAGCCCTCCAACAACGTTAATGTTTTGAATATGGGGCTCTACTATATAGTCAGTCGGATTTTAACTTTATTTTTGTACAAAATTACTAATCTAACCTTCCAACAACGATCATGTAATAATGTTTCCCAACAACCACGCTATGCTAATTGCGAAACGCGTTGGCCGACCTCCCTATCAATTCTTTCTATTTATGTTTATTTATTTAACCGTAAAATTAACATTTCGATCTATATTACATCTCTAGAAGAATTAATAGCGATTGTGACTAGACTTGAGAAAGATATTACACGAATAAGTTAGAAAAAAGTAACTTATATTGTGCTTATGCAAGTGCTTTCTAAAATTATCATATTTCTACACAAATAAGCTTATACAAACACAAAAAGTTTTAACTTATAAGCTAATAACCAATCATTTAACACCCCGTTAGGTCGGATTTTAAAGAAAAATACTCGATGAACCTAATTATATAAACCTAAAAGTAGACCTAAAAATTTGATTGGTGTACTTGTTAAAATGATTGGTAAATATAAAGAGAGGGAATAAGTAGAGTGTATGTGTCAAAAACTGTATGGTTAGGTCTAGATTTAAGTATTGATAATTAGGCTTGTTTAGCATTACTCGACGTGTTCGCTCGATTATATTTACTAATTTGTATGAAAAATACATGTTAAATGCTAGAAATTTGTTAAAACGAAGGTGATCTTTGTACATAAACGGACCAATCCGATTAAAAAATTAAAAATTCACACCCAATCACCGACACAAGTTGGATAAATGCACGCACATAAATGAGAAAAATACTGATATCCCGATAACACCTTCCTACTCGTTTTCCTTTTACCAAGAAAAGTTTGCACTAATAATAATTTAATATCATAGCCATAGTTAAAGTATTAATTTATGTATGCAAAAGTATATATAAAAGAAAGTAATATGGTGTTTGAATATTCCTTTTTGGAAATCTTAATACATTAATTAGTCACGAATCAAAAACTACTGGTAGCGACGTTAACACTAATTTATCTATTTTTATTACGTACAATATTAATTATGTTCGTCAAATATCATGGATCTAATTAGTCATCTTTTTATATCTATTTTTATGCTTTTATTTACACCTTTGTAAATAATATAAATTCAAAGAAGTAATGCTAGCAAATTTTAGAACAGTAACAAATATGCAAATAAGTAATTATGAAACTAAAAGTTTCTTATTTAACGTATTTTTCATTTAGAGTCTAAAAGGGTGGATGAGTAATTTTAATTCCTTTTAAGATTCTAAGACTCGTCATCTCATTATGCATTATAAATAGTATTAGATTTGGTCAATGTTAAGCTAAAAATGATTAATACTGCCAAGCTTTCAAGAGTTAATGCTGCTGGTCAAAGTTTCTATTGCTAGTTCAAGTTAATATTGCTACAAAAGTTTCTACTGCCAGCACATTCAAGACTTAGTACTGCTAGACCAAGTTTCAAGATTAATACTGCTTGATGGATTTCTGGAGTTAGTACTGCTCGACTGATTTTCAATGTTTCTACTGTTGGCCTTGTTCAGTGGATATGCGGCTTAGTGGGTCTGCAGTTACCTAATCTCTACAAAACATGCGCAGCAAAGCATGGAATGCTTTACGGTAACAAACCATGCTTAGATAGGTTGACTTTCATGCATTAATTACAATCACATGTAATAGGAACTCTATATTTTATAAGCAGAGTTCCTTACCTAGAAGAATGACATGTGTTGTAAAGTTTGTGTATAAAAATAGATCAGTTGTGATACAGTTTGATAGACTTTTACAGATTAGTAAAGTATAGTTAGCTTCAAGGTTCTTGTAACCCCAATACAATCAGTGTATTCGTATTATTCAAATAATAATATTGAAGCTTTTGATATACAAACTCTTGTGTTCTGTTTATTACGTTTTGTATTACAAACTGTTATATAAGCTATATATATCTTTCAAACTTAGCAAGTATTATTTCGCAAATTTCTTGTTAAGTATTCAAAGCTTATTGTGATCAAGTCGATCCTGACAATCAAATTATCAGAAAAATATGTAAAGTTAAAATTATTTCTACACTTTTAGCTTTAAACTCACTTTCAAGTTTATTTATAAATTTTCAAAAACACCGAGTAAAAATTGATTAATTTTAAGAATGATGGCCTATATCTAGTTACAAGATATGTTTTTCTTTTTGACTAAATCATTTTTGAAACAACTAGAACTTACTATTCTTGTAAAAGTAATTAAATTATATGTATATATACTAATGTACACACATATACACAAATACACACATTTTAAAGTTTTATAATTTGAAAGTGTTGGTTGGTCGATTAATTCGTCCGCCCCATCAAAGAGAGTCTTGCTTACTTCATATTTAATCATGTCCCGTTTTGCATATTCTTCTAATTAATTAATATTAGTGATTATTATTTTCATTAATTATTAATTATTAATTAATTAATATATTTAAAAGAAGAAAATGATTGCTAAACAATTGTAATTAATTAATTAATATAATACCAATTATATAGAATCCCAATCATACCCCTCTGTCTTTCTTCTTCCTCTTCTTTGTCCTGTCTCTGCGACCAACCGCAATAATAACCCCAAAACTCCACTAATTCCTATTCCTAAATCAAACAATCATAAAAACAATTTAATAAAAAAAACTAAAATTCAATACATAAACATATACATACAAAATTACTACAAACTTTAAATCATCTTCAATGGAGTCTCTCTCACGTCCTTTTCACTCCAGAAAACTCTCAAATGCCACTTCTTTCTCAACTAAAAACGCCTACGCCGACGTTTTTTCCGGCCACCGGCACAAGTTCGCCGGAGCTTCAACTATCGACGTTGCAGACTACCGTGAAATCTTTGGTAGCTCTCAAGCTAATTGTTCAATTCCAGTGCTTGATGTTTCCACTTTAACTGCATCATCTGATGCTTCAAATTTATATTTGCGGCATTCGAAACCTGATTACTCGAACATTTTCGGCGGTTTTCGTGACGAACAGTTTGCTTTTTGTTACGATGAATTATTAAGGTAAAATCGGTATTTCATATTTAAATTCCTTTTTATTTTTTATAAGTCTAGCTCATTTTAGTCGTCTTGTAATTTTCCGGCGGAATATAGTATAAAGTTGTTTATTTTATTATTATCTTTTAACGCGTTTTTGGAGAAAAATGTTGGCATTATTTGTTTGTGACAAAACTAGGAGAAATTTTTTATCACGTTTAAAAAAAGGAAATATGCCTAAAAATATAAAAACACATGTGGTAAGGTAGTAATTTAAAGAGAGAGAATGATTATAGAATATTAGAATGTGTCAAACACATTAATAGATGGATTAGATTGATCATTTATGTCTATTGTTATTGTTTTGGAACGGTTTGGTAAAAAAGTTTGTCGTTGTTGTGGTTCGATTGAAACAGAGGAGGGTTCTGTTGTTTTTATTGTTGTTGTTTAGTTATGCAAACGGCAGTTTTGGCAATGAACATTGTTTTTTATCAGTAAACATTTGTAGTTTATGTAAAAAAATCGGGACGTTTTTTGGCTCATTTGTGAATGTTAACAAGTGAGTATTATATTAAAAATGCACCTTGATTGAGTAAGAGGTTTATAAGTGATATTTAAGCTTCTGTTAAGTGAATATGAGGTTTAGTATGATTAACATATAAGTTAGGCGAGTTGAAAGACAAAAAAATTTATAAAATATCTTTGAGTTTTGCAACAACACGAAGAATCTCATCCTGAGAGTGTAATAAGAAGATATTATTGATCAATTTGTGGGTTTTTTCTTGTATGATGTAATCTCAAACTAGTTGGGGGCATGTCTCTAAACTAGTTTCATAATCCATTGCAGTTTTCCGGTATGAAATGATCTGTTTCTAGTTCTTATAATGATTTTCCCTTTTAATAGATGATATTTTGCTGATGTATTTGTTAAATCTAAGCGAAATGAGTTGATATAAGGTTTTAAGTTCTAACCTTTGACCTTCTTGCTTTTAGGAAACCTTCATCAAAGACGCCAACTTCACAAGATTTGGATATTTCTTCTAATCAATCGTCCGATGCCTTAAAGACGTTTAACATGTCATATAACAAAATCAGCCAGAAAAGTAAAGATGGGTTAGATGGGACAAAACATGTCACACAGTTACCTGCTATCCCTGGATTTACGTGTTTCATTGATGAACCTGTTCCTGTTTCTCCACTGAAAATGGAGGCTAGAAAGAGCAAATCGTCACCTGTTCGTGTTAGTATAGATTCCAGTAAAGAAAATGAATCAGTCCCCAAAGTTAGAAAATTTAATACATTTGATATTGATTTTGGGATGCATTCCTCCACGGTATCATCACCTTCAGCTTCGCCAGTTAATCGTAAAAGTGATCCAAAGAGATCAGCAGCAATATATTCCGAACCATTTAAAAGTGATACCTCAGAAAGTGGGCCAAGAGGATTTTCACGTACGTATTTTGATGAGGAAATTGATGTTAATTCAGATGCTTCTGCTTCTGCAGCTGCTCTGAAAAAAGCCATAGAGAAGGCTCAAGAAAGTATACGGATTGCAAAAGAATCAGTTGGCAGAAAAAAGAAAGGTCTCAAAAGCTTTTCAAAGAAAGGTAGAACGGAGGATGTAACTGCAGCCACTTCATCACAAGTTTTTCCTGACGTGAGTACGAATCGTAAATATGGTGATCCAGTAAACTATCAAGGTTTCATGGATGGTGAGAAACTTTTTGTTGCTAAGAAGGTTATTGATGAAATGAACGGGAAAATTGCAGAATCAACTAAAGAATGTTGTAACAGATTTGAAGATAATAACACAATTGTTTCAAAGCCTACACAAGTTACGGGTGAAACAGAATCGAGACCTCTTGATTCAGCTGGAAAAGATGAATATGCAACCTCATCTTCTGAAGCAGTTGACACGGAAAAAAGCAGGACCGAGTCCTTGGACTTTATTCGTGCTTATCAAACAAATAATATGCGTGTAGATGATTATGAAGACAAAATCAAGGTAATTAAAACCAACACTGGCATCTTGGAACACCCGAGTGTTGTGAAAGAACAAGAATCGGTTGAAAGAGCTTATGACCTGGATGAAACAGTAGACATTGAGAATAAATATGAGGTAAGACCAAGTAATGCCCATGAATTAGCTGAGGAATTAAACAAGTTATCTGTGTCACTAAATGTGGAAGATGAGAAGGAAGATTCTCAAGGGTCTACTCAAAATGATAGTGAGAAGATATCGAATGAGAAACAAGAAAATGTGGAGAATGCAGAAGGAAGAAGTGGCGGAATAAAAATGGATGATGAAGCAAGTGAGGGGATAGAAAGTGAGAATGTATCCAAAGATGGCGACCACAAGGAAGCAGAAGCTGGTGAGATACATTTTGATGTTTGTGAGCGGGAAATGAACGAGGATGCACAAACTTGTGATAATAGAGTAGAAGATAATGAAGTGAATCTGCGAGACGATTGTGAAATAAGACAAGAAGATAATCACACAGGTGAATTAAAGGAGGAAAATTTGGATGACACTGTGGATCAGGAATTTGATCAGGCTTCATCAAGTGACGATAATGTTATAGAAGAAACTGATAGTATAGATGAAGTTCATGTAGCAAGCAACATTGTTGATATGAGTGATAATGTGGAAACAACTCAAGACGTCGGTGATATTGCAGAAGCTTTTCATGAGTCCCAAGTAGAAGAAACCGAATTAATGAAGCAAGCAGATGCATCAGAAGAAGAAGCATCCGCTGATGACAACGAGGATGATTATTTAGTGAAATTTGAAGGATATGATACACAATCTGAATCATCTTCGGGTACTATACATGATGTGAAGATAGAGGTTGAAGAATCTAACGTAGAGAAGAATATTCCAGAAGAAACAAATATCCAAGTTCCGGATAATGAAACACCCGACATTAAAACTACAAATGAAATCAAAGCGTCTCAAAAACCTCCTGTAATAAATGAGACAGAGAAAACCACCGTCGATGAAATTGGGGAAACTGGTCCAAGTAAAGTATCTGGAAAAGAGAATTCTAGAAGGATTGATGAAATGACTGCTAAAAATAATAGATTAGCAGTTGACAGAGCAATACGTGAAGCGCGTGAGCGGGCCTTTGCTGAAGCCCGTGAGAGAGCTGAACGTGAACGTGCTGCTGTTGAAAAAGCTACTGAAGAAGTTAGACAAAGAATGATGGCTGATGCCATAGAAAAGGTCGTTGGGAATAAATCATTGTCTTCTGATAGAACTTCTGCACAGTCAAAGCTTAGAGCAGAACGCGCTGCAGTAGAAAGGGCCACTGCAGAAGCTCGACAACGAGCTTTAGAGAAAGCAATATCTCAGAAGAATGTTTCTGTAAGTAGTCAAATCTATAGTCTTGCTATTTTACTTATCAATTGTTATTATCGTTATTGTTATTTATATTGTTGTTGTTGCAGGATTTGAACATTTCTGAATCAGCTTTGAGAACCAAAGCAAAACTAGAAAAGCACAACAGGATCATGGAACGTGCGGTATGTGTTGGTTTTCTTAATAACTGAATGACTGGTTTGCGAATAACAAAATTCTTTAATCATTAATTTGTTGGTTTCTTTTAGGCTAAAGCGCTTGCAGAAAAGGAGAAGCGAGATTTACTTGCTCAAAAGGAACAAGCTGAGAGAAATGTAATGATCCTTGGTTAGATAGAAATGGTTTACCAGTTTTGATACTTTAGTATTTTCTGACTCTTATTCGTACCCATTTTCATTTCAGCGATTGGCAGAAAATCTTGATGCTGATATCAAAAGGTGGTCAAATGGGAAAGAAAAGAACTTGCGTGCATTGCTTTCCACACTACAATATGTATGTAGAAGCTTATTATTTAACCCAAAACTCACACTTGTTATAGTTATCTTCTCTTCAGATTGGAGGGGAAAATGGGCAGTCATAGGAGTTGGGTAACAAGTCAAAACTACATTTCCAATGACCTTTAACCCGTTTGACATATATACTTCTATAGTAAAATCATTTGGCTTAAACCGTTTGACATGTCGTATGACCATATAGAGATATAAAATAACCCAAAATATAAATTGGTGATGGGTCCAAATTGCTACCTTGCACATCTCAGACCTGGATTTTCAACTAAATTCTTAACCTTGCAGATTCTTGGACCTGAAAGTGGTTGGAAACCGGTTACAATGACCGAGATTATTAGCAGTAGTGCTGTAAAGAAAGCTTACAGAAAAGCTACTCTTTGTGTTCATCCTGATAAACTGCAACAACGTGGGGCAAGCATTCAACACAAGTATATATGTGAAAAGGTTTTTGATCTCTTAAAGGTATCACACTTATTATAACAATTCTAAACTACTGTACGTGTATGGCCATTCATGGAAATCAATCTTTAATTCTGATAACTTGTGTATGTCAACAGGCGGCATGGAATAGATTCAACTCCGAGGAAAAATAGGCAGTGGTCGTGGCTGGATTTATACATGAATAGAGCTTTCTTTATTAATGCTGTAATTTATCACATGAAAAAGAAAGAGAGAGTTCAGTGCAGTCGGGTATATGATTTCTCGTGTGTCGTGTGACTTGGACTTGATTGTCTACTGACACTGAACAATGTACTAAAGGTCTTAGATGTATCATTCTGAGTTATTGAAAGAACGTGATAAAATTAATGAAATAAGAAATGATCTACTGATTTATTGACTAGGGTAAGAGTATCGGTACATCGAACTATACTACAAATATATCACTCTGCTACATTTAATAGAAGAAACCGAGTATGTTACATATGAAAGAAGCTAAAGGATGCTTCTTTCTTTATTGGCCAACTAGTTAACTATGCAAAACGCTTATGGTAATAGGTAGATCTAACCATTAAACACAATTATTATCATATGTTATTACACGATAGTTCCGTCTTTAACAGTAGCGTTCTTGAGGATTACTGTGATCCCGGATCTTATATAAAATCCTTCATCCGATCTGTCTGCTTCCTCGACATTATCTTTATTTGTAATGACCACATCTTTTCCAATCTTGGCATTCTTATCGATTATGCAATTCCTAAAACCAACAACAAAGAAATGATTTCGAGTTCATTCAACAATGTTTAAAAGCGAAGAGGAAAAGAACTCTTACGTAATTTTGGTGTTTGAACCAACACCAATAGGAACTTTTCCGGTTGCTATTAGAGCCGAAATTTCCGAATCAGTTTGGTAGTAGTCGGCACCCATCATCATGGTATCCTGACAAAGGTAAATGTATAATTCAACAACACCGTAATGAAAAAGTTTCAACCTTGATGAACTTTAGATCATGTTAATGCCACCTTAAGCTCGACGCCTTGGTCTAGACGAGACCGCACACCAACTACAGAGTGTTCAACACTGCAATCTCGCAAGAAGCAGCCGTGGGAGATTATTGCATCGACAATCTGGAAGAACAAGATTCGGAATGAAAAGGAAATAATAGTTTAAACCCAGAACAGATAAAAGCTTACTAGCAGCATACCCTGCATCTTTCGACTTTAGTAGGAGGCAAAAATCTTGGTGATGTGAAGAATGGAGTCTTTGGATCATTGAAGTCAAACTTTGGAGGCTGTCCAAATGGAAATCGATACATTCATTAGCAGAAGGCGCAAAATGGGTAGGTTGGTCATTGGTGACTGAATGGTAAATGGGTCGTAAATGACACCTCTAGTAAAGATGGGTTGGATGGATTAGGTTTGACTAACCTGTTCAGTAAGGGCTAAGTTCGCATCAAAGAAAGACTTTATGGTACCGATGTCCTCCCAATAATCTTTGAATAGATACGCCTAAGAAAAGAAAAAGAAAAACAATGATCACAATAATCTCGTGGAAATTGTGACCAAAAAAGTTAAACACCAAGTTCAAAATGGAAGGTAAAAGTCTTACTTGGACATTGTGTTCTGAAACTGCATAAGGTATAATTTCAGAGCCGAAGTCATTGCATGTAGGGAACTTCCACTTTAACAGTTCTAGCAAAACCTCTGTTCGGAATACATAAACGCCCATTGATGCAATATAAGGATTTTTCAAGGCCTCGTGGTCGGATAATCCAAGAAGAGTGGTATCGACTTGCTAAAAATGCAATATCAAAACGAAATTAATAAGAGAAAAAAGATTTATCTCTAAATTTACAGACTTCATGAATAATTATGCTAATTTCAGCATGCAAAGTAGTTTAGTTGACTATGAAAGTCAAAAGGTAGTATGACGGCCAAGCCCTGACAATATTATCACTGTTTTCATACGGAAAATGCTTGTGTTGTGATCCAAAGTCAACTTTTTAGACACTACACGATGAGGCACCAATCAACCAAGCCACTCTTTAGGAACATCACGTCTCCTAAGTCCTGAGAATTATGTAATGGGTCTCTACGTAATTTTAAGACTCTAAGATCATAGAAGAAACAGAAAAAAAACAGAAAAAAAAACAGAAAAGAACTCTTAGATCAACAGTAAGAGTATTCACCATTGATTTTAGCAAGTTCCCCTTTGGTTTCTCAGCAAAATGAACTATTCGTCCTGTTTCGTCAATCTTCATCAGTCCGTAGTCAGATGCTCGGCTACAAAATTTAAAGAAAAGTTAGCCCAACAACAATAAAAGCCGAGCAGATTTCATACTATAAAGAAAAAAGGACAAAATCTAGCCAAAACCATACCTATCATCCATGGGAATGCAAGAAACTGTTATATCAGCATTTGTGTCGACATGTTTTTGAACAAAGTCCATATAGTCCATCCGATATAGATGGTCGCCCGATAGTATTAAAATGTTCTCAACATTCTTGTTCTTAGCATCCTATAGTAAATCGTATGGAACCGTGTAACTAAATAGATTATTATTATGTTATAAAAAATATGATATTAATAGTCAAGTGACAGATAATATATGATTACCTCAAACAACCATATAAATTGGCGAACAGCATCTGCTGTTCCTTGAAACCACTTTTTTCCAGCTTCTCCGGGTGTTTGAGTGGCTGCCAGAACCTGAACCATTTATAAATAACATTTACTCACAAATGAAACAATTATGCTGAAGTGGTCTTGAAGTAGATTGGCAAGTGTGATACTTTAAGCCAAAGGTTTGTGATTTTTAGCATTTACCACCCCGAATGGGATATTTTAAGCCAAAAGCTTGTAACTTTTAGCATTTACCACCATTATCATGCATTACTTAAGAAATCCAACACCAAAACGCAAATGGCTGCGACATTTATGATGGGATTTATATAAAATATAATCCCAAAATTGGAAAACTGTGATCTCATTAGTCATTATAAGTTGAAACTAACAACTGAAAAATTGATGGCTCGGGATCATTAGTATTTCTTAATACTTAAAGGTAAAAAGTATGTAATACCTCCACAAATCCATCCCCAAAACTCATGCCATTTCCGAAATTATAAGTTCGAGCCAAATGACGATTGAGCGAAAACGAATTGAATTGTGTCAAGATGAAGATCTTCCTTATGCCACTATTAATGCAATTACTCATTGGAACATCAATTAGTCTGTAACATCCACCAATTGGAACCTGCATAATATCCACATTTCAATCCATTATTTCAATCACTTAATAACTGATTATAATCAAAAGACATGTTTAGATATTTGTTTTGAAAGTGATAAATGCAGCCTGATAATACAATAATTGATTGATTAAACTATTGAGCATGCGATTCTTACTATTTTGAGCATAAATAATAATAGAAGTATTAAAAAGAAACTACTATTTCAAATCACATCACAATTAATAATTTATTGAATGCATGTCTAAACACCATAAAAATTTAGCAAGATTTCACTTACAGCTGGTTTAGCTCTTTTGCTGGTAAGAGGAAAGAGTCTAGTTCCTGCACCTCCACCCAAGATAATGGAAGCTACTGTTTTTGGGTCTACTTTTTTCTCATCAAAAAATGTTGTCTCAAATGTCTGAAATTAAATAAAAATCAAACAACTCAAGACACCAAGTTAAAATCAACCAAAACTGTTTAACTATATATGCTTTAGTACTTACCAATATCTCTTCATCAACTGGTGATTTAAGAACAGAATGAGTAACACCAAGTTTCTTGATTCTTTTGCTTTCAATTCTTGAATTTTTACAAAAATTAGTTGAAAGATGACTGATCTTCTTTCCCCAAAACCCATTTTTAACACAGTCAGAACCTTTTTGAACATGCACATTCGGCTTCAAAGTAACACAACAAGCGTCCATCTTTTTATCACTGTTGTCTATAAAAGATCAAAAAGACTGAGACCCAAGATTCAAAAAGCCAAAAAGTTTCCTTTTTGATGAAGATCTCAATGGCATTTAACCCAAATCATAAGCAAAGTCTACACATTAATCTAATACTTTATATACGTTTTTTTGTACTTACAACTCTTACACATGAAAAACTCAAAACCCCAGGTAAAAATATGTGAATGTGATTTTGACAATGATTAACCAATTATTTTATTAATATTATATTATTATTATTTTTTTAAGAAATCAGCACACACAAAACCTCTGGTTTGTAAGGTTTTTTGAGGAAGTAGGAATAAAATCTAGTGAAATATTTATATTTCAGAGAATTTTTGATGTAATTAAAAAAGGGTTTGATATAATTAAACAGAGCAGAATGAATAATAACAAAATGTGGAAGTGGCCAACTTGTGTTTGAAAGAGTAATAAGAGTGAGAGCGAGAAACCCTCTTGGGCTCTTGTGAAAGGATGCAGATTTATCACACCTACACCACGTGTATAAATCTAAGAGTAAATTACATTGACCGTTTTGTACATACATGACACTCTCGTTAATATGTCGGGTATTGTGTGAACACGTTACTTTAAAATAAGTGTTAATTTTTGTCCGTTATTTATATTACATATGTCGCACACGAGATTATTTTATTTCACCGCAGTTCGTTAGGGCCAGGAACTAGCGGTGAAACAAAACAGGAGTCAAAGGACTGTATCCGCATAATAACCAACCTGAGAACTTAAACCGCAATATATATGAACCACATGCAATGTAATTTACTCTAAATCTAAAACTAAAATTTTAGTTGAAAGTAAATTGCAAATATGGTCCCTTAACAATATGTTGTCGCGGATTTGGTACCTATCTTTTTAACTTAAGCATAATTCAAAAAATAAAAATCGACGATATTGAGATTTTGTGGTTTCTAACATTGTCGATGGACCACGCATCTGATCGCGGTTATTCATACACAGTCATAGGTTTTAGTGTACATTTTTTATGTTTATATAAAAATTAGAAAAACAGTGATATAAATATCATTACCCATTAAAAATTTGTGACTGGTTGTATATGAGTCATTTCTAAATTATTATATGTAAATTGCTGATATATTTTACATTTATAATGTATTGAAAATGGCTTCGATTGCTAGCACAGTGTTAGTGAAAGATGATATTATCTGTTTGGAAGGGTTATTCTTCATTGTGGTCGGTGGTCGGACAAATTTGTGAGTAAATGGCTTACATATTATATTTTGATCGTGTATGTAAGCACTTGCAGAAAGTCGTACGTTGTAGGTGATCATTGATTGAACTTTGAGTTTTCTTTTGTTTTGATTCGGTACATTCAAGTGGTGTAAGTACAAGAAAAAAGGAAATAAAATTGTAAAAATTAATAATCAAGTGTTTTTTATGCAATTCAAGTTTAACGAGGGTTGACGCAGGGCGATTCTTCAGTACTATATGTGGGGTCTATTGCACCCACAATATTTTCAACTACTTTAATATTGAGCCCAATCATCTATCTCAACTATATACAAAAACTCATTGAATTTAACTTATCTTGATCATTTTCTTAAAATACGGTTATGAGTAAATAAAATTTGCACTTTTGTTGAACAAGAAGTCCAGACTTGTTATTCATAATTCTATAATTGATTTTAGTGCAAGTCACTCTATTGTAATTTTCATTTTTCCGAGTCATTCTCACAATAGTATTCACTCATGTAGAAAACTTAAATATTTTTCTAACTGACAGGTAATTTATTAGCATAGTTGTAACTTTATCTAATACAATGTGTTTAAATTTTTTGGGTTATTGAATTACTTAACAAAAGTTGAATTAGTTAATATCTTGTTTTATGTTACTATATTGAACATTACACATGTTTGATTGTGATAACTCGTAAGGAACAAACTAGTGTATCAACTATCATAATAGTTTTCAATTTCAAATGTTCAGATATTAATAAAACGTCTACACGAGTTATCTGTTTTTATTTATGTAACTATTTGATCCGACCCGAACTGCATTGTAAATATTACCTTTTTAACTTGTTGCTCCACCCATCATAAAATTAATAAAATTGAACCCCGATTGATGTGAATTCTAGATTCGTTTGGTCTATTGTCAAGGAAAAATGGTATAATTGTCAGTTCATAAGTTATTGATTGATCATAGTAAAGTATTTTAGAAATTTTTTAATGATTTGAGCATATTTGACTTTTTTAGAATTTAAGAATAACATATATAATATTTTTGAATATAGTTGAACTAATTTGATATTATGTCATGACATATATGAAATTTTGTGTTTTATCTATTATATTGAGCTTTATAGGTGGGTATATTAAAAGTATTTTATAATGATTATAAATTAATACATAGTTTCAATATCTAATCAAATTCAACACATACAGTTCGTGAGTTATTTATTTTATTTTTTCAATTTCAATTATTTAGTATCATCGTAATTCGACACTCAATCTAATTGGAGTAAACATCGTGGAGACTTTCAGTACAAGATTTTATGGTTGACACAAGATTTGCTAAGGTCCAACCAATGGGAGTTTTGTGCGAGTGTGTAGTCACATTTTGCCATCCACATCATAGCTCTAATACCAATTATTAGAATCGAAACTTAACGACACTTTAAACATGTAAGATTATATATGTTCATAAATGTAACATGAAAAAATATACAAAAAGGACGAAAGGGTAGACTACAAGAACAAAATGGAACATCAACAAATAGTGAAAGGATCATTTGGTAATTATTCGAGGGGCAACGAAACAAACACATGGGTGGTACGCAGAGGTCCAATGCAAGTATCGGGAAGGTAATAGAAGTCTCCCACTTAGGATCCAACACCTTTTCTTATGAAGAAAAAATTATTAATTACTCCATTGGGTGCATGTGCTTATAGTAGGCCATGTAATCGTTGTTGCATTCCGAGTTAATGTCACTAGCTATGGTTTGCTATGTTCATTAGAAATGTATACACCCTGCCGTGAAATGTATATGAGCAGTCGATAACTAATTTTTGGTCAGTAAAATCGAGCCAGTCATCACATTGACTAAAGCCCAGGTTGCTGCTGAGTCTGGAGCTATGGGCTGTCTCAGTTTTGGGCTGAAGTTTCTACACTAAGATGTAATGAAACATTAGACATCAGCATTTGGAAGTTGTCTACCCTGTGTGTTGTTGTTGATGTCGTTGCTATTAACGGATATTATTTTATTAATGTTTAGTCCATTGCTTAAGTATTATGTATGAGTTTGGTTCAAGTCTTGGTTAGCTTTCTCTTCAAGAATTGTAACCTATATATACTCTTATTATTCCTCAATAAGAGAACACATTGATTATCAAATTAACATGGTATCAAAGCATACTTGAAACTCTATAAATTTCTTACTGGACACCTCGTTCTTCAAATCTCGTCAATAACTCCTACATATTAACACCAAAGATTCCTTCTCTGCAACGTAAGTTTCATTCATATTATATTGTTTGACCATATACAATATACAATATAATATTAGACAAAAAGCTTATGCGTTCACATATTAAAACACTAAAAATTCGAATAGTGTCCAATCTCAACCTGCATCCCATTGAAGTACGTAATCTTCAATAATTATTTATTTTATTATTATTATTTTCTCTTGCAATCTCTGGTACATCCATATAAATTCATGGCCGGTGATCTCCCTCCACCCCCTGCAAGTGCAACCATTGAAAAGCTTGTCCATTTAGCATATATAATATTAAATATGCAGTTCCAATAACCCTTGGTATTGATAAAGTCAACTATAATTCCTGGAGTGTTCTTTTTAAAACCTATTGTGGTTAATTTGAACTTGACAAATATCTCACTGAAGCATCCCCTAGTACCTTGACACCTGAATGGAAAAAACATGACGATTTTGTGAAGATGTGGATCTATGGCACACTTTCTGATTCGTTACTGGAAACTGTCCTTAAGCCTGATGCCACAACTAAAAGTGTGTGAGATCATCTTAAATGTCTTTTTCATGATAAGAGAGATACCCGCGCCATTCAGTTGGAGAATGAACTAAGGAGTTTCAAATTGGGCGATCTTTCAATTAATGACTACTTTCAAAAGACACAAAGCATGGCCGATCGTCTCAACAATTTAGGGTCACCTGTTTCAGATCATACATTGGTGTCATCTACCTTGAATGGTCTTAGTGCCAAGTTTGCTCCTATAGCTCGTATCATCGTCATCGTGAGACACTTCCAAATTTTGATACAACTCGTACTATGCTTCTACTTGAAGAGAGCACCATGAATATCAACCCTCATCAATCGTCTTCTCATGATGGTTCCACTTCATCACCTACAGTTCTTGTCACTAACACCACCAACACAAAAAGTCAAGGTAATGCCCCATTAATACTTTGTCATAATTTTCAGCATGTGGTTGTCGATTTGGTGTAGGATTTTGTGGTGTGGTGATAGTGTTCTGGACAGTGTTCTGGAGTTTTTTATTATTTGTTTTAGTGTAAGTTCGTTCATGATGCTCGAAACCATAATCAACAAGCTCAACCTTGTAATAATTATGGTGGAAGTCAGTGGGGTTTCTCGGGCCAAGGGAGACAATCTTTTAATCAATCGTGGGCTGCTCCGGGATCCAACAACATCGCAACAGTCAGCGCGGGCAGACTTGGTCTGGTCCAAGACCCAACATCAGTCAACAGGCTCATTGGCCTTCGGCTCGTCAACCACAACAACCTCAACAGGCTTTTTGGACCTTTTCTTACGGCCCACCTTCTTGTCCAAATCACAGTTGGAACCCACGATTGATACAACAAGCCCAATGGACTTCTGGTTCAAGTTATAATGGTCCTTATGCAGGTTATGAGACTAACTTACCTCTATCATTCAATACTATGACACTTCAAGATCCTGGAACATCTGAATGGAACATGGACACAAGTTCTTCTTCTCATCTCACCTCGAATACTTGTAATCTTAGTAATATTTTTAATAAATGTATTTATCCATCTATCAGTGTTGGTGATGGAAACTCCATACGCGTCACCAATACGGGTCATAGTATTTTGCCAACATTACATCGCTCACTCCACCTTCATAAAGTTTTAGTCACACCCAACATTATAAAAAATTTCATCTATGTTCGTCAATTCACCAGAGATAATAAATGTACTATTGAGTTTGACGAATTTGATTTTTTGTGAAGGATTTCCTGACTCGCCATATCCCGCTCATATGTGATCGTTCGGGTAACCTCTATCCAGTTACCAAGCCCACCACCACTCCTCAGGCTCTTCTCTCTATCTATTGAGTCCAATCTTAATGCCAAAATGACATACCTTTCACTAAACTTTACAACAAACTACTCTCATTTACATGTTTTGGGTGTCTCTGCTATCCTCATCTTGACACCCCTCACAAATTAGCTCCGTGTTCCACACCATGCATATTTTTAGGATACCCTTCATACCATCGAGGCTATCGGTGTCTTGATTTAGCAACCAACAAAATCATCATCTCACGACATGTAACCTTTGATGAATCTAGTTTTCCCTTTGGTTCCATGACTCCTAATTCCCCACCTTCTTACTCGTTTCTTGATACTGAACCCACTCCTAATTTTGTCTCAGTCCAACTTCTTCATATCCCTACTACCTCGTCGGTTCGTCAACCCCAACCCACTAACTCTAACTCTCCCACTCCTACACCATCACAGTCTTCATCGGCCCCTAACCCCTTACCAGCTTCAGTCCCGCAGTCATCTGTATCATCTACCAATACCAAAACTCACCCTATGGTCACTCGTTTTCAAATGGGTACAAATAAATCCACACAACATCTAAACTTACACATAACTACGCTTTCTCTCATTCCTAAATCTCCTCATATTGCACTCACCAACCCTCATTGGCGAAATGCTATGTTTGATAAATATAATGCATTAATTAAAATTAATACTTGGGTTCTTGTTTGGAGACCTCGAGATGCGAACATTGTTAGGTGTATGTGGTTGTTCAAACATAAGTTTCTTGCAGATGGTACTTTGAGTCGCTATAAGGCTCGTTTTGTAGCTAATGGTAGTACTCAACAAATTGGTGTTGATTGTGATGAGACTTTCAGTCCAGTGGTTAAACCTGCAACTATTCGTACAGTCTTAAATCTTGCGGTCTATAGACATTGGCCTATTCATCAATTGGATGTTAAAAATGCGTTTCTACATGGTCATCTAGCTGAAACTCTGTATATGCATCAACCTCCTGGTTTTATTGACCCTCAGCGTCCAGGACATGTATGTCTTTTGAAGAAATCATTGTATGGCCTTAAACAGGCACGTCGTGCCTGGTTTCAACGTTTTGCCAACTATGCTACTCGAATTGGTTCTCTTCATAGCCGTTGTGATTCTTCTTTGTTTATCTTACGTCGTAGAGCTGATGTTGCATATTTCTTATTATATGTTGATGACATTATTCTCACTGCTTCATCTACTACCCTACTTCAGCAAATTATTTCTTCATTACATCAAGAGTTTGCTATGACTGATATTGGTCCATTTAACTATTTCTGCCCGTCGTACATCTTTTGGGTTGTATCTATCTCATAAGAAATATGCCACCGAACTTCTTGAGCGGGCTCATATGCTCAAATGCAATCCTTGCAAGAGTTGATACGGACGCCAAGCTTACTACTTATGGAGAACCTGCATCCGATCCTACTCTTTACTGCAGTTTAGTTGGTGCCCTTCAGTATCTTACTTTCACGGGACCGGACTTGTCTTATGTTGTTCAACAAATTTGCTTATTTATGCATGATCCGCGAGAGCCTCACTTTGTGGCTCTTAAACCTATCCTCCGTTATGTAAAGGGTACTCTTGATCACGGGTTACAGTTATTTGTCTCTCTTACTACTACACTTACTGCTTACTCGGATGCCGATTGGGCAGGTTGTCCTAGCACCCGTCATTCTACGTCGATTATTTTGTTTTTCTTGGGGACAATCTCCTTTCATGCTCCTCCAAGCGTCAACAGGTTGTCTCTCTCTAGTACTGAGGCGGAATATTGGGACGTTGCTAATGCTGTTGCTGAGACAACATGCCTACACAATTTATTACGTGAGTTGCATACACCACTTTTTACTGCTACCATTGTTTATTGTGATAACGTGAGTGCTGTTTATCTATCTTCTAATCCTGTTCAACATCAGCGTACCAAACATATTGAGATAGATACTCATTTTGTTCGGGATAAGGTTGCCACTGGGCAAGTTCGTGTGCTTCATGCTCCTTCGCGTTATCAGTATGCTGACATCTTCACCAAAGGACTTCCCTGTTCACTTTTTGCTGAGTTCAGGTCCCTAGCGTTCGTGAACTTCCCGCTCCAACTGCGGGGGTGTATTAACGGATAATTTTTTTTTAATGTTTAGCCCATTGCTTAAGTATTATGTACGGGCTAGGCCCAAATCTAAGTTAATTTTCTTTTCAAGAATTGTAACATATATATATATATATATATATATATATATATATATATATATATATATATATATATATATATACTAGGTGGAAGACCCGTACAATGCACGGTAATTTATTAGAATTATTTTAGATATTCTCATATCGGTTTTGATTTTTTTGCACCATATTTTGATATTACGTGATTAAATGATAATTGTAGTACATATTTTATAAAATAATTTATAAAATAATATTAATTAAATAATTTATAGGACTTTGTTTTCGTATCTGACTTCTCTTTCCATATTATTATAATATATGTAGCATTTATATTTATTATTTATTAATTATTATAAAATAATAGAATAATAATATAATATTAATTAAATAATTTGTTAACTGGAGTTAAAGAGATTGACACGTGACATTCATGCTTACGTGACAAATTATGAAGCTTTCTTTTATACTCATATATAGATATATATATTCTTATTATTCCTTAATAAGAGAACACATTGATTATTCAAATTAACAGTTGCTGCTGCTGCTGTTGTTGTGACGTTTTTAGAGTTTTTGCCTATTCTAACTTAATTTCTAACTCGATCATTTGACTTTTCATTGACTATACTTCTAAGCACCACAGTTATTTTTTACTTGATCTTGAATTCTTGATCAACACAAACAAAATAATCATTTATTGTCATATATCAGTTCCTCTTATCATACTTCCCCCTCATTTGATGATATTTCCCATCAATCCGCTTATTGAAGTTAGCCTCTTTCATGGACCTCGTCGTTTATATAGCACATTTGATTATTCACAATCACGTGTCACCTTGTATATCTCCTGCTTAAACATCAGCCTATTCTTTGTAGAAGCCTCTCATATTGCTTGCTGTTATTCCACATTTCGCGTCATATTTTTAAAAGAAATTGACATAAATGATGAGCTTCAAGTTTAGTACTCTAATGACACATTGGTTATTGTTCTATGTCTAACTAATGTTAGCAACTGTTAGTAAAGTGACTTGAATGTAAGGTTTGGAACTCTTTGTACACTTGAATTGTAAGGTTATTGGTCGGTTAGTTTAATCTATAAATAGACATTGATAGCTTTGGAACTCTTTGTACACTTGAATTGGATTTTTGCATATTTGAATATTTGGTATCAAACTTCGAATTTGATTTGTTATTTGGATAAACACTTCCGTTTCGAATTTATCTTTGTTTTGTTCTTTGTATTTGTTCGGATATCCTTGTTTCCAATTGATCATTTGATACATGTTTTCTGGTGATGTTCTTCTGAGCTCTAGGCTTTACCTAACAACATGGTATCGACTTTAATGAGATCTTGAGTCCTATCAATAATACAGCCATTCAGATTGTTTTAGAATCACAACAGGAACAATAACAACCGGTCAACCGCTATGGTATCCGAAATTAATTTCCAACCGGACTTGTATATATACTATCATAGAATGAGCATAATAAGCTTTAACGGAATGATACAACCATATGATTTACGAATCTTGGAAAAGATAGAAAGTTGAAAATCTACATTAATTTGATTTGTGTTTATCCGTTATCGGCATCCTAAAATAAATAGTAGTTCTCTTCAAATATATAAAGACAGTAACCCATCATTTAAAAAGTCGATGATTCCTTTTCGAATGCAATCAAGTTTCATAATGTAGTATGATCACTTTTCATAAGTTATCTATTTTAGTAATAATAAGGTTATGTTACTTTGGTTTTTCGAAGCGAGTTTTGAGGTTACAAGTTACTTTTGCTTGCCACTGAAAATCGGAATTGAATACGAATTTTCCATGGAGTGTAATGATATACAACACGAAATGCAAGAGTTCGTTTAATTCATGAGTATATGTGTTTTCGCACAAGTAAAATCTTGGTCTTGTTACAAACCGATTAACATTAATCTGATTGCTCAAAATATTTTGGTTGATTGTATCACATTTGAGTAGTAAATATGAAATTAGTTTGTTTCGTTATAAAGTGTGTTCTCTAATGAAACTGTAGCAAACCATCTTACATGGTCGATGTTAGATAGAATCATACCCAGAAGAAATAACAAAAAATAATGAAAGTGTTTGATGATTATAAAAGAATTAAAGAAAAAGAAGAAGAAGATGCAACTGTTGTGTTATACTAGCAACTAACAATTTAGATAGATGTCATTTTACTAGATTCAAACTTTCTAAATCTTCACTTTTGTTTTGTTGGGCGTTTGAGATTTACGTCGTTAAATTGTAAATATCGACGCCTTTCTATAACTAAGAAATGTAAATCGCTCATTTAATTGTGTGGGATCATGAGACGTTATGATCTTGACATGTTTATGATGCATTATGAACAATGCAAAACGATTATGTAGATATCAATCATAGCTTACTTGAAAATTACGCTTTTAGTACTTCACCTAAAAGTGAAGAATCGTCATAACGATGTTTACATACCGTAATGATGTGGAATACGTGTACATAGACTTGAGTATACATGGTAGATATAAACATGATAAGTATCAATATAAGTGACATTACTTAATTACCATAGGCAAACTTGTTCATCTTGAGCGACATTTAAACGTAAATTTCTATATTCAAATCTCATCGGATTCGGCTAATTCTTGATTCTATAGACTCCTAAGTTGAGTTAGCATAAATCCCAATTTCAAAATCTCACTTTTAACCAAAGCATTGGCTTAAAAACAGTCGAAACCATCAATAACTCTAAACAAACACCCTTTTCGACCATTGTACATTCCAAATCAAATATCTGTCAACACGCTTAACTTCAACGCTCACAAAAATAATCAACGGAAAGCTAACTTAATTCCCTACGAAACAAAACAAATTTCATGAAAATTCATCAAGTAAAACTAAAGTTATTAACGATACAATTGAGCATAGAAACACACCAAAATGAATAAATTTCATCAAAACATATCACAACCTTCACAAACAAGTCGTTGTCAGCCGTTGATGCCAAATGATCTAACAGCTCACATTTAAATTCTAGTTAGGTGTCCGATCCGTGTGACCTCACTACTAACCAATCAAATTACATCTTTTAGATATGTACTATCATGCTCAATATTATTTAAATCACCACAAATTTCATGTTCGTCACACAGACGCTAGAATCAAATCGCTGCAAATCAATCTCAATTATCTATTAATTAGCATTTCTAGATCTCTAATTTCGTTCAAGCCCTAAATTTAGGTCAATGGCGACAGAAGAACCTATTGTTGCAACGGAGCCTATATCCGAGCCGATTGTTGCTGATAAATCAGAAACGGAAGAAAAACCTGCAGTTCCGGCAGCTGAAAAGGTTAAAAAGGCTAAGAAGTCATCGGCGAAGGCTAAACCTAGAAGTCCGTCTCTGCATCCACCATACTTCGAGGTATGAATTCATTTACCGTTTGTTGTTTTGTTACGCTAGTTTATGCTTCTGTCGATTCGATTCAGTTGATTTATGTGATTGATGTTATAAATTGGATGCATTCATCGCTGATTGTGTTTTATCTCGCTAATTCATGATTTTAACGGTTTAATTAGAGCTGATCTATTCGGTTGATGTACATATAATACTGAATTTATCGCCAATTAATCAGTTCGATTCATGTTAATATATTGATGAATTTCTGATTAATTATTAATGTTAATATGTTGATGACTTAATTGCAGTTTGTTGTGTTATGTAAAATATTATTCATTAATGTTAATTAATCGTTTTAATTGATTAATCTAATAGATGATCAAGGACGCAATTGTTACGTTGAAGGAGAGAACCGGATCTAGTCAGTATGCGATCACGAAATTTATCGAAGAGAAGCAAAAGAATCTTCCGGTGAACTTCAAGAAGGTTTTATTGACTCAATTGAAGAAATTCGTTGCTGCTGGCAAATTAGTTAAAGTCAAGGCATCCTACAAGTTGCCGGCGGCAAAAACTCCGGCTGCAGTTGCTCCGGCAAAGAAGAAACCTGCTGCTAAGCCAAAAACAGCAGCCAAGCCAAAGACGGTGGCTAAAAAAGCTCCTACTAAGAAAGCAGTTGCCAAGCCTAAGCCTAAGCCTGCTCCAAAAGCGAAAGCTGTAGCCAAGCCGAAGGCAGCTGCTAAGTCTAAGCCAGCTGTGAAAGCCAAGCCGAAGGCAGCCGTAGCAAAGCCAGCTGCAAAGCCCAAAGCTGCTGCTGCAAAGGCTAAGCCAAAGCCTAAGACGCCAACGAAACTAGCTAAAGTAGCTCGGACGTCTACTAGATCTACCCCTGGGAAGAAAGTACCGGCTGCGAAGCCTGCACCTAAGAAAGCACCGGTGAAGAAGGCGGCTGTTAAAAGTTTGAAACCTAAAGCGGTTATTGCTAAGAAAGCAACTGCAACAAGGAAGGCAAAGAAGTGAGATGAGAGTGTGAGATAATGAGAATAGTACATTGTTATGTTTTTTTTAGAATTAATCTTGTGTAAAATGTTGTTATCCTTGGCTGTATGCTTAGTAATAGTTTATAGAGTTCTTTAGTTTATCAATTGTTTTTTACTTTAGAGCCTTTTATATATATATATATATATATATATATATATATATATATATATATATATTTATTTATTTATTTATTTATTTATTTCTACTTCATTTATTGAAATGTTTGGATCTTGTGTTCTTCATTTTCATTTGTGATTGAAGTTACTTTGTTTAGTAAGTTCCCGTTTTCTCCCCAATCGAGATATCCTCTGTTTCGCCCACGAAAGATTCATTGAATCATCAAAAATTTGTAGCGTGAAGTGCAATTAGATCCATTTGGGGGGGGGGGGGGGGGGGGGGGGGGGTTCGAATTTTTATTACTATTGATAATGGCGGTGTAAGTTACAGAGGTGAAGAATTTACAGATAGGATTGGTGGTATTGTTGAGGTGAAGGATGTACTAAAAGGTTGTTTATGCAACGACACCAAATGGTATACAATATTTACATCAATTGTACTGATTTCTGTCTGTTTTTGGTTTCAAAACAAATAGGGACTGTAACATCTGTATAACTTGTTTGTTTATATTGTGCAGGTGAGCGCAAAGTAAGAGAATTTGAAGAAATAATGGCTGGTAAGCCTGCCTCTAACTTTGTCACTTTTATCAATTGAAAGTTAAAGTTCGACACTAGATATAATGTTGGATAAGATAGGATGTGTAGTTCCACTCAAAGTCTGTTTGACATTGTATTTACCAAAATGTGTATATTAGACTTCCACTCAACCTCTTGCTTGCTTGGCTTTCTTTGTATATGATGCATTAATGCTAATGTTAAGTTCTTAAAGACTTAAAACTATACGGTAGCTAATAAATTATCTGTCAGGTAGTAGATGGTGGCAACTTAACTTTTCTAACGACCGTGCTTCCATTGTGGTTGAATACGTTATTGTGATTCCTTTAACTTTCTATAAATTCTGAAAGCATTTGAGTTCTTAAATGTTTTATTGTATCTGATTTAGTATTGTGGTTGGATATATTTCCCTTTCTACAATCATTGGTGGAATTAGGGCTCTTGATACTTTATTGCGTAGGATTTTTATTGGATTTTAATGAAATTGACCCACGTAAGAGGAAACCAAAATGAGTTGGTTGTCTTTCATTTTAGTAAAATGGAAAAATCAGATTTAGTATGTAGGGCAGTCCAGTTGCATGTTTGATGCATTCGTTAGTTGAATTTAAGTTTGTACAGGTTTTGGAAGGAAAATTTTACAGTATAATTTAAATAAAAGAATTTAGCTAATGTATGTTGAAGTTGATAGTTTAGGAGCGCGTTTTTCTAGTTAATGTAGTAAGTTGACTGAAGATGGATTGCATTTCCTAAATGGCAATTAATCTGACTTTTTTAGATAACGACCATAGGGTTATGGCTTGGATACTCGATATCTAACATGTATACATGATGCCCTCATCGTAACTTTACGGAGAGAGTGAGACCGTAACTCTAATTTGGAGTCTCCTGCTATATGTGCAGTGATTATGTCATATTTTATGCTTGCAGTGTATAATAATCCAAGTTAGATGCTTGCTGAAAGCATTAAATTGTTTTAAATTGAAGGGTTTAAATGGAGGTATTAAGTAGTTCTGCTGATAAATAATATAGATAGTAGGTTGTTTTGAATATACAAATATACGATTATATATATGCACTTGATAGGACATTGAGGTTCTGTAAAGTCCATGGCTAACGGGAATAAGCATTCTTTCATGTCAATACTTGTTAAGAAGTTGAGAAACCAACCATGCTACTCTAGAATCAACAGTAGATGTCGTGTATGTCCCAGTATTTCGAGTTGCAGGCCTACATTTCATTTGTTGCAAATGGTCTATTGTTTAGGGTTAACATGCCGGTAGTTTTAAACTATTAGTATAGTATTTAATACTAGCCTCAAGGGGTGGATAAAACTTAAAGAAGAAACATTACTTCTGTTGTATAACTGTTTTATTTCATCAACATGTGGTGGCCTATTCAAAGCTTTAAATATGTTTTTTTAGAAACATGTACTAACACACTTTAATGTTCTTCTTGGCCCCTGCATGTGTAGCCGGGCACTTATGAAGTAGAGGATTTCTTCTTTCCGAGTTAAAAGTGGTAATATAATCGTTCTTTTGGACCAACTGAGCTACCAGGTTATGTCTTCACTTTTTGCATACTTACACTTTTATGATGAATTGGTTTTAATAATTGTACTCGTGGACACTAGCAATTGCTATCTTTGAACAAATTTATTCTACTTTTTTGTTTTCCTTTATTTATAGATAGATAGATTAGTTTATTGATAGTTACTTACAATGAATGTGTGCTGTGCTTGGTAAGGTAACAGGAACTATGATCATGATGATGTGTTGCTAGTAATCATGAGCCATGGCATATGTTCATGAGTAATATTTGGGACTAGAATTTGAGGTCATTTTTTTTCTTTTTTTCTTTTATGTTGAACTTGTACCATTGGTGCACTAAAAGTAAACCCCCAATTGTTTTAGATAGCAAATTCTGATCCAATAAGTTTCTTGCAGACTCTTGAGATAAAATAATAATCAAGATTGAAATCGGTTCCAATCCAAAATTCCAAATAACAAAGTAGTTGCCAAATCCTGCTTTATTGTTCTCCCTTCTATCAATAAATAAATAATCATTCGAAAAAAATCACAAACTAGCAACTATAACCACCACCACTATGATCTTACGATCATTTTATTCATAAACTGTTAGTCAATAGTGATACTCGTTGCGTCTGCTTCCTTCTTTTGGAGCCAGTGAATGAGGTTCGATAGCACGGTTTCCACATTCTCACCCTTCATCAACTCTCCTGCAATTTCAGCAGGAGTCACTTTGACCTTCTGCAACACTTCTTTAATTACAGCAAATACCTCTGACTTCTCGTCCTCTTTAACCTGTAGGTAAGTAGATGCAAGTATCTTGAACCCACCATATGTACAATAAGACATCTCTAGGTGCACATCCATGCGACCTGGCCTCAACAATGCTGCATCCAACCGCTCCTTGTGGTTCGTTGTGAACACTATGATCCGCTCGTCCCCACAACTCGACCACAACCCATCAATGAAGTTGAGCAGCCCTGATAAAGTTATCTAATCCAGCACAAATAAAGCATACATCAATGTTGCAGCAAATAACTGGGATTTTGGGGATTTAGCCATGCATTTATATTATTATAAAGTTAGAGGTGACAAGATGGGTGGATTAGGGTGGATGCCTGGAGTGAACGGAGTCATTTTTTAGTAGTCCATATGGGTCGGGTCAACATGTTAACACTTGTTGTCCACTGTAAATCTTTTGTGTATAACAAATGTGTTAATTATGATTATAGAAACACCATTTTTACATTAGTTATAATCTGAATCTTCAAAAAACGATTTTGGACTATGTATGCAATGATATTAAACTTTTGAACAACTTTCAGCCGGTTTGACACATTCCTCGTTTTCCCTTTTAATTGACTAATTTTTCTATATCATTATTATACAATTCTTTTAATCGACTCGATCGATACAAAAGACAACCCAAATCAACCTATTCATCACAGTCGGGTCAAATCGCTATGACAATGTACGTACCTTATCCTCATCTTTATTCGCATCGTCCTTCTTTAAATCCCGATTCTGCAATCCCACATTGCAATCAATATCCTCGATCACAATTATGGACCGATTCTTTGTCCCAATCAACAACCTCCTCAAATCAGAATTACATTGCACCTCCCTTAAGTCCAAATCATACACATCAAACTTAAGATGATTAGCCATAGCTGCAACCAAACTCGACTTTCCAGTACCAGGTGGCCCGTAAAACAAATACCCTCGTTTCCACGCCTTCCCAACCCTCTTATAAAAATCTTTCCTCCTAATAAACATCTCAATATCCTCAACTAGCTCAGCCTTCTTTTCTTCATCCATAGCCATCATTTCAAACGTAGCTGGATGGTTTAAAACCACCGAGCTCCAATAATCCGTTCCACTATAATCCACTGTATGCAATCTGACCGCCTTTTTCTCATCTTTAATCTCTTTAGCTTTCTTCATTACATAAGGTAAGTACTTCTTCAACATTATGGCCTTATACTTCTTGCGAAAAGTTAACTCAAAGAACCTAAGTTCAGCTCGAGCATTCGAGTTTGGATCACTTCTTCCTAACTCGACCCGTTCGGTCTGCAAAACCCATTTGCATCTGACTTTTTCGAACACGTCGATTATGGGTTGGTTTTTGTCTACGGTGACGGTGAAGTCTTGGTCTTGTTCGGGCTTATTGACTTTGATTCTGTTGGTCGAAGGAGATAACTTGTGGCCCAAGAACAGGTTGGCGGCTTCGAAAAGGTGGTTGGATGTGAGGCCATCAGATTCTTGGATGATGATCGTGAGTTGGGAGGAGAAACTTTTGAAGAAGGTTTTAAAGGAGGAAGAGAAGTAATCATGGATGTCGGAAGGAATGAGATCGGCGGTGAGGGTTCGGAAGAGGACGGCGTAGGCGGTGAGAGATGCGGCGGTAGAGAGGATGGTTTTGGGCGGTGGTAAAGATTCGTATGAAAACATTGTGGCGGTGGTGATTTGGAAGGATACTACAGGTCCGGAAGAAGGTAGAAGAATACAACAAATTGGTTTTAAGAGTGGAGTATACTCCACGGCTTTGACTAAATAAAAGTCAAAACAGAAGAATTCTACATGGGCCACCTTTCAACTTCTTCAACCCATATCATTCTGCAAAGGGTTCTGCAATAGTCATACTTGCACAAACTTATTATTATTTATTAAAAGATTAAAAAATTTGTTTATAGATGTACAATAACACAAGTTTGGTATAACTATATTATAAAGTACTTACATTTGATGTTATTTATTACTTAGTTTTACCACTTGATTGTGTTTCATTGTTATGGTTTCAGTTAAGATTCAGACCATTGTAATGATGCATATTCACTATACAACCATTACAAACAAATACATTGGTTATTTGCAAGATAGTAGTAGGACCAACATGCTCCAGTTTATAACTATTTCGAGGTACTCACAACTGACAATAATACCAAGTATGATTCTCACGGAGATGCATGGAGCAAGACTCACTGATGATCACCGACAAATATCATCTTTTATAGTTCACGTACTCGGCTTCATCTCTTCTGGCACTTGCAATAAAGCATGTGATGCTTTCTGCTACACACGTTCGAGGATTCTTGTTCCTACACATTACTTCTTTAACATCATTTATATCTCATGAAAAAGTGTAATATGTCATATGATAAAGAAATTAACCGTCACTCGAACTTTATGTTACCTTCAAATAAATTAAAGAATAAGAAAATACTAATAACAATAACAAGTTGTTCTGTAACAATGACAATTGCCAAATAGGAAAACTTAGTCAGATTCCAATTCTAATAGCTTATCAAAAAAACTATTGTCACTGTTTTAAAGACAGAGGCATCTCACTCAAATAAATGAAAATTCAATTCAGGTTTCTTTCTGTGAATTGCAAGGGAACCTGAACATCAGAAACTATAGGCTAAACCTGAAATTTCTAAGGTTACGGATTCTAGATACTACAGAACTGTGTTGTACTTTCAGAAACTGAAGTTCGAAAATGCTGTACCTTACTTTTCACAAGCATCACTTTGACTTATCATCATCACAATCAATCAATAGAACATATATCTGAATCAGATACTGTAAAACAAAGGTATCCTGAAAATGATTATCCACAAAAGAAACACGAACAATTTCCTACTAAAAGGAATCTACTTCACCAATAAAGACCCAGTGTCTAAATGGTGATATTTATAATTTGAAACAGAAAACGGAAACCAACAGGGAGAAGGCAGAAAATTTAACAGTGTCTAGCAACAAACCATGAACGATTTGAAGAGATTCTAACACTTTCCAAACAGATTCCTAAAAGAACTGAACAGAAGCTTGGATTAGGAGAAATTTAAATGCCACAGAGAATTGACAGAGGGGGACCTGCATGGCCCTCTGGTTGTGCATGTGTCCTTAAAGAGAATTTGTAGTATTGAGAATTTAATATAATAATATCGTAGTGCACCTTTTTTCTGTTATGGTTGTGCACTTGCATACCCAGGTTGAAAAGCCTAGATATGTACGAGTGCATGTGTGGGTATACATATTTCAATATTGGACAAATATAGCCCTTGAGTAAATTTGTATACAATCATCAATTATCTATAAGAGTCTCCCAAATTATCTTTCAGTTACTTTTAGATTAACTTTTTTGTCAGGATGAATGGAATATTACAAAGCATCTCGACAATAGTTGTATTATCAATGTGTCAAACCACAATAGGAGGTAGCTGTTTGTGATAATGCCCAATCCCAGCATCAGAGTGGCCCTAATAACTTGTAAATCAATTAAAACCATGACCATGCCTAGTTTGAGAACATAAGAAGATGAAATCATCTTCCTTCAGTGAACAGGTAATAGAAAATTGGGAAAAAGTTAATAGAACAACACACCACAAAACGTTTTGGAATAACAGAAGTATTTTGTTTTTTGGATGTCAGTTTCACAAGGAAACCAGATTGATGATGTTTGGAGTAGTTACTAGAGGGCCAGTCTGTTGCATTAAGCTTGGGGTGTTAAGAGTTTAGTAAAATTATGTGCTCAAGTTGTAGTCCTATTGAGTCCTACATCCAAGTCTAACACAAATAATTTAGATATTAAAGTTGAACAAAAGAGAAATTCTAATTATCATCACAGGAAAGCAAGTCTAAATTGAGATATTCTGAAGGGGAGGAGGGAATGATTAAAGATAATATATACCTTTAATAGTGCTGCATCTTGTTGATCCGTGCTAAGGGTTTCCTCCAGCACCATCAGTTAAGAGGACAACTTTTGCAAGGCAGCAGTACCCAACCTTGCCATGACAGACAGCTCTTGTCCTGGGTCCCCTTCCTGATCAACAAAAACTATTGAACATTAACGGGACAGATTCCATGGTTGGAAACGATCTTAAAACTGGCATCAGAATGAGTCACAACTGAAGAAGTTTGTGCATCACCATTAACAGACCAGAAATAGACATATACTAATACATGCACGCAAATCAGGATATACAAACTTTGAAAGTGTAAATACTCTTGTAAAATCAACTTTTATCCATGGGAAAAAAAAATACTACAGTAACTATTGGTCACTATAAAAGTAGAATAAAAATGATTGCATCTTCAAAAGCTCACATTTAATTAGCATGGATACAGGAACTGGAGAAGTATAATCAGTGAACAAGTCATTGTTTTCCTTAGCAATCACCCTTCTTCAACACTTCCAGAATTTTCAGTTGGCTTTGCACTTTTCATCATCTTTGTACAGCAACGGAGTATTTTCTGGTCTAGCTCATAATAATGTATCATTTTTTCCAAAGGTTTCATATCCAGATCTATAAAAGATACCTGCAGAAATGTGAATATTATTTTACTAATACATACCCATAATAAAATCATCTTGTTATTGTTTTCAAACTATCCTTACGTAATATCTATGAAGATATCAAAAGTTGCTTACCTTATAATCAAACCTTTGGCCAGTTGATTCATGAAAAATGACATTATATGAAGATTTTGGATCCCTTTTTTCTCTTGTTCGAAAACTAATCATAAGACTCAAGTCTTTTGCAGTTGCAGCAATTAGATACTCCCTTACAATCTTCAAACTTCCATCCAATGGCAGTGAATGCAAGGAACTGAATCTACCTGATGATCTGTCTTCACCCAAGTCTTTACAAATCACACAGGGCAGAGAAACAACATCATAATATGCATGAATTGCCCCTTCTATGTCAAGAAGATCAAGCTTCTGAACCTCAAGAAGCCGATCCAACAATCCCGATCTAAAAACAGCCTCAGAAACAAGTTGTAGAAAGAATGTTGTACGCATGCCATCACTAGCCTGAATAACACACTTCAGTTCATCTTCAAATGCTTTATCATTATGAACATTAGTTCTGTATTTCCCACCACCTAAGCTCCCGAATACAAGGGAACCATTCAAGAACACTCGGAAATTGTTCTGGGGAGTAGAAAAGAGGTCTTTAATTGAGTTCAGTATTCTTTCCTTGGATCCAGAGAACATATCCAATGGATCATATTGACTTAATTGTGATATCTGAGGTAGAAGCCACAAATTAGAGAGCCATTATCAAATGCATATGCTTATAATCTAGTTTTTGACATACATGCTAGCCTGCCCTAGAAAAATATACGGAGTAGAGGATAAGATAGAAAAACCTTCTTATGTTGCAATTTGAGACTCTGGTGTAGCTTGAAACGAGTCATACTCCTTTTTATTGCGTGTTCTTCTGAAATATATATTGAACATGGAAGAAATCCACACTTAGGCTGCTTGGAAAAGAGGAAACAAAATAAGACAATATACTAGAAGAAACGTATATGTGGAAAAATATGAAGTAATATGTATGTACATAACAATATAATAAAGAATAGTACATCTAACGATGCTCTGATGGAGAAAATTTGAAAGAAAAAGATTCACAATTAAAATAAATTAATAATAAAAAAAGCCTGTACCTTTATCTCAACAGATATTGAAAGCTCCTCATCATGAAGAACTGACATGCAAAGAAAGAAAAAGTAATTATTATATCATTCTTTAAAAATTCCAATTACATATTTTTTAACAAGCAAAATATTCTTCAATCATCATTTGGTGAAGCTCTGTATACGGCCATGTTCCCCTCTACCTCCTGGCCAAATATTGCAGCCTTCTAAATTTTGAGCTTCACATTCATATTCTCATGGTTATTGCCAAACGTGGAACAGGTTATGGCAAAGCACAAAATGTAAAACTCAATTAGCTATATATCGATATTAAGCATAATATGATATGAGCAAATGTATCCAGAACACAAACCCCGCCGCAAAGTTACAACATTTATCATTAATAAGATAATCATTTGTTAATCACTCTTCGGGCAGAATAGTGGTGTTTTGCACCAAACGAGGTGCTTAAGTATTGCCTTAGATTTCTCCCATTTAACTAAAGCTCAAAAGCATACCAACACCAAATGCTCCCTTAGTAGCTTCAGACTTTTGACGGATTGAAGTTCTCATTATGAAATGTGATGGCAAAGACGTGTACATTTTATCGGCTCTCAGTGAATGGCAGTTCATATTAGCTTTTAGAAATTTTGGGTACCATTATTACATTGCAAGTGACTCGGGTACTACATTCTGGATGTCCAATCAGTTGATCCAACACTTTCATGTGCTAAAAAAGGTAAAGGTATACTTGTAATATACCAAATGCATATATTCACTATTGCGCCTTAAATATTGAGCAAGTTTGCCCAATTGGAGTTCATTTGTACTTATTTTTTCATACATTAGCTCATTATAATAGACAAAGCTACCCATTTTTGTTAGTTGGCTCCATTGACTTGTGTTGAGTGAGCATACTCATATGTTAAGGCTAATAGCATTCCGCTGAAACATCCATGATGAGTTTGTGACATACCAATTAACATAAGTTCAAGGTTTGACATTTAAACGGAAGACAAAACAACAAAGACGCTTACTGCAGATAGTTCACAGTGAATTGTGCAAAATACAGAAGAAGATGAACTAAAAGGTGTAGCCGAATAAATTCATAAAGTTAGTAATTACCCTGAGGAAAAACTGAATGATCAGATATAAGTAGTGCATAATCGCACTGGGTATTGACGTCAGCATCATTAACTCTCCAAGAAGGACGCTGGGAAAGAACATTTTTCCCCACTAACTTTAGGAAATCCCTGGATACTAGAACGCGAATCTGCCAAGTTCATTGAACACAATGTCAAGAATCTTAGCTCATATCCAACATACAAAATCAAAACATTTGTCAATATACATGGGAACATTTAGAATTTATGTTTAAATAGAAAAAAATGCAATACATCAAGGAAAAATTGTAATCAACTCAAGCATGCTATTTGCAGGAATTTTGAGATTGCATGAACAGAAAACATCCCAAACATGCATCAAAAGTATTGTGAATTGGGCTGCCCTGACTTATTCGTTATGCTATCAAAAATGAAAGAGATATGTTGACCAAGGTATGATTGCTATAAACATAATCTACTGTAACAAGAATGGCCATATGATGCATGAAAACATTGGAAACCTAGATCACCAAAGCAACAAATAGCAAATATAACAGGAGTTATGAAATTGTAGTGTTCAGTACAAACATACCCCAGCATCAACATGATTGGAACCTAATAGTGGACTCATTACATCCTGCACGTACAAATGTTCCGCAATCTCCCTTGTTGGAGCTGATAAAAGGTCACAATCTTCTTTCCATAGAAGACATTCATGTACAGATAAAGCTGAAGATAGTTCCTCACAATTAGTCCCATTGCTTTTAACCTTTTGTACCCTTAACACTTTCCCAACCTACATACAACAGTAATAAAATTTTCCTCAGTTCCCAATCATACAATTCTTCAATCTACAACTATTAAACAACCACATTTAAGTTTTATCCATATTCCTAAACTTAAATTGAACAATTTCATATATACGTATATGTAGATATTAATGAATAAGATAAATTAGGGCTTACAAAACAAGGAGATGATCCAGTATAAGAGAGAATGAGATTTGCAGCTCCTTCTCCTCTGTAAATCCATTCGTTTGCATCTTTTGCCTCTAAAATTAACTCCATCATTCAACTGTATCTAAATGTATATATAATTATTATCGCAAATGCTTGTTACTTAATATATACGGATTAAGAAAAACATATATAATCACTTATATACACGAATTGTTTCGTTTATTTTACAAGAATTACAGTAGTGTAATAATCTGTACGAGTATAGAGTTTACAGAGCTCAAAACCCTAGCTGCGCCTAACCTGCTACAATTCACGTGAATGCCGGATGTATTCGTATTTATAAGGTTTTATATCAACATTTTATACACGTGGAAGTTGTAATCATGCAGGTACTCGTCCACATTTGTGATGTGCAATATATTATTCCTCCGCAAACCTTTTTTATTTTTTCAATTAAATTTTATATCTTTATTTATTATTTATTATAAATTTATTTATATTTATATTAAATATTAATATATTTAATATTAATATTTAAGTAATCTCTTTATATATTTATAAGAAAGTGGAAAATAGGTAGACAATTTTTAATTAACCCCCCTAATTTAATCTCTACCCAGCTTAAATACCTAATCACCAAAGATCTTTAACCTCATATTTGTCTATGGATTAAGTCCCATTAACCATAATTACCCTCCTAATAAAATCTACCTAATTACCATGAATTCAAGGATCTATTTTTTAAACCTGCCAACTGTTGCTTATATTTCAATTTTAAAACCAATGTTTATATGAGAATTATGATCCCGTTATTCATTTGTCTGTACAGGGAACTATATAAATAGCAGTGTATATCTATTTATCTCTTAATATCATGGTAATCAATTACATATTTTTACCAAATTCAATAACCATACAATTGTAAATTTATAATGGATCCTATTAAAGTGTGATATTTGTCAACTATGATAGTAATCCATTCCAAAATAACTAAGCTCAAATTCTTGATTTATATATTGTATATATATCATAAGCCTTTAGGAACATTTTTCACCATTTCCATTGCATAAGAACAACATTCGAAATTCATCAACATGTCTGCCAACTCTACGGTACCCGCGAGTCATAATTTTTGTCCCCTTTATTCCTCATAATTATTATTAATGTAATAAAAGCTTTTCTTTTTAGAATTAATTGATTAACTAATCGATTATTGTTCTTTCAGGAAACTGATAAAAATTCAGAGAAAAAAATAGAGAATACAATTGATGGAAAAGAGATAATTGAAATTAGCGATTCACAAGAAAAAAAAAAGTATGAACATTTTACCATCTAATCTTGTCATTTTTTATATAATGTTACATATGTTTATGAATATACCTGAGCTAATGGTCATACTATTGAAGCTTGCATTTGAAACCAGAAAGTGAAGCTTGCATTTGAAACCAAAAAGCGTAAGCAAGGAGACAGCGTTGAAAAATTAGTTTGTTCAACCAATCGATCTAACAAATTCACCTAATGACATAGTTGTGCGATTAAATTATTGGTCTACCTTTTGTTTTGAGTAAAATACCGATCTTCATACTTATTTGACCAGGACAATCACAATTTACACAAAATATGGGAGGAATATTTAACAAAAGACCATGCATATCAAGTCTTAGATGAGACACATGAAGACCCTGAAGTCTTACATTCATAATAATTAATAGTGTCTACTTTTGTGTTTTTACTATTTAACATAGATTTTCTATTTAATCATACTAAAGGAATATCTCGAGGATGAGTTGGTACTAAATGAGATACTAAAGAAAGAAGCTGAAAAAAAGAAGGACGTTGCCGAAAATAAAGTATACCGTTTAATAGATGAAGATACTGACGAAGATGAGTATGAAGGTGATTACTATCATGGTTGACCTTAGAAGCTCAATTGAAACGGAAATGTCACTATCTTTCTGTTTTACCCAATTTAGACCATAAATTATTCATAATGCTATTAATCATTACGTTTCTAAATGTTATCTTAAAATTTATTAAAGACGCTTTCATAATGCATTCAAATCAATTGGTCTGTAATACTTTCTTGAAGGTACTCAATTATCTAATGTATATTAGATAGTGACATACTCCTTATCATAGTATACATAATGATGATGCTTGTAGAACTCCTTTATTTAATTGTATCTACGATGATTACAATGTATAAACCTTTCAATAACTATTTGGAAGTAGTCAAAAAGATCAAATATGAGGCAAGGTGTTACCAACATGACAATATAAAAACGATGTCAATAACTATTTAGTAACAATGTTGAACTACAACCAATAACTATTCCAAGCGTATTTACTCAAATAAAGTTGATGTTGAACTACAACCTATTGTTGATAGAACGATTTCGCATTTCAATGATATTTTGAAGAAAAAAAAAGACGCGGCCAAGGATGACATATTCAATATAGTTTATGGAATTTGGACATCACCTGCAGAACGTTGCATTATGTGGATTAGTGGATTTCGCTCTTTTGACTTAATTAAAGTAAGTACGCTTGGATAGTATTTAAATTTACATTCCATTTAAATAGGATGATAATAATTCATATATGCTTAATTAGTTTGTGTCAAATTATCAAATGGAACTTATGTAGCATTTAAGTATACTCATATACATTATACATTTTTAATCATCTTCATCCATATAAACTTTTGAAAATTGTTAATACAAGATGATATAATGATAACACTCATAATTTATAATGTTCTATATACTTCCATATAACTTATCAACAACCTCTTATATGTATGCCATCATTGATACATAAAAACTTGAGAGATATAACCTTGATAGAAAAGAAGATTATTCCCTTCTAACAATCTGCCGTCAAAGCCATTTTTCGTACGTACAAATATATAAAGATTTTATAGGCATGAATACAGAGTATAAACACACACACACACACACACATATATATATATAGTAAATGAGGTAACGTACATGTAGCCCACGTGTATACATGTTACTTTTAGCCCACATGTCTATAGATTTGTCTGTCTTTGTAAAAAATTGCTCTTAGAACTGTTTTCGGCAGCTTCACACCTCATATAAGTCGTATATATAATTATACCATAGGTTATATCGACAGCTTAACACCTCATATAAGGTTATTTTGTCCAGATCGTATATATAATCAAAAGATATATTTGTAGCCCGGTCCAATTAAACGGTTATTTGTAGTCCATTTTCAAATCATTTATATAATCAATTAATTTATCACATAATTTAGAACCACACACATGTTAGCCCACATGTTTTCAAAATAAGTCCAAACTTCCCAAATCAAACGAGTTCTTAAAATAGCCAGTTTATAAGATTACGTCATATAATTTATCGGCCCAACTATTTAAATGTTCCAAATCAAAAGAGTTATTCAAATTAAGCCCAACTTTTACATTTTTTTTGTAATTTTAAATTAATTATAAAACTACGTCATACAATTTATATGAACTCGAGTGGTGTTTCATAACTCATGTATTGATATTTTCCTGCTATAGCCCTACGAATCTCGCAGGTTATATTCTAGTTAATAATTAAACTAAAGGGAGATATTGTTACCTTTTTTCATATAAATACACTAAGAACGTCTTTTAGTGTACTGTATAAAATAATACTTCAACTTTGTAGTGGTTGCAGTAAATTATGTTGTGAAAATGTGAATATCATCTCTTCCGAGGCGAATTAATGGATTTCACTCCCTGCGACTCGTCTGATATAGAAAATCAAAACTTATTATATACACATTTATCCAAAATTAACCATATTATAACGTTCTTTTAATTGATTAGTTACTCCCATATTACTATTTTCAATTTTCAACTAGAGATGACAAAAATACCCGTTCCCGACGAGGAATTGGGTACCAACATCTGATTTGATCGGGATATTTCCGAGTTACCCGGGTTTGAGGACGGAAGACCGCAGATTGGGACCGGAATGAGAATACCCCTCGGATCTCCGAAATGGTACCCGATCCCAACCTGACTAGTATGATATAGATAACTAAATATATAATACTAGTGTGAAATGCCGTCCGATAGACGGCTTCATAAAATATAAGCGGATCAATATTTTGTGTATAAAAAGGAAATTTATTAGAAATATATGTTGTAAGGGTTTGACTAACTTATATCATAAGAGAATAATATAAAAAACATTCATCAAAGCAATAATTTATGTAAAAATAAAATATAAGTTTTTTGTACACATGTATAAAATGAGTTCATTTAATTAAAGTTTAAGTGTATTTAATGGTCTTATAACAAAAGATAGATAAACCCCGTATGTAAACCCAGTATAATTTTCTTTGACATGTACAAAAAGAATAACTATTCACACATAATAATCTATTTAGCATAATGATAATAAAATTTACCTCAATGGAGATGCAAATGTTGTTTATAGTCAAAATAAAATATACTTTTATAAAAAGTTCAGACATAAACTCTAAAACACCATATAAAAAATTATAAAATACATATTTACATACATATTTGAGATTTGAAATAACTTTAAAATTAAAATGATATTTACTGATCAAATGACATTGAATTACCAATTTAATTATAAACTAAATCTATCTTGAAATATAAAATATTTTACATCATTAAAACATTGGTGAAAGTAGTTGATTTTATATATGTATTTTTTTAATTGTGACATTTATCAGACATTTGATTGTCATTACATATCCTTTCGTACTTTCACAATATGAAAGTATTCATACTTTCATAATATGAAAGAAAAACTTTCAAACGATCGTAATATTTTATTCTTCTTTGACTACATGAGTATAAGCTTAAAGCACTTCGTTGGTATATATATAAGAGTCTCCTTACTTTTTTATTTCCTTTTTTCAATACAAATGAAGGTTATAAGAATGAAGGAAGATGAAATGATCAAGATTCAAGTAACAAAATTAATGAGCATGATATTTAATTAAGTTGGATTGAGGTGACTTAGCACATTTTAAGATGAATAACATCATGAAATGTTGACACTTAGGCAATATGAGAAGATGCCATATATGATAGGGGATTAGCCTCTTGGTAATACAGAGAGATACAGTTATTCAAAAAATTTAATTATTTTCCTTCCATGGTCCTACTATAACCTTTTTTTTATTACTTAATTTGATCTGATATAAAATTCATATCCAGTATTGGTTCTATAAAAGCAAATGTATAAATGTAATGTCTTAAATCATATCATGACGGAAATATATATATATATATATATATATATATATATATATATATATATATATATATATATATATATATATATATATATATATATATGCATTTACAGACATTTTAAGGGGGTGGGGACGTTGATGGGGACGTGTTCATATTCCTCGAAGGGGGTGGGGCATGAAAATGAGGTTCGAAAATCGGGGATGGGAATTAGAATCCATGATAGATGATATTCCCCTTCCCTTGCCATTTGTTGTTTTAAGTTGTAACCATTTAAAGTTCAATCAAATCAATTTTGAAGGAAATAAATATATAGAGTATTGTTATAATCATAAATAATTAATCATAATTACAATTGTGATTATGATTTCTTTCTTTTTTCTTCTCTTTTTTTTTGGTTATAAACATTACTCTTTCTCAGAAGAATGCTATAGAAGCAGAAAACCACCGGACATGCAGTTGAATAATCAGAATCTTGCAACATACACATGCAAGAAAGAAAACTCCATAACAGTAGACATCGTGTTACAACCATAATCTTTTCAACTATTCACATATTTACATTGCTTAATACATACATAATAATACAGATAAGTAGACCCATTATTTACTTAAGAACCCAACTTTGCAGACGAATTATTTACAGATTGGATCACCCTGCACTATATACACACAAAAAAAACGATGGTTACTCGGAAGAAATTCGGTTAGGATATGGATGAAGAGTCTGGTACCTGCTATGCCCAGTTTCTCTTAGATCGGAATTGAGTGAGTTTATCTCTCCATTGAGCTGTAAAATGTAAGCAAAACAATCAGACCAAAAGGTTAATAAAAAAGATTCGGGTAACTGGTTTTCATAATGAGATCCTGATCTATCTACTAAATGTCAATAAAAGGCCAAATGATACAAGACTTATTCAGTTTATAAGTTCCACGAGCCAGAATCCAAGAGTTCACTACAGAGACGCAAAATGAATGGATTGGGTAACAGGTCAAAAACGGGTTGGGTTGAGCCATGAACCCCCCATTTTTGTCCATTTATTATGAAATAATTGATGGTTAACTACGGATATGAGAACAGTATTATTACGATAAAACCAACTGTAATTATGGGCACATGACATCATAGGCAATGAAGATGGGCAGCAAAAAGATAAGTATAAACAGTAACGTACCTGCATCTCTATAGCGTTCCTCAACAGCAGCAATAAGCATGTTTCTTACAAGATTAAACTCTTTGGTTTCAACACAAGGCTGCCCGCTGGGTCTGAAATAGTGACCGCGTATGTTAATTTTATGCTTCTGGAATGCACCTGCTGAACATATATATTTCGAGCCATAATAAATGAAAAAAGGATGTCTTTTATACCGATCGAGTTCTTTAAATATCAAACCATCTGGAGAACCCTGGAATGAAAGCTTTGCAGATTCAACAATCTTCATTCCATCACTTTGTGCCAAAAACTTGTTTACTTGTATCGGTACCTAAAAGAATAAAATAATAGATATAAGCTTCTGTGACAATACTTGAAGTAAAAAATAATGAAACCATTAGAATAAAGGGAAAATAACTAGGACAGCATACCTTGCACCTCACAGCAATATTAATGGCGTCTGAGGGACGAAGGTCAAAGCTAATACAGTCATTTTCATTATCCAACTGTAATTAATAGTAAATTAGAAAAATCATTTATACAGATTCAGTAGTGCTTTTAATATGTCATTAGCCAACTTGCTAGCTCGTTTTATGTCGTACCTTTGTTAGATATAGCCGAGCAAAATATGCCTCGTGTATTCTCTTGGTCACTCGAACAAGCTTGACCTAAAAAATTGAGAAAACGTCAGGTAGACCAATGGTTAACTATCGTGTAAAAAAAAGTAGACCTGGCAAGATGAGCAGGTCATGCGGGTTGGCTAATGAATCACTAACATGTTCATATTATGATGGGTCATTTGGTACGGGTCAGAACAGATGGGCTGTGTCGAATTGATCCATTATTTTTATAATATAAATAATAATGGTTACAGATATAATTGTACGATACTGATCGATCAAAATTCTTATTAGAAACAAATTTAAGAGGCATAATTCATTAAAAATAGATTTTGGCCAACATTCAACCGGCTATGTTCCCCTTTTAGTTTTTTTTTATTATTTGAACCGTTTGAGATTAATGACAACCCAAATCAGCCCATTTATAGCCCAATAGAGTTCTGGGCCGAAATGGCCAACTCTTCAAAACAGTAAACATATACTTACTTTATAACCCATCTTATCAATCATCTCCTTCACCACATTATACATTGTCGGCCTCGCCTACAACACAAACACAATAGTCAATATATCCAATATACGCACATAAAAAAGCAACAAGCCCCAAATCTTAGTTACTCAACATACAATTTGGACATTTCGCATAGCCGCCATTAGCAATATATTAGGCATCTCCACTGTGAAGAAGGCAAAGTGAATTGAGAACAAAGTTATGTGTAATTACAAAAATCTCTTGGAACATTACGATTTACGAATAATTGAAAAATATGAAATATACATACAAACGATTATAGGAAGCAGAAGACCCGTCCCATCTTCCATCTTCAGTACAATTGCAGGATGTGGAGCGTAATCGGGCAGATGCCCACCTTGCAGGTTGTTGTGAGCGCATCTTAAATGCTTTCCATCCCTCATTTTAATTATAAACCCATCAGGGCCGCTCTTCACTTCAACTAAAGTAAAGTAGGTAAAAAGAGATATACACATAATTAATTATAGATACACTACGATTTTATCAGATAACTTGAATCTAGGACTAAAAGAAACAAATTTTGCTATATTAATCATAATACTAAATGTCAAAAGATGAGAAAATGGGATATAAGTGTATAAAAACTAATTTTTACAGGGACATACAATTTTGGTATAACATACCACATGTGTTTCTTCTATTGGCAACTTTCCTACGATTTACATAATATGGGTAAAATACTGCCCTCATTTCATCAGTTCTAGTTACCTCCATTGTCACATGCCACATCATCGTAATCACATCCTCAATCTGGGTAACATACCATAAGTTTCCTCAATCTAGATAACATATTACTCGTGTTTCCTCAATCTAGGACTTTAGGTTACTTTCTTTAACGAGTGTTTTTTTTTCTTTCAAATCTAGTAGGCTGTCATGTCACATGCCACATCATAATAACTGGATCCTAGTCTGCATTTTTAGCTGCTCAGGTCAATTTTTACCCTAACTGAAGAAATCAGGGTGGAATATTTCATAAACGGGTGGAAATAAATACCCAAATTAGAGTAGTGTGTATAGTATATAACCCAAAATGCAATTTTCCCTTTTTAACACTCTAGAATACAAACTAAAGATAAAAAACATTACTTTATTTTCATTGATCGTCATCTTACCAGCTTCAACCACACTGGAGTTGACATAATCTGAATCGTTCTCATTGAAACTTTCCGCCATGCTACCATTGCCATTCGAAGATGAACTGAAACTACATTTCACAGTCTTAGACCCAGGCTGATTACGCACGTGCACCCTATGGCTGTTAACACCTTTAAATCCCAAAATTCCACTTCTTTGAATATTGGCCTTCATTAACGGCCCATCAACTGCGTGAACACCACCTTTCTTACCACGAACCGCAGGGCAAACAACTGGACCTTGCAAAGTACTCATTTCACCTGTTATCGTATAAGCAATACACCTTTTTAATCATTCAAATCACTAGCTGTCAAAATTATATCAAAATAATGCATTCTTACACTTAACCTGTGCTTTAGTAATATAATTATTACTATTAGTAATTAAATCAAACAATAACATGAATCAAAAGGTAATCATTAAGAAACATATAACAAAATTATTTATGCTAGAGGTGGTAAGCTCTAAATTTCCTGTACAAAACAGATTTTATTCCAACCTAATTCCGAAAATTATATTACTTTCACCCTGAAAAATTATAAAAAAATCGTTACTTTGAGCTGTAAATTCAGATTTAGGGCTAAATGAACCAGTTTTCAAATAATTAGCTTAATAGCTAATCACGGATCAAAGCTCAAATTTAATTGTCTTCAGACTTCATATACTCGCTACATCTAAAGATCGATCAAATTACAATTTTGATTTAATAAAATTTACCAAAACCTAATCCACGATTAACATCATAAATCATCATAAATATATAATCAACAGATTAGTATTCGCAAATACAATTACTCACCAGTGTAAAAGTAGCTCCGATCGACTTTTCGATTTAGAAAATAAGAGATCAATTAACTATTGATAAAATGAAAGAACAAAAATGAATCTATAGATTCAGATATAATAATACGAAAACATTTGGATAAAAGTGAAGGAGATAAGAGATTCTTTTTGAAGACGGATAAAGTGGTAATAAGAACGAATTTTAAGAAGTTTCTGGTCAGAGAATTATTTTGTGAAATTACAAATATGTCACTATCAATGAATATATTACAAAAATGGCCCCTGAATTATGCTGTGATTTCTAGATTTAGATTACCTTTTAATTTTCTTTACATTTTTATGTATAACGTATATTACTCCGTTATTTTACTGTATACTATTCGGATGAATAATTCAAGCCAATATCAATGACAAATAATTTAAAGATGATCTTTTTTTGTTGGTGAATAAAATTATAATTAAATATTTGCATAGCAAATCGTCCAAAAGACTAATGAGCAATTGTAGATCACCAAATCTTGAAAAAACTTTCAGTACATAGATTTAAAATCGAGGTAAAATTTAGCGTAACCCATTAACAATAAAGTCACTCAAAGTAGCTTTTACATACTCAGCTCAAATGTATATACCATAACCATTCACCTTAGAAGAAAATATAATCCATTATCTTCTTAGTTCTCACCATAACAAATCCTTTTTCATATAAAATCATATGATATATGCAATTATACTCTTTAATGTCCCATAATTAAAATCATATGATATATGCAAGTACACTCGTTAGTCGTTAGTGACATGGGAAGATAATAGAAGCAGTCTATGCAAATATTACTAGACATAAGGGTCTAAACTAACTATTTTCATTCTTATCAACCTTACGTCTTAAAAGTGGTCAATACTCTCTGTTCTTACGTCTTAAAAGTGGTCACTACTCTCTGTATTATGGGTGAGCATGAGTCGATTTTGATCGGTTATTATTTCAAATCAAACACAAAAAATGGTCTATACTCTCTATATTACGGGTAAGCATGTGTCGATTTACGTCGATTATTATATATTCTAAACCGAACCCATAACCGAAGTTTTGGTTAACAATATCTACGAACGCAGTGGCGGTAGCAGGCTGTGGGCAATGTGGGTCGCTGCCCACACAAAGGTTTTCAGTTAGTATCGCTATATGTTTCAAAGTTAGATAAAATGAACAAAGTGCCCACGTAGATTATTGGTTGGTCCCTTAGCCAATGACCAGCAGGTCACGGGATCGATTCCACATGGTTTTTTTTTCTTTATTGTATTCTTATTTCACTTTCCTTTCCACTTTTTTCTTTTTACATTAAATTCTATATTTTATATAGGTGATTTTTCTTCACTTTTTCGTAATGTAAGTCTGTAAAAGTATCTATAAGCACAAATAAATGCTTTATAGTCACAAATAAAGAAATCGAAAAGTTCGAAGCTTTGAGATAGACGAACTTGCAAACTAAATTACAAAGCCACAAGGTTTGTTCACATTGCTCAATTTATGAACTTTCGGTATGGTTTTTCGTATTGAGAATCGAATTAGATTGAATTTTTTTTCTATTCAGTTGGATTCATGTTAACATAGATTTGAGTGGGTTAGTTTAACGCATTAATCAAAAATAAAAATCTCAATTCGGAACTCAAAACTTTAATTAACGAACATCTTAAAATTCGCCCCCTTGCAAAAAAAAGTTCTGGTACCGACCCTGTACGAACGTCTATATGCAATATATGATGTATGTGTAAAAGTTGTATGTCTATTGTTAAGACTTAAGATCAAGAAAATAGTAATAAATATACTTTCATTCAAGTAACAATTTGTTGAATTAAGATAACACATTAAAAAATATTAAGTTCGTTGAAACATACACATCTTCATGTTAGAAAATTAATTACGTATAACAATTATATATTGCATTAAAATCGTGAAAATGAATCAATACCTAAATATCTACAAAGGTTATTAAGAAAAAAGCAGAGTTTTTAACAAACTCCTAGTGTTTTAAATATATATTTACTAAATGATTATTTCCCTAAACATATTTACCATAACGTTACTATCTTTTATTTTTCTTTTTTATCATGCCCTTTCACTTTCTTTAAATCACAGCAAACTTCTCCAGTTTGACAGTTTTGGTTCGTAACCATTCCACTGCCCTCCTAAGTCCTAACACACGCACACGCACACGTTCTGTAACCACCCCACTGCCCTCCTAAGTCCTAACACACGCACACGCACACGTTCTGTTTGTAACTCCCTTCGAAATGTATTTTTCTTTCTTAATTTCACTAGTTCTAAATTATTACTATTCTACTATGTATTAATTATGTTAAAATATTTATTTTACATTCTAATAACAGTTTATATAACTTGTATCATGTTAGATACAAATGTTAGTTTCCTTTTCGATAATTTCTTTTAATTAAAAGTGCGTTTGGTTTGTGTAAACAAATCACTATGGAAATGAGATATATTAGGAAAGAAGTGTGACGAATTAAAACTGTCAAACCGGAGGGGTTTGCGTGAATATAAAGAAACTAGAAGGAGATGATGAAAAAGAAAAATAAAAGAAAGCATTGTTAATGGAAAATATGTTTAAGGCTATAATCATTTGGCAAATATGTATTTAAAACACTAGAAGTTGGTCAAAAACTCGAAAAAAGCATGCGTTGGAACACGTGCTTCAATTTCATCACATGATGATGATCTGGATAAGCTTCAAAACATCAGCCATATAAATCCCGCCGTCCACAACACAAATTAGCGGTCAAATGACTAATGGTTGAATATTTATATAAACTAGTGTCAACCTCGTGCGAATGTACGGTGATTTAACTATTAAGTTTATGTTATTTTTTCAAGACTTACTTAAGAGTTAAAACAGAGAAGATAGAGAGGTTATAATATATTTTTAATTTTGGGTCATCTCAATTCATCTTGACCTAACCTATAAGTTATTTATTTACACCATCTAATCCGCACATTTTGCACTACACAAAGACTGCGTACAATATCATAATTTATGTTTTTAATCACCGCTTTTTGCAGCCTGGTTTGGTATGTCTTTTCTGAACACACGACCCTTCTGCAAATTCTGTTCATACGACTACGACCTACATATCAAACACAAACAAATCAACTTGACCTTGATTTTCTAGTTGAGCACATATAAGAGCTCACGTGAAGGTAAATAAAAGTACAAAAGTTTAAATTATGATGTTTAAGTCACTCATAACAAACAACACATCAATAGAGTTGGTTGGGTAGTTGATCAGATACCTTCATGTGGTACTTATATGACCTTTGTTGGTCTTAATAATGCACAGAGATGCATGATTTATGATAGAATTTTGGCTAACGAATAAATGACAATGGGTTTGAATTGTGTCAAGAAGTACATGTGTACGATTACGACAATAGCTTAAAAATGCTATACAAATTCATACCTTTTGTTAAACATAATAAGTTTTTACGCTTCCATTATAGCATATTATTGGCGGTTCATGTACGCAATGACCTCTGTAAATTTAGGCTCATGATCCGACATGAAATAATTGTTTGATTTATATCATATTACTTATATTTTATAAAATGTTCACCTCATACAATATAGAATATCAAAGTTGAATACTTACAATAGTAGTGTAAAGTCGATCGTATAACCAAATAATTATCTCAATTATAATAGTGTAACAAAGTGTAACAGGATAAAAGAAAGTAAAGTGGTTATTATTTCGGGCTTTGATAATTTATTTGATACATAGGAGTAAAGTTGACCAAAAAAATCGGGTCCCGACCCGAAACTGAAAAAAAAACCGAACCTGAAACCGGTTGAACCGGTTTTTATAAAAACCGGTTCGGTTTTTATAAAAACCGGTTCGGTTTTTATAAAAACCGCCGGTTTGGAAACCGGTTTGAATAAATCCGTTGGCGAACCGATTTGTAACCGATTTTACCCGAACCGGGTTGGAAAACCGGTTTTAATAACCGGTTTGGAACCGGTTTTTTGAGCTGATTGAATATAGCCGTTTTTTTCCGAATTATAGCCGTTTTTGACCGTTTTCTTTTTTGTTTTTTTTACCATTTTGCCATCCTAAAACTAGTATAAATAGATACCTTGGGTTTGGTTTAGTCACAACACTCAATCTTGCTAATTCTAGTCTTTAAACACTCAAAACGCTTACGATTTACGTACGAAACTCTCAAAAAATTCTCTACTCCTCTCAAAACGCTCTCGAAACGCTATCAAAATGGCCACTCAATCTTCTTCAACTTCCGCCGGTGTTGGTTCTTCAAATGCACCAACTATTGTTCAAGTTTTGGTAACCAAACGAAATCCCGAGATTTGGTGTAATTACGACAAACTGTTATTGTCGGATGGTTTCACTAAGGCATTTTGTAAACGTTGTGGGAAATTTTTGAAAGCCGACTCTAACTCTACTTTGAAATCACATGCTACAAAGTATTGTGATGGAGTCAAAAGTAATCCCGAGTCGAGTCAAGCAACTATGTCACGGGATGGGGGTATTTTTACATACGAAGCGAAGCGGTGTCGAGAAGCATTTGCCGGCTTTGTGATTCAAGAAGCTTTGCCGTTCGACCACTTCGACAACCCTCGGCTTACTAGGGTCATTCAAAATACTCTTCAACCGCGATATAATCATGTAAGTCGTCTTACTCTTAGACGTGATGCTCTTAAATTGTGGAAAAATGCTAAAAGTCAACTAATAATCGGTTTTGAAAACTTAAATACAAATGTATCTTTAACAACCGATGTTTGGTCGGCTCCTCATGGTTTGCCCGGTTAGTACCTTTGTGTTACCGCACATTGGGTTGATCCCGCAACTTGGCAAATGATGAAACGTACCATTGCTTTTGAAAACTTTGACTATCCTCACACGGGTAAAAACTTATTTTACATGTTACGAGATGTAATGAAAATGTTTTAAATAGAACAAAATGTTTTTTCAATCTCGTTTGATAACGCGACTAATAATACAAACGCCGTTCAAAGGTTAATACTAAAATACAAACCACCTTTGAAAGGCATTTTCTACCTTAGTAGATGTGTTGCACACATCATTAACTTGGTTGTGCAAGACGGACTAGCGGTTCAAGAAATAAGCGTAGTAAAAAACGCGTATAAAATTATGTTACAAGATATATTTTGTTCGGGTAAGGCTAGATACAAACATTATATGAGATTATGTAAGGAAACGGATTCCATCTTTTTAACCCCTAATTGGGACATGCCCGTAAGATGGAATTCGACTTACAACATGTTTATGTGTGGTTTACGGCAACACGACACTTTATACGTTTTTCATGATCAACTTGTTCAAAAAGGTCTTGCAACATCATTTTCCTCCGACTATTGGGAGGTTATTCAAAAGATAACCGAATTGCTCAAAGTTTTTAGAACCGCAACTACTTTATTATCTGGTGTTTATTATCCCACAAGTCATTTGGTACTTAATCAAATATTTTTAATGAGTTCAAAACTAAGCGAATACAAATTTTGTGGTAGTGTATATGCAATAATGGTGGCTCCCATGAAAGCACAACTAAGAAAATATTTTAAAGAAATGTCACCGGTAATTAGTTGTGCCGCCGCGTTAAACCCATGTTTGAACATTTCTGGGGTGGAATTACTTATCGATAACATTTGTAACGATTTGGATTTGAATGATGAGGATCCATTTTTTTCACAAAATACAAAAGACTATTTTAACAAATCTTTTAAAGATTTATTTGGTCATTATTTTCAAAAATATAGTTCAACAACAATGGTTTCTTCTAGTTCGGCTTCCACAATGTTTGCTTCATCATCTTCTTCGAAAGATCCAATGATTAATTTATATAATAGTTTAAGACAAGAAAACCATAAACGGGCAAGGGGTGATGGTGACCAAAGGGCCACTAGCGAACATGGGAGATATACCAGAACGGATTTTTTAGCCTCAATGGGACCCGAAGAATTCGCACATTTTGATATTTTGGCTTGGTGGAAAGGGAGGAATCTCAATTTCACATTCTAACCATCATGGCCCGAGATTTACTAACCGTCCAAGCTTCTACGGTAGCTTCGGAATCCGCTTTTTCTCTTAGTGGCAGGGTACTATCCATACGAAGAACAAGACTCACACCGGCCTCATTAGAGATGTGTATATGCTTGAAGGATCACTTAGACGCCGCAGAACGTATACAAAACGTTTCAAGTCTTGAAGGTGAATTGGAATACGAAGGAGATATACACGATATCGAGGTGGAAGCGGGTATGGCAATATCACTTTCCGATGAAGAAATTGCTCTCGATCAAGCTTCGCGAGAGGCTTCCTTCGAAGAAGATTTCGACTTTTGAAGACTACCCAAATTGAAGATGTTAGAAGAATTGAAGATTAATAAAAGTTGAAGATTTTTGAAGATTATGAAGAATTATGAAGAATTATTGGTTTCAATAATATTTTTATGAAGATTTAGAAGACTTTGTTTTAAGTTATTGTTAGGTTATGTTTCCATACCTAATGTACTAACATTCTATCGGAAAAAATTTGAAGAATACGTCGATTTTCCCTGAAACGCTCAACGCTCGAAAAAAAACCGAATTATATAGGAAAACCGGTTTGAAACTGGTTTTTGAACCCAAACCGGTTCCAACCCGGTCCAAACCGGTTACAACCGGTTAGGGTTTTTCTTCCCCTCAAACCGGTTCGGTTCCAATCCGATTTTTGTAAAAACCGGTTTCTGACTTTCGAAAAAAAACCGGTCCGATTTTTCAACCCGAACAGATTTTCCGAAAAACCGGGTTTTGTTCATGCCTACATAGGAGTAGAAGACTTCACATTGGCCCGTAACTATTCACAGAGGATGACACTTTGGGCCGTAATCATTCATACTTTGGGCTTTGATTTGATAATCTTTCTTATCTTATTAAATTAAATTATTAAATATAATAATATAATAAATGCTTGATGATATCATTAAAAATCAAATCAACTAATAGAATCATTTAATTTTATCTAATTAACTAAAATATAAGATTTGATGACATCATAAATTATGCATTATTTTTAAAATAATCATAATAAAAATTAATTTGAAATCTTAATCCTATTCTAATTATAATAGTTTATAATTTGTTACATATAACATACACAATAATCATTAACAGCCAAACAATGATTTTAAACTTATTAAATTTGGAGCTCTAAAATTACAAAATAGTATTTATTAAACTACATAAAGAACAATTTAACTTTTAATAATTTTCTGCCAATCGAACGTACTCCACATAACAAATAAATAATCCAATAAATACGTTCAGTTACCGTATATATGTCTGAAATTGTATACAAAAGGTAACAATGATATGACACCAACTAATGTTAAATATACAAACTACCTTAATTTAATTTTAAACTTCATTGCATAATTTGTAGCACGTATGAAACGTTGAAACTTTATTACATACCCGATTTATTAGAATTAAATACAAATTCAATGGCAAGGAAACACATGTTTTTGGAAATATGTTACAGTGAATTCATTAGCATCAGCATCAGCATTAGCATTAAGACATGAAATTATTCCTGTAAATATGTAAACAAAAATTTTATCGTGTAGTCTTGTCTAAATAAGCACCGGTTCTAAGATACATTTCACTTGCGACCCGTTTACTTTCCCGTTGTATATCTAATATTTATACCAACGAAACGTATCGTCGCTAAGTAAGTACGTGCATATTGCATAGTGATGGGAGAGCAATTTCTTAAATCACGTTGAACTTATTTTACACTCAATAATACTATAAATTAGTTCGTTAAATACAATACAGATTAGTATTATCAATAATCTTAATTAGATCATTAAGTTTCAAGAAGATCCTTCTAAATTAAATCTAACAACGAACCGATCTTAATTAGAACAATGACACATTCAATTACTAATTAATTTAACACATGGATCAAACGTGGTCCATCCTTGATATAACAATCATTTAAAAGATGACCAAATTTGCTCCATATTACACAAAAACATATGAGAATTAAACTCTCTCTAGCTAGCTAGCCTTCTTAACTCATTAATTAATTAGCTACCACTTATGAGATTTAGCCATATATAATGGTTAATTATGCTTCATTGTGTCCTAGCTAGCTAGTTTCATCTCATTACATTACATTACAATTTATATTAAATCACTTGCGATTCAAGTGATGATCAAGTGACCATGATTGATTTGAAATTGACCGATCAATTAGCTAGGGAGCTGGCCAAACGCCCCCGCCTCCATCAGTAACGTATGACAAGCATGACAATGGTACCAGGCACAACCCTCGACTTCTAAGATCTCTTCTCGTTTCTTCATTTCCATCCTCCACAGAAACCTAAATGCAAACACGTACAGATTTAATTATATATCAGTAGATCACATTGTCGACATTCAATTCGTATACAATTAATTTCTTACGTACGTACCCCTCGTGTCTGTAGTCTGTTGGCCTTGTGTGCTGACTTCATGTATGGCACACTTAATGTCTGCAAATTATGCAACGATGCATCTAATTAAATTATACAACTATGACTATTAAAATTGTAATACATTGTTTTTTATTAAAGAAATGCAATGAACTCACACACCGCATCATGAATATACATATTTTTTTCACGAATATGTACATATGTCCATCGCTGTACTTAAACACACAACCTAATGGCTGAAAGATCATTTCGGTTACATTGTTAATTTGATCAAAAGTAGGGTTAGTTAATTATTTCTTTTAAAAGGTTAATTAAATTAATAAATGACTCTAACTATTTGTGGATGAAAGACATGTAGTTAAATACATAAACCGTAGCTGGTTGTGAGAATCAAGAAGAATGTTTCGAAGAAATATATATATGGAATTTAAAAATGATACCTCGACTTGATTTTGTAAGAACTTTATATATCCAATAGCCTCCATTAACACCGATGCTGTATCTGTCTGCAAATATTCTCCAACAAATTATATTAGAGCATATTAATATTAATTAATTAATTAACTAATAGTATGGGTCGAAAAGCGCTTCTGATTAATTAAGTATACAGTTTAATCAAAAACTAGCTAAATAACATTCATATTAAATTAATGGTGCACTCAGATTCACAGACTACATGTTTCAAGATACTCTTTCAAGCACTTTCAAAGTGTTCTATATAGATCATATCTTTCATTTAAGTATATAATATATATATATATATATATATATATATATATATATATATATATACGAGTTAATTATTTAATATATTTAATTTAATTCGATTAATAGCTGGCTTAATCAAAATGTGAATAAAAATGATATTCACTTCTGAAATCAAAGAATTATAATGTCTTTTATTATTTACTTTATTTATTTGTCATGACAGTACTATGACTCAAAAGCTTGAATCAGTTGACGGGTCGGGTTAAAAGAAGATAACTTACTCTTGAAGTTTATTTTACATAGATAAAAAAGTATTACTAATATTTACTGCATAAGAAAGCTACCAACTTTTAATTTGAGTGATGGGAGAAGACAGAAAACACTACCTTCCCAAAAGGTGCCACCATTTGCTGAAGGGCTGCAATTCTATCTCCTAATTTCTCCTTTCTAACCTGCAGATTCAAAAATCAAAACAAACTTCATATTAATTTACACTCAAATGATCAAGAACTCATATAATTAGTTTTATTGATAAATGTACTTACTATATACTTGATTAATTTATCAAGCTAGACATGCATAAGACAATTTGCCAGCTTATATGACACTTTAATAGAACTAATAGCTGATAAAGATTGAGCATTCAAATTAATTATCGCGCGAATGTAGACATAATAACCTTAAAAGGTGCGCAAGAAGCACGAGGTTCCACTTTTGATTTCTTTGGCACTGTGGCTTGAGAAGCCTTTGTGTCCATGTAATTGGTAGCTGGTCTCTTTGCTTCTGTACAACTTGTTCTACTGTTCAAGGCTGATGATATCTGAAATTATTAAGTTAAACATGTGTAAATTAAGTTAATTTGTATGAACTTTGAATCATCATAAATCATGTCAAAGAGTACTCTACATATATGTCCAACTTAAAAGATCGACCTTTAGGCATGAATGAAAGTAAATATATGAATGTCATGTATAAGGCTGAAGGTATCATTTGAGCAGGAAAGAAAAACATAAAGGCAACTTTTACTTGTTTAGGAGGAATTTATTTGCGAAAAAAGTGGAAAATATTGCCACAAAAAAAGATAAAATAAAGTAATAGATGTCTCTCATTTCCTAGAAAAGACCCATCTTTTATTTTTAAAGAATCCAGAAATCACATCTGAGAGGTGAAAGTGAAACATTTATTCCTTGTCAACTAATTAATGAATTTGGCGATCCATATGGTATTACATAAATTTTAGGTTTTAACTTTAAACCTTCTATTTATCGGTACGAGTTTAAATTTTGTAAATGTACCTATATATATAGCTAGTTTTGGAAATGACAGATTGCATCAAGTAGCAGACTGTTTTGTAGGCAATTTAGAAGTGTTTAACAGAATTATCATCCTACTTCAGATTCTTTATCTTTCTTTCTAGCTAGTTTGGTCAATATGCCTTAATTTTTGCACTACTGATATCTGTAGTGTACATTGCCAGAAGATGAAGACAACATAATTTGTTTTCTGTAAAAGAAAGCAAATTGGTAGCTTGAAATGGAACTGAAGAAAAACATGCATGTAATTTCCACTTCAGAAAAACTTATAATTTGTTATCACAAATATTAGCATGATAAGGGAATACAGAAAATGAAAAAGTTAACTTAACCTTTTTAGATAGACTAAGAAATTAAACTACACTGAAAAAACAAAACTTTTTGCGGTTTGTTTATTGACACATCCTTTAGAAGTTGCTTATAAGTTACTAAACGTGACAAATATGATATTTGAACCAATTACCTCTTAGGTTAGTTAATTAACCTACATCCTAAACAAAGCAATTAAGCATGTCGGTTGTTTTTTGAGGTTATAATGCCTTGGATCCCTTTCGTATTAATGCTTTAAAACATTTCATATAAAATGAATGAGACAAATATAATAAAGAAAAGAAACTCACTTTACTACTGCAAATTACTGGTCTTTGATTTGGTTGATGCATCTGATCAAGCCCATATGACAAACAAGTGTCTTTAAAAAAGCTTCCAAGTTGATGAGGATTGAACGATGAAGGATGGCTAAAATTCCCATTAAATCTTGGTGAACCAAACAGATCTAAAGCTGGCAAATTCATATCAAAAGAGTTTGAAGAAACTGAAGCTACTTGAGAATGATTCAAATTTGAAATATTTATCGTAGGAAGTATCTGGCTAAAAATCCCTCTAGATGACGTTCCACTAGAACAGTTTTGGTACTGTCTGTTTGAACTGTCATCTGGGAATTGATCTATGAGCTGACCACCTTCTATTTGACACCCGTTCGAGAAAGTTGTAAGCAACAAATCTTGATTATTATTGTATCCTTGAGAAGGGTTGTTTAAGTGCAAGTCTTCAATACTGGAACTTGGGCTATTGTTTATCATATCTGAAAACTTTGGATATGATTCTGAGCTTGAGAATTCATCTTTGATACTTGCGAGACGTTGCAATTCATGGGTCATGAAGTTCGTATCGTTGGTATTAAAGGGCAATCCCAAAATAGAAGTACTACTGCCAGTGTTGTGACTATTAGGCACAAAGTTAATATCTCTTGAGTTAGTATCGTTGTTCGCACTGTTCCTGCACAATTTAGTAACAATAAGAAATATAAAACACACGAATTGCTCTATTGATGCATTATGAATATGAACTCAGATCAAAACCCTAATTGAAGATTGACGATCAAGTTTGCAAGAAAAAAGCTAGAAACTTTAATGCTTGTGTGTGTTTTCTTGGTACACAATTATGAATACAACAAGCAAAAGCTAGTATATCAGATTAGTCTAGAATTTAGTATAACAGAAAAAAGTAAACCTAAGTTACCAAATATAGAAACCAAGAGAGAGGAACTTACAAGATAGGATTTTGGGACCAAGAAAGTCCATAGCAAGAAGAGTCAAGTACAGACTGCTGATGATCTTGATGTTGTTGATGAAAATTTGCAGACTCCATATATAGTTTATATGATTGAAAGATTATAATATATTTCTGCTGGTGCTAGCTAATCTAATCACCTTTTTTTTGTATAATAATAAACACAAAATAAATGCAAAGAACAAAGGGAAAAGGGAGGATGGGATCTTGAAAATCCCAAGAAAATTAATTAAGCTTTGTGATCATATATAAACTAAAGTAAATTTACTAAAGAATCTCTACTATACATACCAAGTTCAAATTCAAAAATTGAGGTGACACCCATGATAAATAAAATACTATACTTCACATACTTGTATGTGTTTTAAGTTGTATGCTTTTTCATAGTATCTGCTGCACTCTTCACTCTTTTAAAGTCTCTTCTTAAAGCAACCCTTGAAAAAAGGAAAGCAAGAAAAAAGAAATATACTCTTCAGCTTCAGAGACACCTCTCTTTTCACTGAAACTTTTTTGTTTTTGCACCATCACCAACATATAATATTATAAACAAATAGTACTCAATATATAATTAAACATATATATAATATATATGATCTAATGGCATGGGGAATGATGGGTAGGGTGGGGTGGTGGAAGCTAGATAAAACTGCAATTACAGGGAGATGATTATAGTTGCTAATTAAACATAATTATAAATTTGTTTTTTTGCCTTTGATCCCAAGGCTAGCTTTTAAAAAGTGAACCAAAATCATGATGGTTCAACCCCATGCTCTCTCAACACTCCCACATGTGTGTAGGCCTATATATGTACATCTTGTATACATATAGATAGTGATATATAACACCCATCATCCAAAAGGGTTCGATTTCTTCGGTCAACTATATTGTAGCTGTTAAGTAGTTATCGATCCAAGGGTTGAAATTAAATTGGTCTACTTTTAGATGCCTATATGATAGAAGCGTTCGCCATATCCTATCTTGTAAGGACCATTAAAACGGATTGAAGTAAGTCGTAGATTAGAACATTAACGGCTATAAACGAGTTGATTAAAACATACTCTTGGTCAATGGGTCGTTTGGTAGGGTATCGAATTCAAATAGCAGAGTGGCAAAAAGATAGGCATTCAAGTCATTAGCAAGCTTCAATATCATGACAATATATTCTCTTTTAATTGTGGTCCAATCTTTCTTTTACATTAAAGTCATTTTCTATGTTTTTTACACTTTAAGAGTGATAAAATTACTTTTAACATTAAATGAGTTGTGGTGCATGGCAAGAATGGTACTTATGCAACCGTACATCACAATGAACAGACAGCAGGAGGAATTATAACACAAATAGTTCAGGAGTTGTATCGCTCATATATATTCGATCTGCTTAATGTGATGCTACAAATCTTCATGACCTGAAAGCCACGGTTACTCTTGGTGACTTAATTAATTAAATTGGAGTTCACTGTGTGTCACCTTACCTTTGTCTGTTTAATCTTAAATTACACAAAATATACATACAACATTACAAAAAATTTAATTATTAACATAACAAATAGACACATGTATATTGACAACAAAAAGGTATTTCAAGTACAGGGTCTCGCTACAAAACGAAATGTCATTGGAACACAATGTCACAATCTAACAACGATGACGTCATTGACACATATGTATGACACCCTCCAATATTGCTTAATGCGTACATGATCATCTTCTTCAATTATTTTCTCAATCATTTGTTTAATTAGTGATATTATTCAACACAATGTTGGTTAGCTTATCAAAGTTTATTTATTATTTACTTTTAAACTCAAAATATCATTAATGGCCGTAGATCAAGCCACCATTACGGTCTCAGATGCGTCGCTGACCGACATCAATAAGATAGGATGATAACATAATTATTCATCTTTACTTATATAAACTCCCTTAATAAAAGTTCTTTTAATCGAGTCTCGCCACCAACAATTTAAGAATTTGTATCTAGAGATGTCAATAGATCGGATTTAGCCATATTCACATTCATATATGTTTATTATTATTATTACTAGCCCTTAAACCCGTGTATACACACGGATAATGCAAGGTAAAATAATTATTCTTATAAAATTTAGTCGTCTTTTTTAAAATGTACAATGTATATATTTTTGGTTTATTATGATCACGAAAAAAAATAAAAATATCTAAACTAAGTGATTTTGTCACTTATATAAGAATTTTAACCCCTACATGATATATGAGTGGTTTGTTTAAACTTCAAAGATTAAGTCACCTATTATTTATTTACTAATAGATCGAAAATATAATTTGAAGGAAAATAATTTTCAATTGGTTAATTAAAAGCTATAAGACTTCTTTTAATTAGTTAAGACTTTATCAATAGTGTAGACCTTTATGGATACAGATATGATAATTCTTGATATTTATGAAGCTAACAATTTAACGATTCATCTGGGTTTTTATTTTTATTTTGATAACACAAAGTAAGAGATTATTGTTTTTGTTTGGCTAACATGTCATTAATTTAATGTCGTACATGAAGTATGTCATAAAATAGAGTTAAAAGATCTTAAATGTAAATTAGTGATCGAAAAGATCAGTTTATATGACGCTGCAAATAAGTTGTAAGAGATATAGATAAACATAAAAAATAAGATTTTTTAATTGGTTAATAAAAATCATAGTAAAACGGTTGTAAACAAACCTACATGATTGCAAGTTTAATCCGCAAAAAAAAAATGATTGCTTTTATAGTAACCACTCCCTTCGTCTCACAAAAATTGTCCCACAACTTTTTTTGTTATGAATAAGATCGTTTGGGTAAATCTCAATTTTACCTTTATATTAGAGACAAGTTTGACGGAACTTATTTAAGTAATAAATGATCGAAATAAATAAATGGGGGTAAAATTAGGAGTTTAATGATTTTTAATAGTTATTTTTTGTAAGTGGATAATTATTTTGGGACAAATATAAATAGTAACGTGGACATTTATTTTAACACGGGGGAATTATTAAATAAAATAATTCATATTTCATTTATTATGATAGTTCAATAATTTATAAAAATAAAATAAAAAAATATTTCAAGTTATTTTTTATCTTAAGTGCAAGTTAACAGTAGTATGTTAGGATCACAGAACATGATATAGTAATGTCAATTTGTTTAAATTTATGTCAAAGTTAGTTAGATCATCCGATTACCTTTTGAAAATATAATTTTAAATTTGTGAAGTCTGTTTGTGTAATCTAAAATTGTAATCGAACTACAAATTAGTTAAGAAATCCACCGAAAATAAAATATAATAAATAACTATGAAAGAAAAGGAAAACTTAAAAAAAAGAGTAATAAATTTGAGATATAAACGGAGATGAAAGCCCAAATTCGTTGGCCTCATTTAAATTTTATTTAATTTTATTAAATTATTAACAATTATTCATGATGTTATCATGTACTAAATTTTAGTCAATTTGATAAAATCAAATAATTTGGTTGGCAAATTGAAATTTTGCTAACATCATCAAAGGATGAAAAAATAAAATACGCATAGGGATGAAAAGAGATACAATCTATAGGAGCAATAAATATTGTTGTGTATTTTAGTTAGGGTTTGTTTAGTGTATAAATTCCTTAGCACACATATAGGTAACAAAAAGTCCTAAATTTTTTTCAAACGACCTATAGTATTGTTTATTTATATTCTATCATTAAATTTGAGATATTTTAGGGGTTTTATTTTTAAATTAAGTGAAATTGAGGAACTAAATTGATTTATTAAAAATTAGATAATTGATGACATCATAAAGGTGTTTCTTATATTATATTTATAAGATTCATCCAAATCAATATCATATCTAGTTAAATTCAAAATTATTCGCCCACATCCATATCCGATGGATGAAGCGGGTTAATGGATATCCATTGGATATAAAAAAATGTTAAAAATTATGATCATCGTAACATAGTTTGTTAAAAATGCCGACAAAATGTAGTAGCTGAAAAGTTACAAACACTTTATATTTTGTTCTTTGTGTTGCTAGACACATGTTGATCAATGGTTATCACCGGTTGGTATGGTGGTTATATGAAATTAGCAAAGTGATGTATAACTATAACTAGCGCCGTATGTATTTCGATTTACTAATAATATATGATGAAAATGACGAGAGAAAATAACTAATATTCACTAAAAATTTCCAAAGTTATAGATTATATATAAATGTATAAGTAAATATATGTATTTCGGGTGATAATGAATTAGTCCATGAATGACAATTTAACATTCATATCTGATCCACTAATCATCCGCATTAATATTCATATTCGATATACATTCATTTATATTATTCATGTCCATTAATGGTTGATGAATCGAATGGATATCCACTGACATGTTGATTTTCATCTCTATTTGTACCTATCCCTCTATTTGTACCTATTCCTATTTGTACCTTGTAATGCAAAATCAAGAGATATGGAGACAAGACTAAATGTATCTTTGGTGTTTTTTTAATCTATGTTTTAAGAAAAAGTTAATTTAATAATTGGCAATTAAATTATTTTCCAAATGGAAGAGTTAGACTCAAAGAGATGACACGGTACTCCAGTTGGGCCGGTCAAAACCCAAAGAGCTTTGACCCCTCATAAAAGTATAAGGCTGTTTACCTTATTTAATTATTTAATTATTTAATTATATATGTTAAAAGGTTTATTAGATTATCTTTATTTAGCAAGCATTATATTTTTTGTATTATATGCAATGAATTATCGAAACACCATAACAAATATCATATAACAAATGGAGTCATCATGTAGCTAAAAACATGATGTGTAAAAATCGAACTATAAAAATAGTATGAAAAATATCAAAGTATAGACTATAACTAGTTTAAGTGTACCTTATCGCGTAGTAGTATAACAAAGATAATTTTTCGGGTTGTCGAATCACATGAACAGATAAAATATTTTAAAACCAAATATATGTTTGGTGTGCTTTTATTTATGGTTAATTGACAACGATTTGTGTTTTTGCATGTTGATTTTGAATCCTTGAACACCCGTATATGTCTGTAATAATAATAATAATAATAATAATAATAATAATAATAATAATAATAATAATAATAATAATAATAATAATAATAATAATAATAATAATAACAATAATAATAATAATAACAATAATAATAAGAATAACAATAAGAATAAGAATAATAAGAATAATAATAAGAATAATAAGAATAATAATAATAATAATAATAATAATAATAATAATAATAATAATAATAATAATAATAATAATAATAATAATAATAACAACAAGAACAATAATAACAATAATAACAATAACAATAATAACAATAATAATAATAATAATAATAATTTAAAGCTCTATATAAATGTACTTCCATAGTTAAGGACGAAGTTAAGATCTTTTATATATAAAGGGGCAAAAAAATAGTTCTTTTTTTTACAATTGATCGGGTAAAATAATAATAATAATAATAACAATAACATTAATAATAATAATAACAATAATAATAATAATAAGAAGAAGAAGAAGAAGAATAACAATAACAATAACAATAACAATAATAATAATAATAATAATAATAATTTAAAGCTCTATATAAATGTACTTCCATAGTTAAGGACGAAGTTAAGATCTTTTATATATAAAGGGGCAAAAAAATAGTTCTTTTTTTAACAATCGATCGGGTAAAATTTTTAAATTGTCGCTAATTATTTTTAAAAAAATTCTCTTTCTTCCGTAATTTTAGATTTTTTAGAGAACAGTTGACTCCCTTCTAGATCTGCTCAGTCCACAATGTAGTGTAGAGTGTTCAATGTAGTGTAGAGTGTTCATGAACATTTAATTTCTATTAGCTGCTCAATCTGCTTAGCAACAATAACTTAACACCTTAAAATGTTTAAAATATCATAAAATAAATATATAAGTCGACTGAATAAAGTAACAATTATTAATACACAAAAAATATAGAAATTAAACTTCATTTTGTCATTCCTACAAGTAGCTCATAATTGGGGGAGAAACCCCGGCCCCTACCTTTTGGTTTATCTTTTCGTTACTTTTGCAAAGAAAAATTATTTTATTAATTAAAAAGTTATAGGAATCAATTAAATAGATTAAACTCTATGATTGTGAAATATATGTTGTCGCCTAGTGTATTTTTCTTTATGCAAAACAACTTCTATTTTTATCTAATAAACTCACCTATTGCTTATTTGTGAAAGGACTCAAAACTCAAATATTTAAATTATGTTTTTTTTTCTCATTTGTAACAAAATGAATATGTGCTAAAAATGAATAATTTGATTTTAGTATAGGTTAGTTTAATGATAAACTCTAGTGTACATGATCAAACAAAAACTTTATATGCTGATATTTGTTAAATGTATAGAAAATGAATAAATATTGAAAGGGGGTTGTAAAGTATTGAATTTTTAAATGTTTGTCCAAGAAGAAGACAAGGGAAAACATATGCTCTATTACTTTTTTGTTCCATATCTCAGTTAAACAAATTAATATTATAAAAAACCTGCTTTTCCAAACTAAACAATTACAAGTCACAATCATTAACAAAATTAATGATAGATGATAATCTTCTTTGTTAATAGGTAAAAAAAAGTCTGGTATGGATAGTTGATTAATAATTAGGTCTAATAATACATTTTATAAATTAAAAAATTCATTAAACAAGTAAATTAATAGAACATGCAGGATCATTTGCTCGAAAGAAGTCTAGGGTGTCGATGTGTACGAATTTGTATTGAAACGATTCGGAAAAGATTAGAGGAGTATCTTGCACGAATTTGGTACGAATATGGAGTAAATCAAAAGGTAGACATCAACCTTTACACCTCGACCTACAAGTACATCTTTTGGTCGTCTTTTCCATTTTACCATTTCCGTTTCTACTTTTGACTTTGGCTTTTTTGTAGGTCTACCAAAGCTTGATAAAAGTTACAAATCCGGATCTCTAATGACATTATTTGATTCTACTACATATATTGAATTCGGTATAATTACTCCATAATGAGTTAATTCTGAGTTATGCAGTTATGCTTTGCTTCCGAGTTCCAGTGGGTGGAATGTGTTGAGTTACAGCACAATTTAACCAAAATGTTTTTCAACCAGACAAAAAAACGTTATTTAACTAAGGGTGCTTTTGGTTTGCTCAAGGGAATCAATATAGGTATTGATCTGGTTTGCTCAAGGGAATCAATATAGGTATGTGATCAATGGTAGGGTAGAATGAGAATGGGAATCATTACTAAACCCATCACATTACCCGGGTTTGAAAAACCCTTGTTTTGAGGATTTCATTCCCATTTTCTGAAACTCAAACCCCTTGAACAAACACATGTTTTCATTCCCATCGCATTCCCATTACCATTTCCACACATCAAAACCCTTAATCCAAACACACCCAAAAAACAGACGTTTTAAAACTACCACTTGGTAACGATAAAACTATCTTCTTAAGAACAAAACTCGGCATCAAAGGTAGCTTACAATGATGATTATTAAGCTAAATAAGTTGCTTTACTCAAACAAATGCACTAAAAACAAAATGTGTTTTCGGATACCGACAAAGAGAAAAGTGTCTTTGACTCGCTCATTATACATCTATAGATCATTACCACATCCTTTCAGGTCTGGTCTTCATGTTTCACATTTTCGAGTAAAAAGCATTTGCAGATGAAAGCAAAAGCTATGTGTGGAAGATGATTGGATAAGTAAAGCTGATCTCTCTTTTTCTAGTCAATTTATACATATGGGATTTAAAAGAAGATTCACTTGCATACGCAAATGTTGAAAGAAAAGCAACTAGTAAGGTGAAGATGACGAACAAAAGCAACTCACTTGTATGAACATATCATATCATGTAGACCAAATGTCTTCCATAAACCAAGGACAGCCCGACCATGTTATCTAATCTAGTTATTTAGGGAATCTAGCTTCTATTTTTCACATCAATCGGGTCACTTTCTAAGCTGATCGTGTATGCAAGTCTGTGCGCATGCGTGTAATTGGCACCAATCTAACCTGACATGAGATCTTCAAAGTACTAATCATGTAAACAGTGTGTTAAAGAAAATCATAGTGGTGTGACCCTGGTGCACCAAGATGGCTACCATAGGTTACCTTTCGTCATTTACAAGACTTAAACCCGAAGCATAATTCATCATTTTAGTAAGTAAATGTCGTGATTACGATCCAGTTAATTATAAATGGGTCAATTCATGTTATGTTTATCTCTTACGGGTCAAAAGGGTAACAAGTCAAAATTCACTCAAACTGCATTTTGTTTTTATGCACAACATTTCCAAACAATTTTTGTAAAAAGAAATAGATTTAAAATACTAATTTGTTGTCATCATGATACACATATTTTCTTTTTATAAAATTTTAACTAGAAAGACAGTTGGACGCCTAAGATGACCATATGTATGTAATCTTTAGTTAGTTAGTTGGTGTTGATATGAAAGTCAAAATTGGAAAAAGCAAAAAAGTTCCAAATTTTGATTAGTTATATCAAGGTATGTGATTACTATACCTGCTACCAATGTTAGCATACAAACCACATATGATCCAATCTTCATCATCAGTGAATTCACCGTGCTTAATGTTTGGCCTCAAATAGTTTAGCCATCTCAATCTGCAGCTCTTTCCACATCTTTTTAGACCTTCAACATCAAATCCATAATACAACAAAACCCTTAATAACAAAATTATACTGGTATAAAATACAGTAAGAAGCAAGATTTAGAGATTAATACCAGCTTTATGAGGGAGAGCAATCCAGTTACCACCAGTACCATTTTTATCGATGAAGCCTTTGAGTTTTGCATCTTCTTCAGGAGACCATGGCCCTCTTTTTTTTGACTTGCAACATATAAGTACCTACTTAAGCCCACTATCCAACCCGCAAATTTGGCTAACTCTGATAAAATCCACTCCGTAATACAATGACACCTACCACATGATCTGAAGTTCACAACTCTGCTACAGAAACATGAATAAAATCACAAGGCATATATAAATTGAACAAAAAATTAATCAAGAAACAATCCTGAATAGTACACTATTTAAGTCTTCTGATTATAATTTGAATTATAAAAGCCAGGAGAGAACTCAAACTTCAAATGAACCAACTTTCACGAAGTCGTACATTATTTTCCATTTACTAAAAATAGAAAGAAAAATATATACTGTGTGTACTTTTTGATCATTAAATGGTAACTGCCAAAGTGCCAATTGAGCTAGATTTTCAATCTCCACCTTGCTTCATATTTCATACTTCATACACCTTCCCATCAGATGTATTGTTCTCTAGTTCTCTACTCATTCAAAAAAAACATGTCATATAATTCCATATGTTGAACTTGCAAGTTTCGTTAAACACTACATAACATAAGTAACAGAACGCTTTGAAATGACTGGCTAATTCCAATTCTCTCTGATCAATGGAATAACTATAATTATCTATAAATATTGGAAGAGTCGAGGTCATTAACTCGAAAGCTCCTATAAGACATAGCTCCAGAATTATTTATGCATCTGATATTCCCTAATTCTACATAGTTTAGGAAGCAGTATTATCCCCATATAAGCCAATTCGGATAGCAAAAGCCACGATATTGGTACTTAATTGTTTAATATTTGGTGTTCAGGTCGATGATGCGAACAAAAGAATATTGCAGCAGAAAATGGCGTGAAAACGAACTTTCTGAATTCTTCATCTTTGCGACCTGGATGTCCAAAAAGCCTTCCTTTAGCTCTGTTTCCGAATCGGCTTATATGGGGCTAATACTGCTTCCTAAAATAGGTATATCTTGGGCGATATCAGCATCAACTACCAATATGAAGATTATCGCAAACATTACTTAAATCTTATCTCACCAAAGACTTGCGTAACCACTCAGAAACTAACATAACTTGCTTAAACAGGATATCTAATTAGATATTTTATTCTAATAAGCACTTTCATGGATTGATTCATATCATGAACCCTTAATACAATCCTAATTTGAGTAGATTCAACGGGACCCAACGTTGTTTTAGTAGGCTAATTTTTCTTTCTTGTTCTGTTATCTTATAATTGATTCTCTTGTTGCTTATTGAACAGATGGCTATAACATTACTTCTATTTAATATAGGGAAGTCAGTTACATACCATTTCAGATGTTGGATGCTTAAACTTGTGACTTCTATCTGAAAAGCAATAAAATGATGCCTGCAATAGCCCTCTTCCCTCATCATCCAAAGAACAGAAATAAAAATGGTTTCTTTACATAAGAGATATAAACCCACGCTGACGAAAGTTCCGTCCGTATGAAATTATATTTCTAGCAAAAACTTGTACATCACAGCATGAGATAAAGACTGTTAACATTTCCTAAAGAATGATTGGATACTATTAAATATTATTGTTTCAATACTTACAATATGACAAACCCAACCTTCGGGAAACATTAAAGATTGTCTGTATCAAAACTTCAGATCTTCATTTGCTTCTTGGGATGTGAAGATTCCAACACCACAACATCCTCCAACTCTCTTTCTATCCAGGCATCGTCATCTATTGCATTGTCCATGTCTTCTAAGCGCTTTATTTTCACATTTTTTATATATATCCTTTTTTTAAGCTTTTCTCTGATAGCATTTACATCTACCCTATTGCTAACCGTAGCCCCCACTGAAACTAACTTGAAACTTGAACTTAAATCAGACTTTACTGCAACTGGTTCACCACTATCGCCATCCTCAACAACACTAGCTGCACTGCCGGTATCACTGGTTTGGCACTTTGGTGCTTCGCCGGTAGTATCACGGGCATCTTCGAAGGCATGCTCCTTTACGAAATTAGACGTCACAGGTTTTGCTGGTTCAACAACATCCTTGGAAGGTATTGTTAAAGAAACATCAACGATACTGAGTGGACTATTTGTTGTGGGTTTGGTGGTCATAGATTTTGTTACAACATTAGACGTTGCAGGTTTTGCAGGTTTACCAGCATCCTTAGAAGGTACTGTTATGGAAGTGTTGACGGTACTAGAGCCACTCAAAGTGAAAGATTGTGGACTATATGTTGTTGGTTTGGTGTTTAAAGATTTTGTTACATTTTGAGGCTTCACTGGTTGGGGTTGAATTTGCCTCTGTTCCAACGAACTCATCATCTGTTGGATGACATCTGAAAAAAAATCAACAATCAGAAGCCATAAGAAAGCAAAACATGTGTCACAATATAACATGGCATGATTAAATTAAAATAATTATTAGTTGCAGGCATAAACTAAATGAAATTATACCAGCTAGTACCCAAATAAAAAAATTTGAGTACAGAACAATGTATAGAAACTGAACAGCAAAAATTAATTAATAACAAAGAAAAATGTAAATAAAATAAAATTATGGCAAACGCACACGTGTCCACTTTTAGGACTTGAACCCAAAACCTCTTAGTTGGTGGCCTACTCGATACCACTACACTGAAAGCCTGTATTCGTCAATTGATACTCATTTTAAAAAGAGCTTATGGCTCTATGACTATATGAGTCCATATCAACATCATAGGGATTTTAGCAACGGAAAAAAGGGAGGTAGTTAGCAATACGACTGTCGAAGAAAAACGCAGAACCACAACCAAACACAAACAGGACATAAAAGAGGATAACCATCCAAAGTGGATCGTTTTAGGTTCAACAATTTTTACAATTTGCATTACGCAACTCATATTAGGCTTGCGGTTAACCGAACCACTTATAATCACATTTATTTTATATTAAGGTTAAGATAAAGTATTTAAAATATTTTTATCATAGAGTTAAAATTAAATATTCCTAACAAACTAAATCAAGAAATCTGGATTCTGGACCTTTATTTATAGCCTGAGTTAAACTCCTTTTTCTTGCGTTGGAATCTGGAGCTCCCACTAAATTATATTTACTCTTCCTAAGCAATTCAAACATAAGATCAATTATTTTGGATGAGGTACTTGATTTGTACATATTATTCATTGGTATAGAATCAATGCATTAATAATTTTTGCTCTTTAGAATATAAAGGTTAAATGATAACCAAATCATAGGTTAACTGAAAAGAGGTTAACTGTTAAATAAGGTTAGATTCGAGGTTTCTCAAAACTTTGAGGTTAACCGAAGAGCGCACCCGGCAGTAAATACACAATGCCTAGTCCAGCCAGGTTTACAGTAAGAAAGTTATGATGCGTAACTACCATTTATGATGCTTAAAACTCGTGAAAACATAATAATCATGGGGTTGGTTCAATAAAAAAGATAAATTTAGAATACAAATATACAATATGGTGTCAAGCTCTCGCAATAAGAAGCTCAAGTTTGAGACTGAACATATAATGTAGATGGTAAAGATAAGAGTTATACAGTTCTATTTCAAACATACCTTCTAACTGCTTGGGTGAAACATCAAACTCCATCCACCAAGCTTTCCCTTTTGTTGTTGCCAATTTCACATTCTTTACCTTGGCAGCAAGAAACAGTGATCCAGCAGCAATATAATGAGGTTTGTGCTGCAAGCACAGTGAGGTACGGAGCCTACACAGATGATGCATAAAAAAATAGTGTATAAAATTTTATGATATATATATATATATATAGTAACTGGATCAAAAAAGAAGAAAATTTAGGGAGAGAAGAGGGAGAAAGATTTTTTGTTACTATGATTCAAATTTTTATTAATATAATTCTATATTTTATTGTTTTGGTTCATTATTTTATTAATAAAATTTAGTATTTTGTTGCTGTGATTCAAAAGTTTATAGTAATAAAAAAATGAATCTTAGAATAAAAATATTGAAGCATAGTAACAAAATATCCTTCTCCCTCTTCTCTCCCTAAAAATCCTTCTCCCTTTATCCCACTCATATATATATATATATATATATATATATATATATATATATATTAAGATCTACAAGATCCCATGAGAAAATGAAAATGACAGCGTACAACATACCAGTCATTCACAAAGTTCCATGCTACTTTTGCAAGCTCGTTGTGTGTAATACCCAATCTCTTAAGGGCGGCAACAAGGGACTTGTATGGATGTTCTATATTCAGCTCAAATGCTATAGTATTCAAGAGAAGTCTTTCCCCAATTAAGATAAGTTCCTTTTGCTTATCATATATCTCCTACAGGTATACAGAAGATGATGAGAAACACCACCAACGTAGAAAAGATGTATTCGAGATACAACAGGTAAGGGATGTGTCTGCCATACTCGAATTCTCCGTGAAGCTGAAGGGTCCCACTTGTATATTAACTTATAAGCCACCACAACAAGTTCACCCAACCATCGTGGCGTTTCTTCAGCTTTGCAAGCAAGGAACATGCATACTGTAGCAACCGTCTGCAAGAAGCAGTCACCATTAAGTTTAGCATCTATAGCAATAAAAAAAATCTTCCTCCATTCCTTTTCTTAGCAAATATAATAATATAGCTAATACTTCAACACAGCCCATTCTTACACCTATCTTACACCTAGCAGAGAAGTAAAACAGCTAGACTAACTCGGTCATTTATCAAATTAGCTATTATTTGTAAGACATCATTTACAAGGGGTAACCTAACAATATCTGACCTTACCCATCCGTTAATTTTAACAAAGTCATGCAATCCTTCAACCCCGCGTGTGTCAGACAACTACAAGATTCCTGACCTTCGTAACTACTTCATTCCTACGTTCTATATGATTCAGTCTATTTGATTCTAATTGTGCTAGATCTTCTTATGGTTTCGTTAATTGGTAAAAACCACCTAACTTGCACTTCCGATATCCACTTATGGAACATTCTACTTCAACATGTACACTATAAGTTGATGCAGGCTTTTTTAAAGTGGCTATGAGGTTACATACTTTTCCAAAGGGTAAACACACCATAAAATAAACTATCAGGGAAACACAAAAAGAGAAGACGTTGAACTAAACTTACCAGCCAATCATTCTTCGCATGGGACTGCCTCATATAAAAGCGGTGGCAAAACATTATTGCTGTTGCTATTGTTACCTGGGGTCTGAAATATGAATCAATAACCAACTGCTATTTTAGCACATAATGATACATCATACACTTGCAAATAAGAATAGAGCTTACACTTTAAGCTCTATCCCAAGATCTTGGAGAAAAGAGCAGTAAAGCTTTCGCACATGTTCTTCCTGCTTGTATTCGATGCCATCAGACCTTGATGGAGTAGAGCATTCTATTTCTTTTTTACTGAAATACCACTTGCGAGTAAGAGGCTGAGGCGCTTCAGCCATAAGCATTTCGGTTGCATCTATTGCAACTTCTTTTTGGGAGTTACGGCATTGCATCGGAATTGCCATGCTTCCACTAATTTATTCGTCTGACTTACAGAATAATTTTAACTCTAGCCACTTCACCTTTTTTACGCTTTATATCACTATTCTACAAAAGAACGAGACATATTAAAACCCAGTTTTGCATTGGCATGCTTGTGAGTTGTGAACATCTTACAGAAATAGTAAAAGCCAATCTTGTGTTGACATTCTTATAAAAAGAGAACTCGATAGAAAACGAATCATATACCTACAAATCTAGAGTTGGCCTACCTTTCTTCCCCAAGTATATTAAATGTCAAACATGATCTGTTTACTTTACACCAGTTACCCAAATAACAATACAGAATCTGTACAGATCCATACGAAATCATTATGATATTCTATTTATAACCAACAACATATTTATATCATCAAAGAAAAAAGAGAGACCTGCACACTGTTTCCAAACTAATCTTCATCCTTAAGGCGATATTTACTCGCGTGATCCTAGTGACAGTCAAATCTATTTATATGTCTAATCTTGTAACACATTAAAGTTCAATATTTATGCATATACATATAAGTATATGTATGTACGTATACACAGATTTTGACCTAAAACTATCAGCAAACAAATAGAAATCAATGAGAAGAAAACGTACAGTAAATAAACAAATTAAAAATCAATATTCATTCTAACCTGAGATTGAAGCTGAAAATTTTGTAAATTGATGTGAATTAAGCCACACCGCCTTTATTTTCTTCACCGGGTTCCCAAAGTGCAGAAGAGAACCCTAATTTTGGTTTCTGTCTCTAAAGCTATTTTAAGATAAAATTGCAATAATGGTCCCTTGACATATGTTACACAATTACACTTTTCATCCTTATACTATAAACAGAGGAACACATGAATAATTTTTTCTTTATTAGTTTTTACTTATCATTTTATCACATTAACCAGTAAAATCGGTTTGTTCTATTTCCAGTACATATCAAATTTTTTAACAAACTGCGTCAAATTAGTTTTCAGTTTTCTTTTTTTTTTCTTTTCTTGTATGCGTAATATTTTTCCTCACAAAATAAATTGTACATAAGAGTGTTATTGTATTCGCGAGTTTAAAAATATCATATCAGAGATATAACATTAACCAACTTGAATTCAACATAAACTAATGATAAGAATAATTAGTGCGTAAAAATTATAGAAATAAATATTAGTGACACTAACTTAAAAGTAATGAAATTTGTGCATCGGAGTTATTTTATCTTATAAAAGAATTATAGAAGTGTAAAAATGGATGTAGTTGTAATGTTTAGTAGTATGGTGAAATGAAGTTATTTTATATTTAGAGGTGAATTGCAAATATGTTTGCTACTCATAACTTTGCCCGTTGACGTTGACTTATTGCGGGGAAATTTGTTCGTGAGTGCCGAGTAGTGAGGCATAGTTTGACATTGACAAGGGATATAGTGTTCATATTGGTATCTTTGTTTTAGAACAAATCTTATAATTATAATATGGTAGAGATCGGAATAGAAGGTCATGGGAAGAAAGAAGAAGAAAAGATCTGTCGCACCCCCAAGACACGTGGCAACGGAAGGTAGGGTGTTGCGTTGGGGGCGCCGACCAAATCAAATATCACAACACAAGATTACGGCAAACGACCTCTAAATGAGACGTTTGAAAAATAATTATATTCACTAAACATAATTGTTTGCAATAGTTTTACAATTTCCATGGAGTTCGCATCCGATAAGTAGAGATACATATGTAATTGATAATACAAAATATATTAAATGCAATGTAATCTCTTGTTGTTCGAAAATATATGCGACTCGAGCTACGCTATCCAAAGGCGTCCTACTGCTGCGGATTATCTGAGAAATACATACTAAAAGGTCAACATAAAGTTGGTGAGTTCATAGGTTTGTAAACAGTTGATATAACATTGTATGGAACACAGGATGTCTGTTTGTATCATTCAACAATGATAGGTAATGTATTACAAAAATGTAAAGATAGTGTATATTGTTGCCATGAGCTCATAGTTCGAGCTTAACTGTGGTGTCGGGTCACAATCAAGTGCTACGATCGGGGTGCCTCCCAGCGAGTGCCTAATCCAACACTCGTAAGAACAAATGATAATGCGTCTGTTTGACAAGTTAGCGCTACTAACCCGGACGGGGGGAGTCAATCCCAAATAGTACTATTCATTAACATTCACGCTATAACGATACTAACAAACTATGATGTGGGGGACTTCAGGATTAGTATAATAACTCATGCAACCAATATATCGAGTTTTGTACTTGTGTTCACATGAAAATAGCAGTGTAAAAGCAGTTGTATGTATTATCACCCCTGTTAGAAAAAGTAAAAAGGGGCTATGAAACTCACCTGATATTAGCAAGCAAGTAGCAAATAGTAAGTAAAGCGTGTTTTCTGAATGCAACCTTCTAACGTCCTAAACGTATAAGGCTGTGTAAGTAGATGTCTCAAAAGACCATCTATAGTGATTGTATAAGTGGGGGTTAATGTCCACTTAAGCCAATCATGTAGGTGGAGGGTTAATGTCCACCTAAGTTAATCATGTAGGTGGAGGGTTAATGTCCACCTAAAATAAGTTCACACAATTAGAAATGTCCAATTGTTCAGTTATCGTTTGTGCTTAGAAAAACATGTACAGGCCGTTGGTGATATTTTGTGAAAATACAGCTCTTGATTAATTATGTTATGCGTATTTCTACTTTCCAGTTATGGGTAATTAATCAGTGTGGCAAGGGCGAAGCCCATTAATGACGGGGGTCCGGGGGCAGCGCCCCTGGTAGCGGGGTCCAAGGGGTGGCAACCCCTGGCGGGGTCCAAGGGGCAGAGCCCCTGGCTGGGGTCGAGCTGCCAGGTCAGCGCGGAAAAATTTTATTTATGCTTATAGTGCTTTAACCAAAAATGCATGGATTCTGTGTTTTTAGCGACACTGATTTAGTGTCGCTATATGCGACACTAAGGTATTATGCGACACTAAGGCTTGTGTCGCTAATGTGTCGATTCGGGTGTTAGAGCGACACAAAGGCTCGTGTCGCTAATGTGACGATTCGGGTGTATAGCGACACAAAAGCTGATGTCGCTAATGTGACGATTCGGAATATAGCGACAAAAAGGCTTGTGTCGCTAATGTGACGATTCGGGTTATAGCGACACAAAGGCTTGTGTCGCAGACTACTGGGCTTCTGCGACACAGAGGCCTGAAACAGGTCGGTTTTGTACAATTTATTTCGTGTTTCAAATGTTCAAATGAAAATTCAAGAAAAATCCCTGTTGTTCCCTAGTATGTTAGCTCTCTAAATTAATTTTTCCAGGATTTTTAGGTACTTCTAAGTATTTTTAAAAATTTCGTTTGTTCCCTAAGGTCAGAAAGTGACCAATCCAGATACATGCAACAAGATCGGATTTCTGGGCAAAATCTACACATTTTCAGAAAAAGTTATCTAAACGAAATTTGTACCTAACAAAATTTGTGAACTTTTAGCGTTGGTTTCAGGTCATTTGGATGGGTATATCTCGAGTTATGATTAAAACAAGGAAGGTGAAATTTCTGTCCTTTTTGACAGCCCGGACACATGTTTTTGTAAAAATCATTTCGGGTATCAAACGAACTCCAAAAATCATGAAACCACTTGGAAATGAAAGCTAACTTCTTAAACTTAATTTTTGCCTTTTGAATCGTCCATTTTGGTCAAGTTTTGAGGGAGAAACAGCCTCTCAAAGTCGGGCTATTTTTCTGCCCGAAAATGCATGTTTTGTTCTTCAACATTTTAAGCCTTGAAAAACGTTTTTATGTTATATTTTGGACATTTCTTTGTTATATGAACCTTTTAACATGTTTATAGAAGTATTTTGGAAGAGTTTTGAAGTTCTTACAAAGAGGAGGATGAAAGCACAAAGAGATGGACGTTGAGGGCTCGTTTTCTTGTGTTTTCGGCTTGATTTCTTCTTGAAAGTGTGGTGAATGATGAGGGTGGTGATGGTGGCCGGATTTTGGTGGTTGTAGGGTGGTGGTGGTGGTGTTCTTGGGCAGATTATAGAGAGAGTGTAGAGAGGTTGGAGGAGTGTGTGTGTAAAATGTGAATGGAAATGAGGAAAAGAAAGAAAAGGAAGAATAAATAGGGTGGGCTTGGCCTAAGGGCATGGGCTGGCTTTTGGGGCCGATTTGGGCCTCTTGGGCCGACCTCGGGCTCAGTTGGGACAGCCCAATTGTGTCCTTGGGCTTGCACAATTGCTTTCTCAAGCCCGTGTTACGTTATTCGATTGGTAAAACGTTATTCGTGCGCGTAAACATTAAATCTTTTGTGTTTTATTTTTGATACAAAATCACTATTTTAATTTGACCAATATATTTAAAAATACATTATTGACATCCTTAAAATATTTGTCGGTTTCGTTCGGGTGTCAGGCGCGATTCGCGCGTTTTTGTTGCACTTGTTACGTTTTAAGCAAAACGTTTAGGTTTTTCGTATATTATTATTTAACAACAATAATATAGGGTAAATAATTACTATTTAATTTATAAAATAGATTTACATTATTTATGAAAGTGTATCACCAACGCCATATAGATTGTCGGACCTCGTCCGGTTGTTTCGCGTAATTACAGATAAACACATAATCACGTAAGTGTATATTCAAATATACAGGTAATTACACATATTTAGCCTAATACCAACTAAATACAAGTAATTAGGGTTTCCAGCTAGGTTTAACAATTAACCTAAAGTGTCGGGTGTCACAAGATGTCACCAACCACAGTGTGTCACGTGTCACGTTTATTATTTTGATTTTTAGCCATTCACATTACTTCTATTTTACTTTCAAACCTCCAACTTTCTCCTTCACACTCTCCAATCCCGTCACCACATGCGGCCACCTCTCCCCGATTGCCGTCGGATTTCGATGGATGACTTCTTTTTTTTTTAATTTAATTTTTTATAAACAAAAATATATAAATAAACTAAAATTGTTTTTTCTATTTTTTTTTCAAAATTTTTTATGATATATATATTATCATTTTTATACTGCATTTTATATATATATTTTTAGACATATTATTTGTTTTGTACTGCATTTTATATTATACATATTTCATTTTTGTACTATATTTTATATAAAATTATACTGCATTTTGTATATATATTGCTAATATATATGATTTGTTTTGTACTGTATTTTAAATAAACTTATACCGCATTTTGTTATTTTTACTGCATTTACATATATATATATATATATATATATATAAGTCTCGTAGAAAAAGCAAAATAAAAATGTAAAAAAAATTGTTTAAAAAGATAAAAATATAGGTTAAAAGAAATTATACAAAAAGTTAGAAAAAAAGTTTTGTCAAAAAAGAAATCGATCGTCTGAATTCGGGCAGTGGTGGTAGGTAGGGATCATCTACTAGTTTATATCTAATTACCTTGATGCTATTGTTAGAAATATTAGACATCACTGGTGACGTGCATTGTGTTAGATGTTATGTACTTTAACTATAGTAGACCTTTTTGATTTTATATGCAATTGCAACCAACTTTGATTTTACCTATGGACTAATTGTCAAATTTTACCACATCACACTGAAATAACATACTTTTTACATGAATTTTATTACATTAGTTTAGATATCTTAAGAGGTAGAACTTTTTACGGTCATAGACTCGTAGCAAAATAAAACTTGACGGTAAATCTCTTAGGTCCCATGCTAATTTACTAGGCGTTTCAACAAAACGATCCGTATAATCATTTTGGGGGAAAAAAGAGACCGAATTATCAATTTTTCTTGTTTAAATTTTGATGAATAACACAAGTCACACAACTAAAATCAACCTTACGTACATTTTTTCGTACTCTAGACCAAGAATTTGTAATAAGTTTCAGCCAAGTAAATCATCGTATTTTCTTAATAGCTATATATAATAGCTAATTAAAAAGATTATAACTAAAATTAGTCGTATAAAGTGAGACCAATTGAATAATTGCAAGTAGATCATGTTGTGGAAATCTGGCTTGGTGAAGGAAAGCAAGACAATAATATATTCTCATGTTGGTCTATAAAGTTGGATAGTGGTGGCCTAGTTGCACACCTCTATTACACCTATATACATTTCACATTCCGTCAAACAATGATAATTTAAAATAAATCTTAAACATTTATTTGAATATAAAAACAAGGTTAAAGTCATAGATTTACAGATTTACAGTGTACTTTCACTTTCATTTTATCATATAAAGTAGGTAATATATTTAGCAAAAATGTGTCCTTATTAAGTACATTACGTATTTTGAAAAATCGTTCAAATAAATGTGTACTTATAAATCAAAGTAGGTAATATATTTAGCAAAAATGTGTCGATGTAGGTAATATGATTTATAAGTACATTACGTATTTTGAAAAAATTATGTAAAGTACGTTACTAATCGATAGCACTTTTTACCGGTACATTACCTACTTTGATAATAAAATAGTTTCGTTATCTACATTGAAACAGAAGTAGAAGTACGTTGTCAATCTATAACTTTAATCCTATACAAATATACTTGAAAATTCAAATGACAAAATACTTGGGAGAAAAAAATATGTTACGTTTAGAAATTTCGTGGCTCAAGAAAAAGGTTACAAAAATTCAAACCTCAAAAAATATGGATAGGTCATATATAGGTCATGGTCACTTGATCCAAATGCCTAGTTACCCAATCATTAGGCAACTTAATGTGTATGATGTAGAAAAGCACTTCATAATTAAATGATTGCCATTTTAACTAACATCATACTTTTAATATTAATTATAATCATTTTTTAAATGTACATCATGATCATGATTATCTACCGTATCCATCCAATCAAGATAATATTTATCATATAATCCTTAATCCTTATTAATTTTGTAAAGAACAGAAAACTACTATTAATAATAACTCCATTGATGTCACACCTTCAAACCTTACATTTGAAAAATAAGTAGAGCCATCAACATGACTTTGATTTATTAATGGTAAAGGTAAATAACAAACATTGTTGTCACACCCAACAACAATAAACTAAAATAGTAAAAACTCCTCTATACCTAACCATTTCAGTTACTTACTACATTATCTAAACCCGGAAAATCGTTCATGTAATACTCGAATTTGCTTACGACGTTCTTAGGCAATGACACAAGCACTCGAATGGCATTAAAATCACCTATAACGGGCAAAAATAAACAATAAATATCACTAGTAAGAGGACTCATATGTAAAGGCTTTCCTTCTCCAAAATCCAAATCCTCCAACCCGAATCTAGACCATTGTGATATAACTAAACTTGCATTGAGATCGGTTTTTATACTTTTGTCTTCTAATAACTCAACGATCCCATTAATACTGTCATCAGTAAGATTTGATTTAGCTTCTTGCACTAGCTTCACAACACGATACAAATTACCACTAACCAAATCTTTCACACTAGTCTTTGCACAAGCCAAGACGAATCCATTTGCATAATATCCTTTTGGAATCTCGGGAATTAGTTTATTTCGAATGTTTACAGAAAACAAGAGTTTCACCTCAAGTGAAGGTGAAAGATCAAGCGATTTGACCCATGAACGCCATGTATGAGATGCTAATATCTCAAAAGTGGTACATTTTATCGACGGTACACTTTGACTTTTAAGTTTTTGGATACTAGAAGCAGTGTAGATCAAAGATGCAGGAACAAGGGTTTGAGATTGTAAATCTTGATTAAGGGTATGATTAGGGACATTTTTAGTAAATGCAGGATGGATTAATGGTAAATGTGAAGAGGGGGATTGTAGTTTGAACACGTGGCGAGAATGAAAGGGTGTGATTGGTACACTATCAGTTGGTTTGACTGTAAGGTGGGTCCAAGCATGTAGGAATTGAGATGTACCAATGCCGTCACATAAACAATGGTTGATGGCGGTGCATAAAATCATTCCTCCACAACGAAGTTTTGTCACCTGCGATAATTCAAATCGAAAAACAGACTTATGTTTCGTTAACTTGTAAAATATAAATAGTTACATTTACAGATATTATTTTAAAGTCGATTATTACTTTTAGGCAATAGGTGAAGGACCAAATGATAAATTGTTCATTTTGTAGCAGACATCAAATTTTAGAATTAAATATCATATTGTCATGTTTTCTATCCTTTTATCTAATCATATATACTTTTAACCAATTACACCGACGTACATTTTTAGAAATAAACTTTTTGACTATATACTACGGAGTATTACAAATTTTCACCTTTTTGTAAAATTTGACTTTCTTACAAAGTTTATTATTTTTTAGAGTTTTGATAAATAGGATTAAAAATAGACTTAAATTTATAATAAACCATACAATCAATGACACGTACATTCATTAATTCTTTCTCTTTTCATTTGTCAATCGTTTTTTCACTTCAATCAATAAAAATTTTAGGTATAGATTTAGATCTTTATTTTTTTATGTTAAATTCCAACGGATGATTTTATACTTTTACCTTTATAGGCTTTTACTGTATTTTACGAACTTAATAGTATTTAGCAATTTTTTTTTTTACAAAATGTGATATGATGTTGTCTTGTTAATCCCAAGTCGGTTTATTAATCCTTGAAAAAAGAAAGATTAAAGGAGCTAAATAATAAAGAATTAGATATGATTATTGATTTATTCGACTGATTATAAATTGCTTAAGATATACATGTTCAAACACACGATCGAGTTATTAATCAATTTGTTTTACTGCCCCGAGATGTGCATATTTCACATCGTTTTATATATAGATTTTCTGTTAATTACCATAAGAAATTTAATAAATTATGTTGGAAGTAGCCGGGCATTCCTAATTTATTCACTAACCAAAATAGTAATTTAGACATTTAAGTATTTCATAACCCTGAAAAACGACAACTAAATGGATATTTAAGAACTTACTTGAACAACAAGAGGAGGAATATGAAGAAAAGTGGGAGCATCAACTTTAAAAAGCAGCTTCCTCCATGACTTATTTGGTTTATGTGAAACTTGAAGAAACTGTTGAGCAGTTATATCCATAAAAGCTTCAGCAAAAACAGCACCTTCACCATTACAATCAACTTGAAGCTTATCATCAGCATCATCATGATGATGAGATGATTTTAATCTGCCTGCTAATGGATAGTAATCTACAAGAACGTTAGATAGAGAAAGTTTCAAGAGATCAATGGGAACTGACTTTCGAAAAAGATAAAGATATTTGATTGAGAATCTAAGAAACTTTTGATCATCAAGATTGGAGAGATAAAGCATGTGATGTGGGGTGGGGCTGCTCGGTTTGATCAAACTTGGTTGATTTTGTTCGAAGCAACAATCTGGGAGTTCTTCATCCCATGATCTTTCCATACTTTCTTCTTCAATTCAAATCTCTCTCACACAGTTAGTTAGAGAGAGAGATTGAGAGAGATTTGGGGAGAAAAAGGAAATGGTAGGAAGGGTGATGTAAGGCAAATGTATATATATGGAGTAATGCGACACTGTATTTGATGGTCACAATAGACAATGTAAATACAAGTTATTTTCTCATTTCTATTTGTATTTTATTGATATCAAATACAGAAAATGAAGGGCTTAATTGACATTTATACCAAATTATTTTAGAATTTGACATTTTTAATTGATCATCTAACTATTGCAAATAATAATAGTTACAACACCTAATTAAAATTGTGTGGATGCTTTTTTTAATCAAGTGCATGCAAAAATCAATTGTTTGTGATCTTGCTTCTTAGTTATATTATCTCATTTAGTAATTTAATCTATGGTATGTATGTAGAGATCAATTTTCTAATTAATATATAATATATTAAATTAAATATTCATTACATAATGATATTGATAAGTAATTAGCTAACACAACTCGATCCGATCTGTTTAAGTTTGACCATACATAAACAGCCTTTAATTATGTGATTTATGATCTAAGTGATGTATTAAATAGTCATTTTTAAATCAAGCTAACTAGTTATTGAGGATTTGTTAATTTCACTTTCAATAAAAAGATTAATTGATATTAATTAAGAAGATAATAATTAGAATAGTAATTAATTATAATATCAAAGATGAGATTATATATATATATAGTTACAACATAGAATGGTCGTTTTCGAGACAAACACAAAAGCCATTTTAATTACATATATATCGAGGACCACTTTGTGTCATGATAAACATGATCTACGACTTTAATTTGTCAAAACACTTTGCTATTTTTAGTTTTATGATAAGTATATTCAGAATATACATACGTATTTAGCTTGTCACATCATTAAATCGTGTTAGTATATGCAATTTATTATAGTTTGAGACATATTTCATTCATCGTTCAATTTGTTATAAGTTCATTTTCGATCAATTCCTAATATATATTGAAACTAGCGTTATCGTTAAATTTTAAAGTTACACTAATATCATCGTCATTGTGTGTAATCGATCATGAATTGAACTTACCACGAAATTAGTCAGTTAATTAGTAGTGTATACATGAACTTCGTGTATAATATTAATATTAATAAAGAAATAGATACAAATACAATTATTTCTTAAAAGATATTATTTTGTCATGGAATTTATACTATATTTTTATTCCAACATAAAGCAAAATTTCTAATTTTCAAATTCCATAAATATAATCATCAAAAAGAATAACAAAGATAATAACATTTAAAATAAATATTATAAAAAATTTCCCACAAACCGATATTAGTACCTCTAGCAATGTAACGAAACTTTTTCAAGTATATGAAATACAAACCCAAATTGATAGAGTATTAGCCCCGGGTAATATTAAAGTTGCTTTACTTGAAAACTAATTTAAACGAAAAACATAAAACGAATTAGTTTTATTAAATATTTTTTTTATATATTGCTAACAAAAAGCATAAACAAATGAATCAACACTATGATTCTTATAATAAAAGGTTTACAGTTTGGTTGTTGATGGAATTGTGTTTTCTTTCTATCAAAGATTTACGAGTCATATCAACGGTTGGTTGATTCGTGTCTAATACACTATTGTTCTTCCATTATTTTTTTCGGAACTACCTAAGAAAATTTAATTCCAAACAATATTACATATCTCTTAACTCATAAAAACGTTCTAATTTATCACATACCCCATATAAGGATTCTATTGATATTTATGAAAAATAAATATAAATAGAGCGGTCGTGTGTATACACGGGTTTTAGAACTAGTACATGCATAAAAAGCGTAAATATTAGATTAAATTAATGTATATTAAATGCAAATGTCAAAATTTCGACTTTATTAAATATACCGATTTCAGTTAATAGTAAACTCAAATTTTTTAATTTCTCTATTACAGTGATTATTGTTTTTTTTTTTAATTTTATAATTATTATATTATATGTACTGTGCAATGAAATTTACATCACTTTTGTTTCTAGTCATTTAGGTCATAAGGAAGCTAACCATGAGGTAGAACACGTGGAAGTCTATTTCTTAAAAGACTATTTGTAGAACAAATCCTCTGTGAATTTCTCAATTTAATAATATGATAATAGCAACAAATTAATGAATTAAACGTTTTAAAAATTCAAAGTACCCTTCGAAATGAATTGATGATGACATAGGAGGGCTAATACAAGTGCAGTCTTGTGGAAACCATAACACATTACACATATACAAACAATTATTACAATATGTTTAAAAAGCATAGTGATTATGTTTCTATATACATTGTGTATGGTTTAAATATGTGTTTGATGCATTCATGAATTTCTTATGATATGTGTTTTGGATCCACTAAACTCTATTTGTTTATTTTATTTGCAGATCAAAGTGAATCGGGACTTAAGTTTCAATGCATTGTGATTTATGAAAAGAAAACAAAGTGGTTTGTTTACTTTAAGCTACTAGTACAATACTTTTTCCATAACAAGATATTATTCCAGTTTAGTCTATATATGGTCAAACCAATTAGTCAAAAAGCACCCAAAATAACCTTGTTTATCTTCCAAAGTGGAAACAGAATCCAATTCTGCAGGCATCAGCATCTAATTTAAAACTATTTTGAATAAGGATAGTTAACTGGGAAGTACTTTGAAAAATACAAAGAAATGAACTGTTTCCATCTTTGTTTTCTTTTAAAACGATGTTATCACAAGGATTTGAAAACTGTCAGAAATTATTGTTATGTGATCTCCTTCCAGAATTATAATCAGATAGCCGAATGAATTTATTACAGTCAGACAGTAAGATAATTTTACATCTATCTGTAGAATCAAAAGTTTCCAGTAACTACTTACAACTTCGTACATTTTGTTTTGAGACGCTATAACCAGAAAAATTATAATCATAATCAAAATCAGAGTTTAGTAGCACACGCGAAGACATGAGGTATCATGTCAAGAATCTGGTAAATCAATCTCTCCAAATAACCTTTTAAATTCAATGAATCCAGGAATCAAAATCCTCTCCAAGGACAAGTCCGATTTGCTAAAGCATATATACCATGATGAATCTTGGAAGTAAAAATCACATCAAACCACCCGCATCATGCGTATTTTGGATACATTTCCCCAGAGAAAGACCAAACTAAAAGCTCACGTGAGAATTAGTTCTTTTGGCCATCAGGAACTTCTACCAAGGAATGCTCAGCACCCCTGCAACAAGCCAACAAGAACACTATCATAAATTCATAGTGCAAATACAATGATAACATCTATATGAGCCAAAGATGTAACCAAGCCATTTTTGACATCAGGGGCACATATGTAAAAAGCTACATAAACCTTTTTCTTATAGTGTCAGTATTCTACATATAACTAGGCTAAAGTATCTGGTAAGTTAGTTAAGGTCCTCATCACACGGCTACTCAAATTTTCAACTGTTTAACTGATGTTCATGATGATGACGCAGATTAGTATAGTTGAGTTGTAATATTTTGTCAAAGGGAATTGGGCACTTGAAAAGGCACCTACACCCACTTCTACCACACAAGACCATGTAAAACAATTAACGTAAGGTATATTATAATGAGGGTTGAATTTCAAATGAATATATCTACAACAGATAACTTCATCTGATATGACCAGTCTAATTTTTCGTTCACAGTAGGTAATGCTTTAGAGTATAGATTCTTTTGATGTTAAGCATGTTATATCATACGACTCATAATGCAAAAACCTGTTGTACACGGAAGATAGCATCAGAAGTGTCATTAAGGATTCTCGTTTCTTATACATGCAACTACGGTAGGTATTGATGCCAAAATTAGGGTGGCTGAATTCAAGGTCTTTTCTTTCCTGAAAGTTGTTTGTATCTTATGCTAGAAGGTCATATTGTTTTATTTGATTTAGATGAACTGAATCATGATGCACGACTGCATGCAATTCTTCTAAATGTCATAATATTGTGTATAAAGAGCACAAAAGACCATAACTGTGGCACCAGGAATGTAACTAGCCGAGGTCGCAAGTTCAAGAATGTTAGAATAGGGTTATGTTATATCTCTAAGGGTCAATCGAGGCAAAGAAACGGGTTGATAAGTCTCACAAAGTGTACTTCTAATGCATAAGATCTCCTAAATCATTTAACTAAAATATATTTACAAACAATATTATGTTTGGAATCATAATGTGATACATATGCTATTTACAAATAAATAAATAAATAAAATTGAAGTTTTTGACAGAAATAGCTCTGGGTCAACCCAACCCGACCCATGCGAAAAACTGCATATTTTGACTGAAACCGTGTTGACCTATTATACCTAACTTCCGCACCGCCAATTTTGCTACCTCTAGTAACTGGCTAATAGAAGAATTGACCAATAAGACTTCTTTCATTCACTAAACAATTTCTTTTCCTTTAGATTCTGTCCCTAGTCACCTATACAGGAGGAAAAAGAAACTCATCACAAACTTAATGCATCATCAAAGTGAACCAACTTCTATCTATTGTGATTATTAAGAAACTGAACCTGTTAGCGAGGTGAAACCCTAAATCAAAGGTGCATCTTTACTGCATGCTTATGGATATAATTAAGAGTGGAAACACAAGGCATGCCATGTTTAATGCTGCAAAATAAAACCTCATACTTGACAAAGTAACAATAAGACAGAGGTTGCAATTTTGCCGGTTGACTTTCACCCAACGTGTATTTTTTTAAGCATAAAAGGCTCCTAAATCACTTTATTCAACAAACTGGATTATTATTGAAATAATATAATGTCTGTTATCATATTTGACACACTAGCTGATTTAGACGAAAAGTGGTTTCGTCCAACCCAATTACCAATACATCCTGTTTCGACCTTTACCAATAAATACACGTGTATGCTGGTAGATATTGTGAATTTTTGGCGTTGGTGTTTTGCTGAAATATATTGCTGGATTGGTTTTAAATGCTACTGGTGTGGTTTTCATGAATTTTCTTGCTGCTGGTTTGAGACTTCTGCAAGTAATCTAAGGACTCTTATTTGGGCTGTTGCGGGTTATATATGGTTGCATTTAAAGAATAATGGTTTTCTTGTTTTTACTTGCATGTATTTGATGGATGTCAAAGATGATTTCAAGCTTGTAGATGCTGCTGCAAAGAGATTAAAATGATATATGTTTGCTACTGTATTTCAAGACTTAAAGGGTGAAGATTCTGAGTGCAAAGGATTCAATGTTGATTTGTACATCTGATGGTTTACTGCTGCAGTTTGACTCGTTAAAGGAAAACATTTGCAGAGTTACTTAGGGTCTGTTTGCTGCAGTTTGACACATAATAGTCAAACTGGCATTAGAAATGTTCTTGTTGAGGTGCAATTTAACCGAAATAATAGGGGGTCGAAATTGAGTTACATGACATAAGGTGTGAGGTTGCTGATATCTACTTCCTTTCCACCGCATCCTTCCTTGTGTGTCGGAGATATAAAGCGAGTGCACCGGAAAAGAACGGGAACTGGGTCGATCTATTAAAAGAAATTAAAAGTCAGTGGATCTATTCCCCTGTTCCCGGATACAATTCGATCCTTCTACGGCCAAATCTCAATTTGTGGAAAGCGTGTTCGCCACCACACTGGCTGGCCTGGTGCATTGCCCCTTTGAGTGAAGAAGAGAAGGGCTTTGGATAGACGGTCCTCTTTCGCCATGTTTGTCACCCCAGTTACTGATTCGCTTATCCTCTCCCTTCCGGTCGAGCTAGTTTTTATTGCTCGGGTCTTACTTTCCCCTCTCTCTACCGATTCAACAGAGAATCCAAGTCCAAAGGATGACCTAACAAGAACAGAATCACGCTCTGTAGGATTTGAACCTACAACATCAGGTCATGGATGTGGGAGCATCAACTCCGTTCTTGTGGGCTTTTGAGGAGCGGGAAAATGAATGAATAATTGAAAAATTAGATTATTCAGGAATACGCATTGCAAGAGCATAAGCAAGCTGTAGCATTTTGACCCCAACATCATCAAATTCTGTTATTTAACCCCAGATTAATTCGACATAAAAGGTGCAAATTTGTAGGTGTTATGTGAAGTAGTGGAAATCAAAATCTGGTGGTGGTAAAGTGGTATTTAAGAAAAGGAAAACTGAGCATGATCGATGGTTGTTGATAGCTGAGATGTTTGGGCCCAACTGTGATTTAATTGATATTATAAATTGAAGTGTTGAGGTCATGTATAAGTGGGCTGAGAATTTAAAGCTTTTGGATCTCACTTGGACTAATCGGGATTGTAATTTAGGTCCCATAATGGACTCCCTGAGTTTCTGGGTTTATATAAGTTATTTTATTATGCCGTAGATAGATAGTCTGGTTGGCTGTTTTTGTGTCTGAGAGCCCCAGGTTCTCAATTGGGTTGGCCCGGTCATTAGTTTCATCAGAAGAAATTGGCCTGCAGAGGGCTGTGAGGATTATTCTTACTTTAGCTCATGTATAGGTCTAGCTGGATTGGTTTTTTTGGTATATGATATTCCTAGTTTTATTGTTTAGAATTTTAATGATTGTAATGGTTTGGGATGTCCATTAAAAACACTTACGGGTATACCCATAGTAGTATGTAATTAACTTTAAAAAGATGAGGGGGAAAGTCAGTAAGATGTCGGAGAGCTGCCTGGTGATCCCTAGGTTGCAGCACGTTCGGTCGTTAACTCCTCGTGCCTGACATCTATATCTAGGAATTTTGAAACCTGAGATCCTTATTTTGAACCTAACCCACCTACCCAATTTGCCACCTCTACAGTAAGGTAATGTACTGCCCAACATTCAATCATAGTAGAATATATATATGAGAGAGTTAATAAATAGAGGGTTAACACGAAAAATATAAAGACTTACCCGCCCAGCATCAAGCCATCAAGTGAACATCCATTGCAGAGAAATGATTAAATCTCTTCAAGGAGACCATCATACAAATCTTTACAAGACTAGTGTTATATATCACATACCCCGAAGAGATATTTCCAACTGTTCTATCCTCTTAGCCATATCATGCTTTCCACAATTCTTTAATCCATCTGTTACCATATCAAAATTCCGCGACATAGGTAATAAGTTAAACTCGGTCATTTCAATCAAATAATTAGCCGCCTCTACATATCTGCCTCCACGTACACACATCTTTAAAAGCATGGTATAAACAGGCCGGTTTGGTGGATGCCCTTTTACCTTCATATCACTGAAAAAACTAAATGCATCATCAAACATTCCACTTCTACAAAGTCCCTTAAGAATCGGGGCGTATAAACTCGGGAACGGTTTATTTCCATCCTCAATGGATCTATAAAGAATACTAAACGCCTCATCAGTCCTGCTGATCTTCGAAGCTGCAGCGATCATGATCTTGTATGTCTCGATATCAGGACACAGCCCTAATCTACAAACATCATGGTAAAGACCGATACAGAAATCAATCTCACCAGATTGACATATAGCCTCTGCTAACGAGTTAAAAGTACTCACATCAGGCACAAATCCCTCTTTAGTCATTTTCCTTACTAACCCTTTAGCTGATTCAAGATAACCCGCATTCAACAACCCGTCAATCAAAAGATCACGTCCACGAACTGGTGGGTTGAAACCTTTTCGGCTCATTTCTTCCAAAAAACTTTGGGCCTCTTTCATCTTGCCAGCAGAACACCACCCATTAACTAAAACCGAATACGTTTTCTTATCTGGAACTACTCCTTTACGAACCATTCGTCTAACCAAAGCATACGCTCCCTGGAAATTCTTGACCTCACAAAGGGCAAACAACAACGAATTGTATATTTCAGTTGTTTGTGCACAGTTAAAATTCTTGCACTTATTGAACAACTCAACAGCTTGATCAATAAGGCCGTTTTTACCATAATGCTCAATGATGAAAGAAACAACAGATGCTGAAATCGGAAGCTTTTGGGTTTTCATCTGGTGTGCAACCTTCCACATGGTTTGCCAATGACGGGTTTTCGCCAATATTTTTAGAAGCTCCTCAAACTCAACAGTTGTGGGTTCGTACTGAGGATGTTGGGTAAGAACCCAATTAAAAAAACGAAAAGACTCAATACCCGAATTACAACAGCTACGTAGCACCCGGTAAACAAGCTCAGAATTCACAATACGGGAAATGCACATTTTATTCAAAGTCCTTTCTAAGTATATATCACGACGAACAATATTGGAAATATGATGAACCGTAGCAAAATAATCATCATTTGTTCCACTTCTACCCTCTAGTTCACCACCACCGCCACCATTACTCACATCTCTTGCCACCGCAGTTTTTAAGGTTCTAAAAACAGTACGGTTGGGACATATGGCATTGATTCTTTTTACAACTATCAATCTTGCAAAACGAATCATCGCAAAAGCATACCCCTTGAATTATCTATACTCAAATATACATTTCACTTAGCTAGTTCAAGAAATTAGTACCTACAACAAATTAAAAGTGATGCAGATTAATAACATTTACAGAAACATAGAACCATACACATATAACATAACTTTTGCATGAATTATTACTTGATAACATAATCAGGATCCAAGTTAAGAGTAATGTTTAAAAATGAATATTTTAACTGATTAAGAGCCAAAAGAAGTTTAATTGAAACCCTAGTACTTAATAACAAGCTTTCAAGGTACCAAATTTTTTAATATATTCAATTATTCATAAAATTAACTCATATGCGAAACATATAAAGGAAAGCGAATTCGAATTCGAACCTTTCATCGAAGCTGGTGCGTTTATGGGTCACGATAATTTGAATGGTGAGTTTGGGTCACGCTCAGATCACATAACTAATTGTGTGTCTGAAATTACACCATTATTTGAGTTTATGTTTGAAGAAACGCGTCGATGTTTTAGGGGTGTTTAGCAGAAAAACAGTTTTGAGGAAATGTTGCAGAAAGCAAACTGCACCTACGCTCCAATACAATTTTCAGTGATTTATTTGAGAAAATGAAGGATTAAATATATAACTTTTTTTTTTTGTTTTTCCTTGCTTATTCATTTCACTTGTATATAAATTTTCACGGCACATGTTATATGTTCATTCGTTTTTAACTTTTAAGAGGGTTTGGGTTGTTTTACTTTATACTCTCGCGGAATAGAACGGAAAAAACTTATTAGCTTTACGTCAATTTAATATATAGTGTCATTTTTTTAAATCAAATTAAAAATCAAAAACTATATAATAGTACACAAAGAATACTGCTTTGTGAATTGAAAAACTATCTTTTAACTAGTGTTTCAAAAATAGTTGTAACAAAATAGTCCAAAATTAAATATATCAGTCACTACAAATTCGATAGTGAGATAGCTAGATAGCTAGTTATGAGTGTCGGGTTTTTAATTTTTTAATGGACATTCGTTTATCGAGTCTAGATATTTAACTTTCATTGATATTTTACTTTTGTTTTTTTTATTCTGAAATTAATCATCATGTATGTTAAATTATAATTCTAAAACTTGATCAAAAATTTAAATTACTCCAATATAGAAATTGACAAAATAATAATGAAATTAAACATGTAAGTAAAGGTGTAAATGTAGTTCGTTTTTAGTTTTTTTAAACTTATTATACGTACAAAATTTAGGAAAAATTAACTTTTACATTGACTCTGAAAGATGGACAAACCGCCTTTGGCAGTTTGCTAACGTGTTCGTGTCATCCGAACATTTCCATCCATTTTGAAACGTCCTGTGACTACTAACGGTTCAAAAGGTATGCACTTTCTGGAATTCCTCATTTGTAGTCCTTTCTATCTTAAAAAAAAGTAACAAAAATAAAAATAATCTCAAATGCATTATATAATTGTATAGATATAGAGAAGTTTAAGTTAAAAGTAAATGTATTAATGAGAATTTAATAAATGTAGGGGTATGTTAGTCATTTCTATGAATTTTTTTAAAATTTCTTAGTAATTGTAAGGGGTAAGATAATCATTTTCATCTTTAAAAAAAACATCTCAAATCTCAAATGTATTATATAATAGTATACATGTAGATATAGAAATCTTTTAATTAGTTAGAATTGAGTGTCATGTGTTTATTATCTTAAAGTTTAATAATAATAGTATTAATGAGATTTTAATATATGTAGGGGTATTTTAGTAATTTCAAATAGATTTTTTAAATATTAAAATTAATGTTAGGGGTAGATTAGTAAATTCTCACTTAAAAAATTTCACAAATGTGTTATATATTAGTATAGATATATTATTGTTGGTGAACTGGATAATAAATTTACCTTTTTTTATGAAATAAACTTTTTTAGACCACGCTATAACGTGTTAAACGAGTAGATTTGTTAGCCTGTTGTGAAATACTCGTACAATATAGTGAATAAAATCAAGAGTAGATGGGTGAAAATTGAAATCCGATTGTAATCTATTGAGAAAAAAATGCATGTAAAGCGATTATAAGTAAACATGTTATATGATTAAATGGGTAATAAGGAAGAGTTATTGTATAATAATTTCTTATGGTACATGGTGTGTTTGGTACAAAGCTTTTAAGGGCTTTTAGGGACTTGAGCTTCTACTTTTTATGTAACACCCCAAAATACAGAAGCTTGGGGAAGAATCACGAAGGAAGAAAAAGAAGATAGATTTCAGCCCTAATCTTCAAATTTACCTTAAGGAACCCGAATTCAAACACCCTTAGTCATCCTTATTAAGGTAGGCTTTTGAATAGAAGCCCAGTCCCAACTCCAGTCACAAACTTCAACTCCAACTCGTTGAGGCCAAACGAATCCTGTGTGATCGATATTTTTTATTTTGGATCTCAACATATGTATATTTTTTTGAAGAAAAAAATATCAAAATTAATATTATATTTGTGATCTTTAATATGAGATTGATTTTTTTTAAATAAAATATGGTACACAACTTAAATAAAAATAATACACATATTGATTGTGTATCAAATATTTTATTTTAAAAAAAATCAATCTCATATTAAAGATCATAAAATATTAATAATGTTGAATTAATTTTATTATAAAAAAAAATTTTAATATTAAAATTAAAGTTAAAAATGTTCATTCATACTGGTACTACTATAATAAGCATTTATACTTGAACTTTCCCCATGGGTACTGATATAAATCGATTAGTATAAAAGCGAGTTATGTAAGCTCTAAGGTTTCAATCTATGGATTATTCATATTTTAGACCAAAAGCTTTAATTAATTGTTTAAGTAGGAAAACAAAAAAGATAAAAATTTATAACGTCGCTAAAAATTCAAGAATGACCTAAATCAGGCTTAGAGCTTGAAATGTAACTTCACATCATATATCTTTTTAGTCAAAAGTATACATGGATAGCTTTCATGTATACTAAACTTCCACCTAATCACACGCAATAGCAGCCAAGTGCAATCCAATTCACGTCATAATTTGATCAAATGGAGGTATTACATCATTCACAGTGGATTTGGGGTTGCTCAGGGTTCGATGTCCACCTCAACGGGGTTGGGTTGGGGTCGGTATGGGGTTGGGAAGCCACAAGCCAATTTTTCATTGCAAATTAAGAGTTTGGTTCATGTTTTTTGCAACTTTGTGTAGATTTCAACAACAAATCACTTATTTTGTTGTATTAAAAAAAAGAATTAAGAAAGAAAAAAAGAAAAAGCGGAAATGAGTTGAAACGAGTTTCATTGAGGTAAAAATGAGGTTGAAAGTGGTTGAAATAAAAGGTAAGTGTAAATCTAACGTGTCTCTGATATGTAAGATGAGATTAAGAGGGGTTGCTAGTAACACTGTAGATACTCTTATCAAGTTAAATATAATTTGTTTCTCTTATCAAGTTAAATATAATTTATTTCGTACTTTGCATGGTTTGTACTTTGTGGTAATGTAAATGTAACTACATATATATGTACTACTGCCGACTGGGATTCAAGTAGGCTAGTCTATTTTAAACGTGTTCATACCTTTGAAGTTGTTTAGAATTACAATGTTCACTGAGATTAAATGGAAAAAGATCCAAATTCTATTTAATCAGTAAAATATTTAGCATCAACAAAACGAGTAGCATCATTTGTCTGGTGTACTTCCTCTTAAGTCTTAACCCCACATTATATTTTACTGATCAGTTGTCACTCATGAGGTGTCTGAACGCGACAAGATAACGAATCGTACTCTATTTTGTGCGTCTGTGTAGGCGTTAAAACATGTCGTGTGTATATATGTATGTATACATAACTCTTTCCTTCTTTATTTATTTACAGATCCAATAATCTCTCTCTATATCCTCTTTTAATTAATAATAACAATCTATCTCTTTCTGTCGTTATATGTACGTTAAGTTATAAGATCAGATCTTTCTTCAAGATTCTTTCAATTGGTTGCAAACCCATGATGTTAGGGTTTATAGTCATCCAATTCAATTGGGTTTCTATTATCTAACAAGGAATTTCAATAAAAATGCTTACTTGGTGGGACTGAAGCCTACCCATGTTAATAATGTCTACCAACTGTTCGACGAAATTCCGCTGAGGGTTAAATCCAAAGACTTTTTGATTTTGCTGTGAAGTAGGTATGTAGTTATTGGATTTTTAGTTTTGGTATGTATTTGTTCTTTGTTTTCTTGCTATTTTTAGACTAGTTTCCTTTTATGTTGGTTTTTGCTTTGAGCTTTTTTCCTAAATTTAGTAAGTTTTGATGCATCTATTTACATTTAATTTTAGCTGTTGGAACAAATGTGCTCTCTGTTCTCTTTTATTGTCTCTAAAAGCCTATTAATTTTGGATAAATTTTATTTTTTAAATTCATTAGCTTAGATTATAGACTACAACTCTAAATGATTTTGGATCTTGTGGTATAATATCTATATGAAAAAGGTTTCTCGGAGAAATATTAAAAATTGGTATATCGACAGATACATTTTATAGAATCTGAATACGGTTTTGATAAGATTAGTGTTGTATTATCATTATGTAGAAAAAATGGCAACACCGGTTGAACCACCAAATGGGGTTAGATCAGAAGGGAAGCATTACTTTACTATGTGGCAGGCATTGTTTGAAATCGATACTAAATACGTGCCCATTAAGCCCATTGGCAGAGGGGCTTATGGTATTGTTTGCTCTTCTGTTAACCGCGAAACAAATGAGAAAGTTGCTATAAAAAAGATACATAATGCTTTTGACAACCGAATTGATGCCATGAGAACATTACGTGAACTTAAGCTTCTTCGCCATCTTAGACACGATAATGTTATTGCTTTAAAAGATGTCATGGTGCCCATCCATAGAAGAAGTTTTAAAGATGTTTATTTGGTTTATGAGCTTATGGATACGGATTTGCATCAGATTATCAAGTCGTCTCAAGCACTTACAAATGACCACTGCCAATATTTCCTCTTTCAGGTATGTGGATTCATGGGTTGTTTCAATATGTGTTCTGAAAGATGTTACGTGATATTGAATATTTAAAATTAGATAAAAGTATGTTTTAGTGTTTGACAAGTTATGATCACTTAAAGAGTTAACAGATCAAATATATATATATACACACACACACATTTTCGTGAAAAAGATGGGAGGCATTTTGTGAAATGAAATTAGAAGTCTTTTAATCTAAACGTTTAAAGACTCACATATCCATTATGCCCCTTTTTGAGCTCCTTTACTATTCTATATTCTGGAATTCTATGAATCTTGAATATAACCCAGATTCAATTCCTAGTTGTTGCGAGGCTTGAAGTATCTCCACTCCGCAAACATTCTCCACCGTGACTTGAAGCCTGGAAACTTACTCATTAATGCAAATTGTGACCTAAAAATATGTGATTTTGGGCTTGCACGAACCCGAAGTGGTACAGATCAATTCATGACCGAGTATGTAGTTACCCGTTGGTACCGGGCCCCAGAGCTCCTCCTGTGCTGTGACAACTATGGCACCTCTATTGATATTTGGTCTGTTGGGTGCATCTTTGCTGAACTTCTTGGTAGAAAGCCCTTGTTTCCAGGTACAGAATGTCTCAACCAATTGAGATTAATTATCAACATTCTTGGCAGCCAAAGAGAAGAGGAGATTGAGTTTATTGATAACCCAAAAGCCAGAAAGTTCATAAAGTCGCTTCCTTTTTCACAAGGGACATCATTTTCTCGGCTTTACCCTCATGCTCATCCGTTAGCAGTGGATTTATTGCAAAAGATGTTGGTTTTTGATCCTTCTAAGAGGATTAGTGTAACGGAAGCACTTCATCATCCTTACATGTCTTCACTTTATGACCCAAGAACTGATCCGCCGGTGCATGGTCCACTGGATATGGATATAGATGAGGAGCTCGGGGAAGATATGATAAGAGAAATGATGTGGAAGGAGATGCTTCATTATCATCCTGAAGTTGCTACTACTGCCAATCCTTAGGTAATATTTCTCACCACTATTGGGTTTTCGTGTTTGGACAATGTTTTTTTTTTTAAATCTTTTTCTCTTAATGTATTTCGGTCGAAATAAGCATGGAGTATTATGCATTTGTAGCTTTGTACCATTGAATGTTTCATGCTTCGAAAACACCAAAAAAAATTATATCAAAATTATTAGAATTTTACGTTGTTTAAGATTAGATGGTTTTTTTTTTAATGTGATACACATTATAAAAAATTTAGTGTGTATCACAGTATTACACCAAAAAGTTGTAATACACAATATATAAATCAATTTAATATTCAAGAGAATAAAATTATAATAATATTGGTAGTATTTATTTTGCAAAATGTATACATATGATGAAATTAAAAAATTCACGAGTCAACTCTTGCCAGTCGAGTAAAAAATTCAAAAAACGAGGCGACTCAGACCCCGACTCTTAAATGATATGACTCTTACGAGTCGTTTATTGACTCTTCCGAGTCTTGTGAGACTCTTACGAGTCAAAAAATCAGGTAAATCTTCTTTTAATATAATGTAATACAAAAAATAAATAGACAAAATAAAAAAAGAAATGACAATAATTTATTTTAAATTAAGCATTTGTGTTGATTGTCGGTTGACGATTTAACTATCGACTCTCATCATGTTTTACTTGTCTTAAGAACATAAATCTTAAACAATAATATTTTGTCTCAAAATAATTACCCCCTTACAAAATAATAATATGAGCAATTTAGAAAATAATGTCTTATTTTCATTTAATTTCCTTTATGTATGAAAGTCTTAATAATGAATTTAAGCCTTCCTAGAAAAATAAATTTAAAAAATAGAATATAAAGACCACTAATTAAATTACACACTAACCATTAACAACCAAACTTATTAAAGGGGCATATATACATTAAAAAAAAAAGTAGATCAGGTGATGCAGCTTATATCAATTATGTTTGAAGCCAAGTTGCTAATCTTTGTCACTAGGCCACTTTCATACTTTTCCAAAAACTAATTAGGTTATGACGGTGTGGTTAAAATATTTAAAATCCGTTCCTAGCTATAGGATAAATTTATTAATTAATGAATATAATTATATTATTATAATCTATAATTATATTATATTATATTTTGCATGCATGATTGGAATGAATAATGTGACATGGGTTAAATGCCAACACTGATAATTGTTTAATTTATTGATTAAGCTTTAATGTGTACGTCATTCGAAAGTAGTTACATATTTTATTCGAAATAATGTCATCCATCGAACTCGATCATTATCATTATTATTATTTATTAAAAAAAACATTTACAGTTTGCAGGAATACGCAATAACAAAGTCAAATAAGAACTACAAGACTTTAAGTTTGATTGTGTTTTTATAAATTTTTGTAGTTAGTTACAAAAAGTTACTCTAAAATTTAATATAATTGTATAAGTAAATATCTATTATAAATTTATAAGCCTATCGAATTACCATCAGCTATTTAAAAGATTGTCTGCAAGTCTATTTTGATTTTCAATTTGTTTTTATGAGGGGATGTTCAACTAAAAATTACAAAATTTGTAATTATTAAGATACCTCTGACTTTATTTTATCTTTGAGTAAAGTAAAGGGAGTGGTCACTGGACCACTCTGAAAAAAACTAAACACATCAGTGTTAAATCACTTTCATATTGAAATACACTGAAATCAATTTTTACCGTACTCATTATACTTAAAGTTCAACTCACATTTAAATATTTTTTATCCTTTTAATTTATAGATAATTACGCCCTCAAAATAAAGATAAGAAAACGAAAACCGTTACCACTCAAAATGGTAGCTATCAATTTGATCCTACCACTTTAAAGATGGAGTGGTCACTTGAGTTTGATCTTCAATTTGATCTTTCACCACTTTGTGACACATCACCCTACCTCCTTCACTATTAGATAAGTACAGAATGTCATGTTGTAAAAAATTGTCAAAAGTACCTCTAACTTTAAAAACTTATATTAGAGCAAATTGTAAAATGATATAATTAATTTTTTCAAAAATAATAAAATGAGAATACTTTTAAAGCATTTTCATCTGATTTAATTATTAATGGTAGAAATGATTTGGATGTACGAAAATGTAATTAATTTTATATTTATTAGTTGATATTAAAAATATTGATGATAAGAGTCTTTATGTCGTTGGTCTTAATATTATCAAGATAGGTCTTGTGGGACCATGGCATTGAAATTGACCGAAATACGCAAGACTTTGTCATGAGATTGCTGATGATCACCGGTTGTTTGTTGCTCAAGATGACTAATTTGGTTCACATTATAAACGTAGTGATGATAAACCAAAATATTATATTATTATTATTTGAAATATGACAACCATTATTGGAGATCCATAAAGCATGATGCATTATATATATATATATATATATATATATATATATATATATATATATATATATATATATAAAAGAAGGATCAAGACGGAAGTTATAAATTTGAGGGAATGAGAAAAGCAAACATCAACCACATATTTCCTCGTATCTTCTCAAACTCATATACAATACCTATTTCATCAATTTTTGTTTAAAATTCAAAATTAAAGCGTAAATTAATCAAAACATTATAAATTTCAAATTCATCAAAGGCATTTATACATATCTTCAATTCGTCATAATTCATATCATCAAATATTACGAATTTTAGGTATAACTTTTGGGTTTTTGTGAAAATTTTGATTCACCAATAAATACAATAAAATTAAATGAATTTTAACATACAAAATTTATAAACAAGTAATTAATTTAATTATAGTCGTCATTAACCATCGAATTTCACAAAAAGAAAAAAATTAGAACATTAACATTCATTGAAATGAATGTTGATCAAAATTACAATTAATATTCATAAACAATAATTTATGATGAATATTAACTTATATATGTTTTTATACATTGTTGAACGAGATAATTTAACATTCATCAGTATATAATAATGTATATGAGTTAACATTCATCTTAAAAGAATGTTTAAAAATATTAAGTTGTAATTTTGATTAACATTCTTTTCCAAATGAATATTAATATTCTGAAATTTTTTTGAGTTATTTACAATTTTGTCACCGCATTGACTTTTGAGTTGACCAGAATGTATGGTTAGAAATAGCTCCCTTCCTTCCCTCATGTTTTTATTTCCCTCTTGATCCCCACTATATATATATATACACTAAAGGAGTATAAAAAAAGCTTCAAAATTTGTCACGTAAGCACGAATGACACGTATCAACATCTTAATTTCAGTTAATAAATTATTTAATTAATATTATATTATTATTTTTTAATAATTAATAATTAATAAATATAAACACTAATATGGAAAGAAGGAGTCCCATATGAAAACAAACTCCTACAAATTATTTAATTAATATTATTATTTTATTATTAATAATAATTAATTAAAAAATAAAATATTATTAAATAATTTGACATATATTTAGTTACGATCTTATATTTAATGTAATAATATGGACTTTTTATAAAATAGTTATCATATTACGATGAACATCTCACGTTGTTTTTATACTACGTACTAAACACAATTATATTTAGCAAATCGCTTAATAATTAAATTAATAGGAATAAACTTTGTATGCTTTAGATTGTCGTGCATCGCACGGGATTAAAACTAGTATATTATATATATGTATATTTAATTATGTATCTACACAAGACCACATTTAATTCTATTCTAAAAGGAGAATATTCCAATATTTTTATAGAGTTATTGGTCGTTTTTTTAATTCTCACCTTTTTTTAATGTAACGATGATAAGAAATCCACATTAAGAAGGTGTTTGGTTGGAGTGTATGTTAATGGAATGGGTTGATTTGTGTGGACTTTAAAATTGGAAATGACAACCCACCAAATAGGCAAATACCATGGAATTGTAATGGATTATGGAAAACCCATACCAATCTAATTTGATTTCCATCCCCATTGTCATTTCTAATTCCTAACCAAACACGCCTTCATAAATCTTTCTAGTAACGTACGTTATAGTTAAAGGTGGCATATATGGATTATGCTTCGTGACATCATATTTTATGCTTGATTTGTTAGGCCTTTTTGAAAAAGTATATCCTTTAGCCACATATCTGTGTTTAAACTTCTATAAAGTGATCGAGCGAGAAAAGAGAAGGGTATCATGCATTTTTTAGCTTTGCATGCATGGCACCTTCACACTGTACACTATGTGCATATATATATGGTGAGTGCTCCCTCTTTTATAAAGCCAAATATCTATGTATGGTCCTGATAGTCTTTAGTAGGGATGAGCGTGATACAAAACCGGTACCGTACCGTATCAAACCGGTTGGTACCGCTTTTCTTTTTTGTTCTAATGTGAATACCGAATATCGTACCAACTGAAGTGGTATGGTACCGGTACGGTACGGGTACTGGTATGGTAAAATGTGATACTATACCCGCTTGGTACCGAAAGTATAACAATACTAAAGTGAACAATGATCAGTTGTAAAGCGTGTTACAATACAAAAACATAGCACCACCTCAATATCAAACTGAACCAAATATGACAACTTAAACAAAAAGATGACAAAAAATCGACATGTTTATGTTTTCGATGTACACACAAAAGTTAAAAATAATGACTATTTAAAACTCAATTTCTCATACATCCAGGTGATTCTCCGTGTATATCACTTGGGTATATAAATAATATGCCAACCTTAATTGAAATTTTTAAATGCCCCTATTACAAAAAAAGTCTTACAAATAATATAGTTGGTCATTCGTGTTACAATTTTAGCGTTTATGATTGTTAAATATAATTAGATACATTTATAGTGGGAGGTTGTTTGATTTATCTTGCCTTCGGTTGAAAAAATTTACCCTTTACACACTCAAAGTTGTATACAAAAAGTAAAATTAATATGACCTCAACTATACGCTTAATATAGATACTACCTTATATAATTTTATTGCAAACACTACTGCGTAGTTTTTAAATAAGGTAAAACTCTAGAATTTTATCGGACACATTATATTGATAGTTATAACAATTAAATACAAATTTTCAACGGCTCATGTGTACACATGGGATTGGAATCTAGTTTCTTAATAAATAATAATATCTTATATATATTGGGACCGCGTACTAAACCGAAAAAATACCGATACCATACCGCAAGTACCGCATCCAAAAAAACGTTTATATAAGTACCGAATACCGTACCATTTGAAGTGGGATGGTACCGGTACGGGTACGGGAATGGTATGGTATGGGTACGGTATTGGGATTTCGGTACTAATGCTCATCCCTAGTCTTTAGGTAATATTTATTTCCATGCGTACGTATCTATGAGTTTTTCGGAATAATCTACACGAGTTCATGAAATTCAGACGTTATAAAAAAATGGGTATTTGGACCATTCACTGAAGCCGCTCCACATTTCAATGGAGCACGACCGAACCCCCACAAGGTCTAACATCGTCGGGCAAATCACCTCCATCACATATACCACAACGTCCGAATCGAAACTCGCGCAGATTAAGCCTTAACATTGTGAGTCATGTACTTCATTGGTGGTAGGTACCTTTATGATAAATAATACCCATGACATGTTTCGAACCCATGACCTCAAGGAAGTCATGGACTGTTCTTACCGCTAGACTATTTAGTCATCGGTAATTCAGACGTTATAGTTGTACATTACTCGGTAAATCATACCCTATAATAAACGAAAGGCGCTAGTATAATATCGAAGAGCCAATTCGAAGAGCCAATTCGAAGAGGATATAGTAGATGCATGGAATTGAAGTTACTATTTAAGATTCCCCTTTATTGCAATATATGAAGGTTAAACTAAAGATTATATTGCTTGCTTGCTTGCTTAGCCTTGTAATATATAAAGCAAGTCAAGGAGACTAGACAAACAAATGTGGGGGATATGATGTAACACTCGTCCATTTTTTTATACCCTTTTTCGCCTCTTTATCTCATTTACTTTTAACAAAATATAGCCAACTTTAAAGGAATGATATTTCACTATGCACAATTGATAATATACGAGGTTCTATTTGCCCTCGCAATCGCGAGGAGATAGATTCTTAAATTAATAATTTGATTATTGATACATCGTATTAGTTTTGACTTTTGAAAATATAACTATCACTTAAGAGTTTACGTACATATGGGTTGTGTTTAATTAATGTATGTATATGTATCATCTAAATTTATGTTGGTTAGCTATGTACTTTATGTGTATACGTAACAAATTTCGAGTGAAGAAAAACATTTTATCCGATATATAAAAAAGTTAGATATAACTTTACAATCAATCTAAACACTATTTGAACTAATATGAAAGGATTATTATTATTATTATTATTATTATTATTATTATATCAACACGTTAATAATAAATGGGAGAACATTTATAATTAAATAGTAAGTAACTAATATTAACATGCTTATATTATTAGTAAATATATAATTAATGTAATTTACTATCTTTATAATTGTACAAACATTTTTATATATACAATATAATAACTATAACAATAATAATACTTATAATGGAAAATTAAAAAGATTTGCAAGATTAATAGGAAAATGGAGATAAAGTGGGAGTGTGGGACACATATTATTATATTAATGTCAAAAATAATTTTTCAATATCTCATGAAAACTTGTGATTCTTTTTATATGATAATATCATGAGAATTTGATTAACATATCATGATATATTGTCAACTTACTTTGTGAATTGAATATAAGGAGTAATAACTTTTATTTAGATATTACAAGTCTTAATTGGAAAATTAACAGGGTACACAAGTGAACGAAGATAGGATATGATGCCTTACGAATACGTCGTTTTCTCACTATAAATAAAGTACAAGAAAGAGTGAAAAATGACTTATAAATGTTTTTGTTTTCCGTTTCATCTTTCTTTTCTTTTTTCATCATGATTTCGACAACTTCTTTGATGGCCCACTATTCCACATGTATCAAACTAACACCATATACACTTGGTTCAAGTAAAGCTCTCCCATAAAGAGAGTGACGTAGCCCCTAAGAAATTGTTTGCATTAAGTTATAAAGTTGAGCAATTTCAACCGTCAAAACATGCGCGATCATGCATGATGATTTTTTGAACATATATAAACTCTAGAAGGTTGTCCTTTTAGATTAATTAATTATTAATTATAAATTATAATATGAAAAAGAAAGTGGAGCTTAAGGTTATATTTATACTTCATCCGTTCCAAAAATATATTTCTTTTTCAAAATACACACAGTTTTAAAAAAGTTACTATATACCAATTACATCTCATCTTTATCTATTTTTTTCTGATTGACTGTTATGAAATTTGGACACTTATTTTGAGACAACCCAAATTAGCAAGTGAGATACTTATTTTGAAACGGAGGGAACGGAGGGAGTAGTATATTAAATCAAATATGACATGGAGTCTTCTTAACGTTGAAGATGACAAATCAAGATATTGATAGGTATAATTCAATGAGACGAACTAATGCCAATGTTATTATTGGAATAAGAAAAGAATGCTAATATGATCAGATAATTAATTCTATTTTACACTCACTTTTTGTTATATTTTTTTATCACAATTTCTCGTCCATATAATCCAACATTTCCCAGCCTCAAAAACCTCTTCACCCCTCTCATCTTAATTCCTCTGTTTTCATTCCCCCTGTTTTCATTCCTCTGTTTTCCTTCCCCTGTTTTCTTTGCTATTTATCTCCTCTGATTTTTCTGTTTTTTTTATAAACAAAAAACACAATTCATAAATTCATCAAATTTCTAAACTTCATTGGAATCTCACTTTATCTATCTTTTGGAGATTTTCGTATTCTGTTACAGCCGAAATCATCAAAAATCAATGCTAGAGATTAATGTTTCCAGTTATCAGTGAAGTTTTGCACTCGGGTTTTATGATAAATTCATTATCTCGACGCAGGACCCATCTCGTTCAATCTTTCTCAGTCGTCTTCCTTTACTGGTTTTATGTTTTTTCATGAAAAACTAACCTATACATACATCTTCATATATCCATCCATTAAATTATTTTAATAAATATAAATAATTCTATATATTTCTTTATTCGGGTCCAGCGTCTGATTTTTTTTCATCCTTTTTTCCTTTCTTATTTGAGATCATAATCTTATTACACATGGACTCTTCAAGTGGGAATTCATCCGGGTCAACCCAAATTCAAACCTCAGGATCCGACCATGATTTAATCAATCAGAGAAAAAGAAAAAGAATGCTATCAAACCGCGAATCAGCTAAGAGATCAAGAATGAGAAAACAAAAACATCTTGATGATCTAACGGCTCAAATCAACCAACTCAAGATCAATAAGAACGAAATCGTCACAACCGTGAAACTCACCACACAACAATTTATTCAAGTTGAAGCAGAGAACTCTGTTTTGAGAGCTCAAATTTGTGAGTTAAGTCAAAGGCTAAATTCCCTTAATGAAATCATCACTTGCATGAACAATAATAATGATTTTAGTGATGGTACAAGTAGTGATTGCACAAATGGTACAAGTGGGATGTTTGAGTTTGAGCAGCCTGATTTGTTTAATAATCATTGGAACATGATGTACATGAATCACCAGCCTATCATGGTGTCTGCTAGTGATGTGTTTGAGTACTAGTTGTCAATGCATGGATGATGACATGCATTATTGGCTTGTACCTTTTGGATTGATGGTGGTATATGTAACTTGCTTGCTTCATCTAACCATTGTATTGAGTGGAGAGTGGTGAAAGGGGAAATTATATTGTCCTTCTTGTTGTTTCTAGGTTAGGTTTTTTTTATTAAATTAAAGTTGTAGTATTGTGTGTGTATAATATTAATGTAGTATTGTACTGTTGTATGTGTGTATGAGTGAGCACCTATGTGAAATAAAGTTTGTAATAAGTGTCATATTTTGGTTTATTGACATGCATGTAACTTGAACTTCATTTTTAAAATATATATTTTTCTAGTGTATAATTCAAGCAATCATTGATCACATGATGTACTATGAATTTGTCATAAGTCACCTAAATGGGGAGTGGTAGGGGTAGCCTTTGGTATGCTTTGTTTTTTTCAAGTAAATTAACAGAGTATGGTGGTGACCACTGATTAAAATATGATCATTTATTGTTTTTATCACTTTCAGTTTTTGATTAAAAATGGGAGTTGATTAGATTGTTCTAGCAACAATGAGTAAGATGGGTTTGTAGTGATTGGAACTTTGTTCTGCTACTAATTCATTGTTCATGTCTTCAGAGCTGATCCAAAGACAAAAATTTGGATTCAAAGTGATGTGTTATTACTACCTATTAGGGTTGGTTTAATTCCTGCATTATGAACTTTCTTTGTAATATAAAAAGTTAAACATATACAAATAACAGTTACTTAATGCACTTTAATTAAGGTCTATATGACCAAGAGAATGGAATAATAGTTTGACTAGTCATAGTTATTTTACTCATATGATAAGCCTTATAAGAAAAGGTTAACTAAGGTTATAGAGTAGTGATAAGGCATTCTAATGTTTTCATACTAGATCTCAGGTTCGAAACTCCTTGGGTAAACGTTCTGGGGCTGGTCAGGAAACGAATTCAAAATGATCACCGTTGGCCCGTGTACATCTAACTCGAAAAAGATTCGTTTTTCCAGGGTAACCAGGAATAACCTCCTCCATTTTATAGTTATAGAGTAGTGACAATAAAATTAAATGTTACTGACTTTCAAAAAATCCAAATATCTGCTATTTTTACCAATTTGTCTGTAGATATAATGTTGGGACATAGAGAATGAACTCTTGTTATTGCCTTCTTGGTCTTTACAGCATATCATCAATATCTACACTACAATAGAGCAGACAAAACATTGCATATGCGGAAAATTGAACTAAAGAAAACAAACTTTTAACGTTGGAATTCATGTTCCAAAACGAGGTTTTCTATGGTAAAACAAGAAAACTTTGTATGCAAGAATCTGCCAGCCTTGCAAAATTAGAAGATAATTCAATAATAAATAGTTAAATACCATCTACTTAATTCTGTGAATATAACAAGCCAATCAGTATAGCTGGAAGAAGTTTATCTACCAAGTGACCAATTAATCACTATGTTTAAAGATAAACAAAGAAATTGTACATCAACCTCGATTGTGGTGTTGGACGGATCAAAGGTCTTAAGGGAAAAAGGTGGTGTTGAACCACTGCGTTATGCATTGCGGATGGTGATGAATCCGGATGATCAAGTAATTGTGCTTGTCGTATTTATCACAGGCGATCTGGCACAATCACCGGTTATTACTACCTGTTGTATTGGAACTGCTGATGCCAGGAATGATCATCACCCAAGTGAAAGAGAAAGAGAAAGATACATCAGGATTCTTAGAGAGGAAATTAGTGAGGGAACTGAAGGTTATATGAAGATCTTCAGACCATTTTATAAGGAATTTAAAGACATTGGAGTAAGTTTCATGTGTTTTTGTTTACATAACATGCTAAAAGTCGAAGATCATCTGTCTTTTTTTCCTTCTCAAAATTGCTATCTTTTTATGTTCATGGTTCTTCTTAAAGATTAGTGGGTTGGTACCTGGGTAATTGTTTTAACCACCACCAAGGTAACCTGGCAGTAAGGCTTCTTAATGTCCTCACAAGAGGTTTTAGGTTTGAATCTCACTAAGTAAACATCTTGGTGGTGGTCAGGAAAATGGTCGGAAACGGTCATATTATTCCCCGTTAGGCCGCGTATACCTGAGTAAAAAAGAGATAAAAGACTCGTCATCTCTGGATCACCTGAACAGGGAAAACCTTATCTGTTATACATGGTTAATTATTTAAGTAAGTAAACACTTAGAAAAAAACAATCACAAACACTGCACAGGCTCCAAGGCTGCAACTATGGGGTTATGAATCTATTGGAGATCCATTTTCAATCCGCACAGGCTGCAAGCCTGCAACTATGGGGCTGCCAATCCGGAGGGAAAAACTGAGAATATGGTCACGTTTCCTAGTATAGGAGGACATTCTTCTTAGCGGAATGTTGGCCAGTATGGAGTGTATGTTCAATACTACCTTCCACATGATGTCCTCACGACACAAGTGCGGACTGGTCAGCGTTTTCGGTTATCAACATTCCGTGAATATAACATTAATAGGGTTATAACTTCTAACAAAATTAAATTGTGGATTTATTTTGACACTCATCATATTTGTTTCTTATTATATGTAAATCAGGTCAAGTTCATGGTAAAGATAGTAGTTGGATCCACACTAGATGCCATTATTTCTGAAGAAAAAGGCAATACAGGAGCAACTTCAGTTGTTATAGGAAGGTCTGAATCTTTTTCTCTCTATGACCATCTTTTTATATCTATCAAATCTGGAATTATTTCGATTATATTTTTAAGTTCATGCTATTTAGGAGTTTCGAAAGAGAAAGTGGACCGTGGTCAACACGAATAAACGGCAAATGTTCATCACAAAGCGACAATGAAGAAGTAGCAATATACACCAGCAAGCCTACATATGATGTTCCCGAGTCATCAAGAGTTCAAAATGCAGTTTATATAACTCAAAGTAATTCAAGATTAAAGAAAAAATCATTGTCACATGATGAGCAAAAACTCATATATTGCGTACTCCCAAATTTCGAAGGAATCTATCAACCTTCTTCCAGTTCTTCCAGCATGGATAGTACGTTTGAATCATCACAAGAAACTGACGGTTTTGAAAACTGTATAGTACCGAAAACCATAAAATCATCGTCGTCCAATGAACTTAGTCTTTTGGTTGAACTAAGTTGGGAAGTGATCTCAGAGATAACAGATCGGTTTAGCAATATAATTCCTGTCGATTCAAATGAAGCTTTTAAAATGTATAGTGGGCATCTTGAAGATCAATCTTCCGCTGTTTTCGTGAAGAGATATGTTGGTACCGAGTTTAGATATGTTCTTCAAGCTGAAAAGAAGGCAGCTTCGACTATGTATCATAAGAACATTCTAGGGTTGCTTGGTTTCCACAAAAATGAAACTGCAATGGCTTTGGTTTTTCCTTATACTCAATGGGGAGGTGCATTGATGGACAGATTTTTAAATGGTTGGTGAATAACTTTCATCAGTTTTGTACTTAAGGACATAAAATAGTCTTTAAATGCACTTTTTTGATAGTATAGCTCGATATCTAGAAAGACCCATGTGACAGTTGAATATTGTTGTTGCAGGATTCTGGACAAGAGAGTTGAAAATTACATTTCCGGTTAAAATGAACTTAGCAATTGGGATAGCTCAAGGTTTACGTTATATGCACGAACAGTGCCCAAGAGGACCTATAGCTCATGGCAATTTACGAGCATGCAACATTCTTTTGGGCAACAATCTACAACCTCAGGTAGATTCACTATTCAGGATGCCTTCATTATTAGCACTTCGGTAATCGTTTCTTTAATGATGTGTGTTGTGTCTTATTTTTGTCATAGATCACGGGCTTTGGGCATGCTAAGTGGTTGCAATTCGAACAATCATCGTCTATGTCCAGAAACAGGTAAGTTTTCGGTAATAAATGCTGAATAAAATGAGTTCTTTTATGAGGTTAATATTGGCTTTTGGTTTCTTGTTTTTGGACATGAAAAGTTGTGGGCATAGGCATCCATCTGATCCAAATTCAATCGAATTGATAAAATCCGACATTCTTGCCTTTGGGATATTGCTATTGAGACTGTTTTGCAGTAGATCTGCTCCAAGGGATGATAAAAAATTCGTCGCATGGGTAACTCAACTGGGAACTTTTTACTACTTTCATAGTTTTGACTTTTTTAGGTCAAACATACTTTTAACCAGCTACTAAGATTTTTCTCTAATATGTATCGTGTCTCATTGGTTTTTGAAGTTAAAAAGTTGTTTAATTGACCTCAAAAGTCAAAACTTCTAGTATTGGAATTCGGCATCCTTCATTCTTGTATCTTTTGATTCACCGAGGGTTTTTATTTTCAAATTTCAGGCAAGGCCTTTAATAGCACAAAGAGCGTATCATATATTATACGATGAGTCTGAGTATGACGTCCATGGGTTGCTTGTGGTGACATCAACTGCCGCTCGATGCATTGACACCAGAATGAAATCAAGACCATGCATGAGCAAAGTGATAATATTTCACTCTTGGTGATTTTTTTGAATTTTTCTTTTCATTTCTTGATTTTGTGTTTCAATTACAAATTGTTTCAGGTACTTTCGTTTCTTAAAGGGGAAATTTGTTGCGCTGAGCAAACATTTCCATCAACCGAAAGCAGCCCAAACATGGCCGCAACTCCAAATTCAAATCTATGGGAGCTGTAAAACGTTACATAAATGAAAGCGATCTGACTTGAAAGCTCATAAATCCTTCATATTTAGAAAATTTAACATATTACATACTAGTTCAACAAAAGCCCATTAGGTTCATAAATCATAAAAATACACAAGACAACATTAGTTAACCCTACGACAGTTCTTCCTTACTTCACCCTTGTTACCGATAAGGGGACTGATATTTCCCATTTTAACCATGGACCGAGCAAAATGGTTAAAGAAAAGGATGCGATCATCGGCAAAATCCCTCACTAACTGCATAGTTTTTCCAAGTTTTCCTGACAGAAGCACTTGATCGGAAGTAAGAAGTCCTTTCCCAGACATAATGAGCTTGAAGTAGGTATTGTCAAATGTTACAGGTGATGCAAGATCTAGTGGAGAAAGGTTACTGTCACCACCAGTTTTTGGGCATACTGCTTTTAAGTCATGGTAGTAGCTTCTTTCAAGAGTAGAATCGGGTTGATTGTTTCCATTTTGATTGTATAGACGCTGCTTAAATGTTGTGCATCGTGCCATCCCAATTGTATGAGCTCCTACATGAAAAACCAAGATTCAAATTTTAGAAAAACATGGTTTAATTTTATATGGGCAAATTACACTCAACTTGAATGTACTTTTAAACTAACCAGAGAGCGAGACTAGATCAACTTCATTGAGGCCTTGGCGCTGAAAGAATGTTAAAAGGTTTTGGATAGTTGAGTTTGGTGGAGGAATGTTTTTGTTTGTGCCACTGAGACTCGCTTTATTTGAGTCCTTTCTTCCTAATGGCAATTCCCAGTTGGGTCCACCACTCTGAAAGTTTTTATCAGCGAGTATTCGTTAAATATTGAAACGATAAGGGTATTTTAGTAAACAGAAACTGTAGTTTTGGGTGCTTACTAGAACAGTGGAGCCTCGAGCAGCAAGGGCAAGAACGTCTGCACAAGAAACCGTTTCAGGACAAACTTGTTCAAGTTTGGACTTGATCTCATCAATCACTTCGAATCCACGAAGAGAATTCTTGTTAGGGAGTGCCTTCTTTTCACTAACAAATGTTGGATGATCATCCAACAACACAGATGCATCACATCCCTGAAAAGAAGAGTTACAGAGTATCTTTCATACTATAATCCATGAAAAAACCGTTCAATTTACCTGAACAAAACAATCGTGAAAATGAAGCCTAAGCAAAGAAGCAGCCATTCTTGGATCCTTGGAAATGGCCCTCCGGATAACAGACATGACAATGTCGTTAGCTTGAGGGCATGAGTGACTGTAGAAACCTGGGAAAAGTCCAGAATACCCTCGACCGCTAATAGGGTGGCTAACACCACCGCCACCACGACCCCACCCAAAGTTGAAGCCGGGGAAACCTAAGCAGAAAGTGGAGGATGAGAGTAAAGCAAGTAGTGTGAAACTAGTATAGAGAAGTTTGAAAGAAGCCATTGATGTTGTAGGTTGTTGTGATCTTGTTATCTGATTGCATGAAACTGAAGAGATATATATAATATATATAGAGAGGTGATCATGTGCAGAAATGAGAAGCCAACCACTACTTTCACCAAATCCTTCAAAGATGAGATATGGACAATGAGGAGTGGTTTTGCCTAGAGTTGTACCTGCTCCAAGAACAGACATGCATGTGCATGGTAGTATGTCATCACCATTGACCAAATTTGGTAACCATTTCTGGAATGGATCATCAAAATATTGCTCTACGCATCAGTACACGGTGCACAAAAAGGGAATCTGTTGGACCAAGTCCTGTGTTTTAGGTACTCAAACAATAGTAAGGTGCAACACAGTCAAAACCTGTTTACGCGTTGTCAGGAACTCGATCTGTTATCTGATTTTAGATCAGAGACAGTTAGTAAGATATGCCTGGTGGGGTCCAGATTCCTTGGCCTTGTGTTTGGGTTTTCCTGAAATCTTGTATGTAAAGATTGCATTTTATGACAAAATTTAAGATGACCTCTTCAATCTTTGCAATGTGGCAGTAAGGTTTATACTTTATCGTTTGTGAATCCGTATATCATTCATCCTAGTATTTGCCTCTGTAAAACCAATCCATGTCAAGAACCTACCAGATCAGCAATCTGCTCAGGCATCATACAGGCTAGTCTTGACCAAGATTGAACTTTCAGGTTGGCATCATATTTTCCAAGCAAGCCAGGCTGGACTCTGGGCCCAGGTTGCGCTTTTAGTCAGCTTTGTTTTAGACCACAGTTGTGCTTTCAGTTTAGATAAGCAATCAGCGGATCTCTATTCAACCTAGTATTTGTGTTGGCATCGGAGAAAATAAAACATTCAGTGACCTGGTTTTGACGATTTTGGCTAGGGTGGTCATTTGGGTCAGCTACGTTTTACCAAAGATCTGGTACAGATCCCCACTAACAGAAAAGTCCTCCCACCCAAACCAACACCTTGGCCCATCTTTGTAGTTTATAACCAGTTCTGCTAAACTTTCTCATAAGCTGATTATAACTTCCAGAATGCTTTTAAGCATTAACATTAGTAATAAGAATAATAAAATTAATGATACAATATGGTTTTGATGCTATGAATCACATCACTGAAGCTACACGATGACAAATTGCAATACTATACACCACCGAATAAATGCTACGGAAGTCCTATAGATCTTGGAAAGCCAAGTCAAAGTCAAAACTCAAAGCAGCATGTCATTACCGACAACAACTGTTGGTTTGCAGAACAACATTAAGCTAAGGTATTTACAGATAACTGTTCCCCGAGTCTTCAATGCTGTCTTGCAAGAAATGGGATTGCTTTCAGGGGCTGAGTTACAACAATGGTGGTCGACTGAAACACTTTATATTGACAGATCGTCTTCTGCAGAAGTTTGAGATCGTGATACACATGTTTGTCTCATTGGGGTCAGAAGCCTGGCATAACGGAGAGGCACATGCCCTCTTATCAGTGTCCCGTTCTCTGTGTATTCCTAAAAGCATCTCAATAATTTCAGAATCAAGTTCTGGAATTTATAATTCAACAGAACACCAAGTCACTAACATTCCCTAGTATGAGCCACAAAATCATTAATGTTGGAAATTAAATGGGTCAATTTGGGTTGTGTTTTATCTCAAACAGGTCAAAAAGAGTCGAATCAAAAACTTTAGCTAAAAGAAGCACATCCATCTATTTTCAATGCACACAACCTCCTATACTGTAATTATTCAGAGACTGATATTAATGATTTTGTAATCATACTTAACACACTATTAATTTATAAGAAGATAGACAGAAAAGCATATACAGGTCAACCTAACCCGACCGGGCGGCCACGTTTCCACCCATACCTGTTTTGACCCATTACCCAACCCACGATCGTCTTGCTACCTCTAACTTAAAATGATTCATATAGCCAACTTGGCATAATTAAGAAAAGATATAACCAAATTGTCAATATGTATACTTACAGTTCGTTCAACCATCCCAACTTGATGTATTGTGCTGAGGAGTTCTCCTTTATCAAAAGGAACCAAGGCTTCAACCCATACCATACTATCCTGTTCATATATATAATAGTTCATAATCAGCGAATTAAAAAAATAAAATAGGAACAGACACTTAGAATGTAAATCAAGTCAACACCTTCAGTTTCTCTTGTACTGCATGACAGAATTCATCCAAACCACTGCCATTGAGAGCAGATATGCAAATCGTATCTTCGAGATCCTTGGCTTTTAACTTAATTTTGTCTGGATTGCTAGCCTTATCCACCTGTCATAAAGCAGTTGCAGATGTTATGCAGTTATCAAACTAAAGTTCAACAGTGTCATAGCGATTACTCAAACTGAAGTTTAATGGTGACAGTGATTAATCAAACTATAGTTCTATGATAACTGAAAAACCATTCATAAGGTAGCAAATGTATTTCACTGCCCAACATATTAGGTTCTCCATACCTAGAACTCCTTCCAAAAAATCAAATAAAAAGAAAGTGATAACGGCATAATGTAACAAACTTTGGCTGGATTCTATTGACGAATTTACAAGATTACCCTAACTGAATCTTTGTGTAAGTTCAATACTTCTTGTGGGTTCAAACTCAAACACAATGTGTTCCACCACAAAGAAATCTGGGCAAAGTTCGTTACCTTTTTATGCAGTTTGCTCTTAAAAACATGAATCATAAAAAATAAGTCAATAAACAACAGAATATCCAGCCACCTTGTTCCACACCATCAACTTGGGAATTGATGAAGAGTCTAGTTCTAAAAGAACTTTTTCCACAGCTTCAATTTGCTGATCCGCCAATGGGTGGCTGCAATTGACAGTAATATTTAATAATAATATAATACTTCCACTAAATAAAATAAATAAGTGAGCAAAGCTTACCTTATATCTATCACATGCACCAAAAGAGACGACTCTGATATTTCCTCCAATGTTGCTCGGAAAGCAGCAACCTACAAACAAGATGTGTCAATCGACAAACAGATAACAAGTGTTCTGAATTTAAAGGTAAAACAAGAATAACCATGACACAAAGATGAGCACCTAATATATACACATTTGAAGAGCAAGTGAGCTAACCAGAGTTGTTGGTAACTTTTGAATAAATCCAACAGTGTCCGTAAGCAAAAACTCCTTTCCATTCTTCATCTATAGTGAAATACATCAAATTAAGGAACTATGTTATCTTCCCATATTATAGAAGCAAAAAAGAAAATAAAAATACCATATAAAAGAACTGCGATAGAATGTAGAAGTATGAGATTTTCCGAATTAAATTACTGACCTGTACCCTTCTTGTTGTTGGATCAAGTGTTGCAAACAACCTATCTTCAGCAAGAACATTAGCCCCTGTCAACTGATTTAACAGTGTACTCTTTCCAGCATTTGTGTACCCAACCTAAGAAGTTGTAGAGGTGTCATGATTGAAAATATGAAAAACAAATTACTGACTCGAAGTTGTATATTCCTACCAGTGACACAACTGGCACAGGTACAGAAAGACGCCTTGTTCTGTATTGTTTTCTATGTTTCCGAACAGATTCCAATTCTTTTTTAAGAACACCAATCTGTCATAGATCAGTAGAACAAAGATAATCCATGTCACAACCCACAGAAAATAAGTAAGTGACAGTCAGGCGGCATGTATTGAAATATATATATATCAAAAGGGCTAATTGCATAAAAGGTGACCAACTTTGGTCCAATTTATGGTAAAATTTTATTGGCCAGAAAAAAACCATCAAAGCTTCAAGAATATTGACAAGGTAAACCAACTTTAAAAAAAATTGATTTGGGGTACCTGATATGGTCAATAGTAAAGATGATGACATGTCAATAACTTTGACCATGTTAAATTTTTTTGGGCGCAGAGCCTGAGAAACGGCTATCTTGGGTAACCTTAAAATAAAATAAAAAGGAAAGTTTGATAGTTATTTCTGGCCTTAAAATAAGTTGGTTACCCATAAAAAAAGCCCAATCAAAGTTCGTTACCCAATAATGAAATTAGCCCATATCTATATCGCAAAGAATGTTCCTTACTTGAGTACGTAAAATACGCTTGTCCACTTCAATTTGTTTCTCTCCCATACCTTTGACTTGTCCTCCTGATTGACGTTCAAGATGTGTCCACATTTTTGTTAATCTTGGTAACTGGTACTCCATTTGTGCCAATGCAACCTAAAGTAATGTATATGTCAGTTTGTGACGAAAAAGTCTATATCAACTGCAGTTCAGCCAAAGTAAATCATATTACCTGTAGAGCAGCTTCACGTGTTGCTGCTCGCTGGTTAAATATATCTAGGATGAGAGCAGTACGATCGCACACTCTAACGTTTCCACCAAAGGCCTTTTCTAAATTACGCAACTGGCTGCAGTTTTATTCAAATTCAATTATTTGTTTTTCACTCCTAATCAAAATTATGATAGCTATAAATTATCTGTTTGGTAGATTTAAATGCAGATGATATTATAATATTTCATGCTAAATGTGTGAATCAAAAAAATAAATTTTGTTGTATAATCTTTGTTCATAAATACACAACTGACTGCTGCAGTTTTAATCATCAGAGCGAGAAAGAGAATGAATTCCACAACATGCATATACAAAATAAAACAAAGAATACTCTTATCGTATCACCACACATCATACAACATGACTTTGTTGCCTCTTATTTCAAAAATAATAATAACGAACTTAACCAGAACCTAGAGCAAACTTTAATTCAAACAAAGAATTTAGCTAGCTGGCCTGAGCAAAAATAAAGGTGAGACAGAACATCGATCAGATAACGTCAACATCAAGTCTTATTACATTATTAGGTACACCAGTTACTAACCCTGGTGAGAGTTCATCATCAAATATTACTGTCTCAACACCATAACCATTAATTGCAGTTTTGATTTCTGCAACCTTGCCAGATCCAATATATGTCCTTGGGTTTGGAGTAGATAGTCTGCATCATAAAATAATTAATCAACTGTGTTAGAACACACGTATTATATATTCACATCGGTATGGAAATACACCAAAGCAAATAAAACGACGATTCAAATTTTTTCTATGCAAAATTAAAGTTGTAGCTGAAAGTCTATAAATTTCCATGAATTTGATCAAAATGTAGCTTAAACTTGTGGCTTAAAGCGAATAAAGCAGATCCTTTTGCTCAACCATAACCGTCTGAAAAACACATTATGTTGCCTCTATGAATGCACAACATAAAGAGGTCAAACATAACACTGTGTGTAGTTACGCTGCAACATCCGTACTAACTCTATTTAATACTTAAGAGGCTCTGATTTTAGCAGGAAACTTAGTTGTCTACAGGACTAGCAATCACAAAAGAATGAGAACATTGAGTACAGTAACATTTGCCTCTGTGAGTGCGACATGACATACTTCGTTTCCACTGAATCTAGAACCTTTTCAATAATTTGATTAAAATCATGGTACTAAATTGCATATGAGTAGTAAAAAAAAAGAGAATGATAGATTGATAATGTAACTGACTTTTGATAAGTGGAATCAACAACCAAGAGTCCAGCAGTATCAGCTAGTTGAGCAAGTTCCTTGAGTGACTCATCAATACTAAATAACTCATTTGTATCATCTTTACTTGCCACACCTACAAGGTATGCTTTCTCTTCATATACCTGATATCATTATTAATTATCATTTAATCAACTAGTTCTCAATAACAAAATACCACATGTAAACCTTCAATTTGTAACACAGATATAATATATTTAAATAAAAACTAATAAACCTCTTTGCCATTACGGAGATTGAACCGAGTATCATCACCATCGTCCACGTTCTCGACTACTTTCTTCCGAGCAAGCCTCGTCCTCGGAATATTCTCCGGAGTAATTCCGGTGTCTTCCTCGACGGAATCCGGTAAGACATCGAACGAAACATCCGTATCGTCATCGGCGGGGGATAACACGCCAGTTCCCTGTTCTAAAGCTTTAACTGGACGAGTAAACTGACGGTGACATTTATTGCTATTAAGATTGTTACTGTAATTTTGTGTGATAGAAATACTGGTACTGAAATTAGGGTTTCGATTGAAGTCCAATTGAGAAAAGTGAGGGAAAGGTTTAATTACTGAATGAAAACATGCAGTCATTATAGTAGTTAATTATTAATTGGATATTTGGAAGTGTTGTTTGTGGATTTGGTTTTAGCTGGTATATCATCGTCGTTAATGGCGGTTGGAAATAATGAAATATCTTAACGCCGTTTGCACCTTTAAGTTTGGCCTCTTGTTACATATAGCCCTTACATTTTGCTAGTTTGCTATGTACAATACCAACTTTTGTAAAAACTGATCCGAATCGACAATGAGATTTCTATACACCCACACGTTACGACGGAAAGAATCTAAATTACTAATCAATATTGCTAGATTAAATATATTCGTTAAGGATAGGAACGTAAAGTTAAATACTCTTAAAGTAATATAAAACTAAAATGAGTAAAAGTGCATGTTGCAATATTTCTGTGCGAGACATTTTCGCCATTACGTTATATATTTTTTTTATTTTTTCCTTATCTTTTCATTATCAAAGTATTAATTATTCATTTATCTTTTCATTATCAAAGTATTAATTATTCATTTAACTCTGAGAGTCTTCTCTAATGACTTAAATGTCGAGGTATTGTGTTAGTGGAGTTTCCTTTAGTTTACTTTCTTTAATATATTTATTTGCAAAAAAACTTGAATTTATCTCACAAACATGTTCCAGCTTTATCTATGCACACACATTATCTTACACACATCTACTACAACTACATATTATACACACTTATTTGCACAATTGTCAACCATTGAAATTGAAGAAATAAATTTAACATGTACACCGTAGTATTTAAGAATGTAACATAATGAAAAAACATGTATCGTCCACTAACTGTTTAAAATATATGTACAACATTCCCGATTACACTCATGGTATCTTAATTTCATATTCAGATTTAAAAAAAAAAAAAAAAAAATAGAGAAGTCATGTCTATAACTCTGGTGAAGAAGATATTTTATCTATGGAAAATGTGATTTCAAATACGCTGTCATCACATCGCGCTGTTACCAGCTAGTATATGAAAAAGGGTCTAAATGTAAGTTTTTTATATAACAAAATGGTAGTGGTTTATTAGCATTCACCGTGGCTAGCAACCGTTAGCATTCCTTCGTCGTAGGTTCTTTTTCTCTTCTATTACGTTGTGTTCTCGAGTTGAAAAATAAGTAAAAAGGAAGAGAAATGAATAAAGAATAAAATAAAAGAAGGAAAAATGAATGAAGAAAAATAAATGAGTTGCGTTTCTAAGTTTAAACGAAAATAAGGGAAGAAAAGTAATTACTCACTAATCATCTAAATATTTAAATATTGAAAGGAACGTATTAGAAGAAAATTACATTGGAGCTTCTACTCCTCTTTTTTCACCTTCTCTTTTTTTCTTTTCAAAATAACGCTCAATTAACACAATTTTACAATTAATCTATTCTCCCTTTCTTTTCTTTTCCACCCTAAAACAAAACTCGAGGACACCGCGTTGCTATTTCTCGTCTTTTCTCTCTTGGCTCACTTTCCTCCACCCAATCTTCACCGCCTCTGGGAATAACCAACCGGATCTGAGTTGTGTTGATTACGATTAACTTTAAATTGGTTTTCATTGGTGCTGGTTAGGCCGGATCTTCCAATTTCTTTTAAGTCGATTAAATCGGTTTTTGATGGTTACAGTTTTTGTTTGATTTAGGCGATTTCGTTTGTATATCTTGGATTCAGATTTTTACATTTTTATTCCTACCTATATTATTTAACTAATTCAGATTGTCCCATTGCTATGGCCCGGAACCAACGTCCAGCATTTCAGGCTAAAGTAACTAGAAACCACCCTCGAGCTGAGATCAATTCAAAAGCTTGATAATCGGTTCATACTTCACCCATCGAGGTAATCGATGCACCTAAAGTGATCGCGTAGTCCATTAATTTATCGAATGTCCCATTTTCCACGATTTTGATTTCCAACGACACGATCTACTTACCAGAAGCCCTCCCTCGTCGATAAACGTTGTTGAGCGATTCTTCGACCGCGAGGAAACAATCTTAAAATACGGTTGGTGGGATTGCAGGTGTGTGCTTCTTATGTTCACGCTTAGTTCCCATAAGATCACGTACTGTCTTGAGATTGTGGTTGTGTCGGCATAACTTGTGTACTCTGTTAAAGTCACCCGGAATGGCATCAAATGGGTCACCGCATTTTTTCTTTTTCTTATTGAACCATTTTTATACATTATCCATTTATCTATCTAATCTAAATCTATTTATATATATAAAACAAAGATTTCTAAACTCATTTTTTTACCTTTTTCTAAACTCACTTAATTATGCCACATCATCAAATTAGTTTTTCCTTAAAAATCTTTATAATTTCTAACACTCTCTTAAAGTTTTAAAGTTTTTAAATTTTCTAACAAATTACTTCCTTCTATTTTGTGAAGGTTTCCAATTTAATTTTATTATAATTTATTTTAATAGCTTTTTAAATTTATACATTACATTTAATAAGTAATTATTTTTTCTTATAAAAAAAATAAATTCATGTTCTTATTGATATCTTATACATTGCAATGATCTAATATTATCATCATCAACTATCAAGTTTAAGGAAATTGATTTTAATAAAATATATAAAATTGATTATTTTCTGTACATTTTGGTATACGTTACTGTTGAGTTTCAATAATAAATTTTCAACAATATTAATACAATTGAAAACTTAAAAAACATATGATTAATTTTATTTTTTTAATTACCGTGCATCACAAGGGCTCAACAAATGTATCAAAACTTAACATAACTTTGCAATTAATGGTTGTTACTTTTCTCATTCACGTGGTGACAAGATCGATGTTACCGTGATAAATGGACAGAGACCCAAATTTCAACCGCTCGTAAGGAAATAAGGAGACTACATCATACTTGATATATCAACTAATGAAAAATAAATACAAGTTCATCCATTATAGTTTAATTTATGTTACTAATCATTATCCCAATGATAATTGTATTTTTTAATTAACAACGTTAAACTTACAAATTAATATAATTATATTCTATAAATGGTCGTGCATCGCACGGGCTCAAGGCCTAATCTAAATATATAAAACAAACTTTGATAAGCTTACGTGGCAGCCTCTTAATTTTTAATTAACTTCGAAAGGTGAATGTGACATTATATAACAATTCTCAGCATTTTATAAATTATATTTTACATTTAAATTTTAAAATTTAAATTTATAGAAGCATTTATTGCCTTTTCATTATAATGTCTCTTTATTTTATTTAAGTATTACGTTCTTTAATTATTACTATTTAAATGATTAAATATAAATAAATATGAATTAAATGTTCTTAATATGTCCATTTGATAAACGAATACCGTTTAATTTTCAAAGAAGATAGTACCTATTGACATTCGCAGTATGTTTCGTAATGACCATTAACAAATAACAAGAGTCAAAAAATACATTATCTCATGTCGATTTATTTACTCAATGTTCAGATTTTACTCATGATCAATTGTATATGGAACTTTCAAGAGTTAAATAAAATATGGACTAAAAAGTATTCATTTCTAACAATACAAAAAATAAGCAAATCAACCATCAAAGTTATTTGAAACCTTTCATTATTTGCTATATATTTTTTATTATTACTTTGTTTACCACTTCGAAATTCGTTGTTTTTCTCTAATTTAATTTATGTTACTCCCTCCGTCCCAAAATTATTGTCACCAGACAAAAAATACACAGTTTAAGAAGAGTCTATTTATTACTGTTGACTACTAATAGAATTTCATCTTTACCATTTTCAAGCATTTTGATTGGTTGATTTTGGAAAAGGACAATCAAATTCGGACATACCAAAATAGAAAGATGGATAAATAAATTGGGACGGAGAAAGTACTAATCATTTTTATTTTTAGTAATTAATGCACATTTTAATTTAACAACATTAATTTATTGAGATACTTACAAATTAAGTATAACTGTATTTAAAAAATGACCGTACATCGCACAGGCTCAAAGCCTAGTACTAATATATAAAGAGTTTGAACAAAAGTCTTAAAAGGGGAAAATAGCAAATTACTATTTTACCCTTTTAACTTTCATTCAACTTTTAAATACTTGAATTCAATGCAATTTATTATTTATCTATACTAACATATAAAAAGTTTGAACAAAAGTTTTAAACAGAGAAAGATAGCACATTACTATTTTACCCTTGTAACTGTCATGCAACTTTTAAATACTTGAATTTAATGCAATTTATTAAAAGTTATAAAGTTTGTATATCATAATTAATTTCAGTTATCTATACTAATATATAAAGAGTTTGAAACGGAAGTTTTAAAGAAGAAGATATAGTGTAACATCCACCCTAAGGGCCTAGTATTATTCGGGTAATTTCCTAACTTAAATTTATTATTTAATATGTTAGGAATATTTTAGTATTATTATTGTATGTGATAATATTAGTCAAATGGATAAATGAATTATTGTGGCTAATACATAATTCATTGTTTTAAATTAATCTAGTTGACGGTAAAATAAAATAGTTGGTTTTCGCAAAATGGTTTTAGGTTCCAGACAATAGATTAAGAAGGGAACTAAAATTGTAATGGTATTGGGTTAGATTATATATATATATATATATATATATATATATATATATATATATATATATTCATGTACATTCTCAAATCTTCTACATATACATACACGTATATTCTCAAAGTTTCCATACTCTGCGAACTGAAATCAAAAATTGAGAACAAAACTTGAAGAACTTTCTGTGATGAATTATAATCATCTGTGGCATCATCATCTTGCTTTGAAAAATCGAATTCCATCATCATCAACATCTTGTTCCTGTGAGTGTTTTAATGTTTATAACTTGTTTTTATGAAAATAACCAATTCATGAATTATTTGTGAAAAAGAAGCTTGAAAGATGTTATTTGATACATATGAAATGTTAGAAAGCTTGTTAGGATGTTAGGAAGTCGAATTTGTGAGTTTTGAAAGATGAAAGTTCGGGTTTTTCGGTTACAGCAGGTTCGGTTCGCAAGTTTGCAGAAGATGAACTCAGTTCGCAATGCTTGACTGCGAAGCGAACTGAGTTGACCTGCGAACTGAGTTCCTGCGAACCGAGTTGGGCAGCGAACTGAGTTGGCTGCGAAGCGAACTGAGTTCATGCGAACCGAGTTGGGCAGCGAACTGAGTTGGGCAGCGAACTGAGTTTGCTGCGAAGCGAACCGAGATTGTTGCGAACTGAGATTTTTAAAATTTTGTTTTGCAAATTTTGAAATTGCGTAAGTGTTTTCAGGGTAGCGACTGAGTGACAAATTTCACTAACTCGGATTGGGTTGAAATTCGCATGGTCACTTGGAAACGACCCAATAATCAAGGCTCTATTGTAAGAGCCTAGGTAGTTTTTGGCCTTTCGGGGTCATCTAAGGGTCGAAAATGACATTTTTCAATTTTAAACCTCGTTTCGGGACTTTCTGATGTCGCTTCGGATTGAACGTTTGTTTTCTTAGACTTCAGGAATTTACCTGCTTGTTTAAATATGTTATATGATTATGAAATGAGTTACTAACTCATTATTTGTTGTATTCTCAGATCAGCAGAAGACTCAGTAAAATTAGACTTCTGAGTTGTTGGACTGAGACTGACAGGTGAGTGGATCTGGAACTCACAAGTTTGATTTGGTTGTAACGGTTTGGTTGCAACAAGTAAACGTAGATATAATTGATAGACTGTTTAGTCTGAATTGCTGATTATGAATCTACGTGCAATGTGACATTCGGACATTGGTTGTTATTAAAGAGGTCAACAGATTGTTGGACTTGGTTATTACAAGATTACAGATACACGGTTTTGTACATGTGTTGTATTAAAACCTGTATTGTGAAATGGTAATAACAAGTTATCGGTATATTCTGTATAGGCCAATACAGATTGTGATAAGCATTCTTTGAGGGCAACCGCGGCAGTAGGGTTCCTCAAAAACCACCGATCCTCTTTGGCATTATGTGTTTACGATTAATTGATGTAAACAGATTGTTAAGCTAAGTCGAATTGTTAGTTTCAAATTCATTCACTTAGCTTTGTGCTAATCCCCCACTTTAATCCCTGCAGGTCATGTTTGATAGGGGCGGGCAGGAGGATTATAATTGAAAGAATGTTTGACCAGCTGGCAACTCTGATATATGTCTTTTGATAATTAAAATGAAAGTTGAAATTATGTAACACCTGGTGGTTATACTTTGTTTTTGAACAAAAATTATGTACATTTTGGTAAATGATATTAATGTTATTTATGTTTTGACCTACGCTTCCGATGTTAAATAATATTTTATAATATCTGTAAGAGAGGGTGTTACATATAGTAAGTTACTAATTTATCCTTTTAATTCTCATTCAACTTTTAAATACTTGAATAAATGCAATTTATTATTTATCTATACCTATACTAATATATAAATAGTTTGAACAAAAGTCTTAAATAGGGAGAAAAAGTAAATTACTATTTTGTCCTTTTAACTCTCTTTCAATTTTTAAACACTTGAATTCAATGCAATTTATTATTTACTAGTATGTTACCCACGCAATGCGGGGGCAAAAAATTTATCAGTTCCAGTAATATTCTCGTTTAGTGATAAGTTGTCCTTTAATGAGAATTAAAAAGATTGTGATATATCATTTACTTATTTTATTTTATACATTTTATTTTAAATTATTAGAAGTAAGTATCACAATTCTCATACACCCAAAACGCGACCCACAATGACACGAAATTAAATGAGCTAGTTAGAGTTGAATTTTCAATCAATGATGCTAACGCCCAAAACTGACAACCATTCTAATTATTCATGTTTCGTTTGGATCGAGGCTCGAATTAATAGGTTGACCAGCTAACCAGAATAAATTATATCTATTTTTTTTTAAATCAATTCGCTAACATATCAGCATGTTTGAGCCGTTTATCAAAACATGTTATGCAAATCAGTTCAAGTTCAGGATGTGAACTTTTGAACCAAATTCAAATCTGGTAAGCTCACTCGACCCGAATTATAGTTATTTAGTATAGTTATTAAATGGGGTAGTTAAATAATTAATGATAGCTACAAAAGAAAATAAAAAAAATCATTGCACATGTTGTGTTAAATAAAATGGTAAAATAGTAATTTCTATAAAATATTATTTTTTAAGATTATAAACTGATAAAATTCTTTATATAATAGTAACATATTAAGTTTTAAATTACTTGAATTTATTATTAGTGTTTAGATTTCGAATAACATATTTTAAATGATTGTAAAGAAAATTCATGTAATCATATTTTCTAGGAGTTTTAAATATTTGTGCAAACTCTATAATAGTAGTATAGATGATGAAAGACGATTATAGTTTATTTTAAATATCTATTTTTTCTCCTATATTTATACCGAAATAATGTAATCAACATTTGAATATCCATCATTATGGTATGTACTTTACATAAGTAATTGAATAAAATTAATAATTATGTTATATATTATGTAACTGAAAGTTTTTATGAATATTAACTTTTGTAATTAGTTGTATTAACTTTAGGTGTTTAAATAGTAAATAAGATAAATAGAAGGGTAAATTAGTCAGTTACTATTTCGATCTTTAAGACTTTTATCCAAATGCATTATTAAGTAGTATATATATAAAGTTTTATATAAAGAGTTTGGAACATAAGTCTTAAAGAGGGATACATAATAAATTACTATTTTACCCTTATAACTTTCATTCAACTTTTAAACACTTGAATTCAATGCATTTTATTATTTATCTATACTTATATATATATATATATATATATATATATATATATATATTATTTATCTATACTTATATATACATATATATACATATATATATATATAAAGAGTTTGAACAAAATTATTAAATGAACATATAGTAAATTACTATTTTACCCTTTTAACTTTTATTCGACTTTTAAACACTTGAATTCAATACAATTTATTATTTATTATAGCGTTTATATATCATAACTAATTTTGGTTACAAAGTATGTCCATAATTGTCTTTTATAAAACTGATGTAAGTTATCTAACACAGTGATATATATGAAGTATATGTTATTATTGTTTTGATCTAAATATATGTGAAAATTCAAATAGTTATATAAATTATAACTATTATTTATCTTCTATACTAATATATAAAGAGTTTGTTAAAAAAATTTAAACTAGTAAAATATTCTTTTAAGCATGTACAACACTTAAAATCAATATAAATAACTCTAATGATAGTCTTAAAAATAATCTGATGCAAGTAGTATAAGAATTTTAGTGTTAAAAATAATCTATTATTAATATATAATATAAAGATTTTTACCACATAATAATATTCTTAAAATAAAATAGTATTTTTACCATTTTAGTTAATACAACATTTAATGTAAGTAGTATAAGTATTTTATAGTTAGATTAATTATTTGTATCTTTAACTTTTAAAACTTTTTATTTTTTAAAACTTTTTATTTTTATAATTAGAGGTTGCAATTCAAGTTGAGTTTAGATCTGCAGGTCAAAGTTGACAACATGAACCCGAACTAATTTGATAAATTGATTAACTAGTCAATAACAATCAATCCAGACACGACACACATTGTACTGGTTGATCAATCTACCCATTGACAAGAACCTTATTTCAACCCCGACCATAAAATTTAATATAGTATGTTTAAGGAATTCACAAACCCCACTATACAACAGATTAGGACAATCATAATTTTTCGGTGTTATATTAGTCTGAGTTTTAAATTAATATTTATATTGCTTACTAAACGAGTTTAAAAAAGAGACATACTCTATGAAAAAGTTGATAACTCTTGTTTAGAAATCATATAACTCATCATAAATGAAAATGACTCATCAAATACATGTATACTTGCCACAAAATGAGATGCTTATAGATCCTTAAATGCACACTTATATTGTTACCCTTTTGAGGTCAGAAAGTACTTCATTTTAAGGACAGTTTCATTCAATTAACTTGATGACAAAAGTATGCATTCATTTCTAGTCTTTTGACTCTAAAATCACCACCATTAAAACCCTACACATTTCACAGATATCAAAACATTGCTACCCTAACCAACCTTCATTATCCAGGTTCTTTGGTCTTGACACCTTAGTACCTACACCTCACAAGTTTGAATCCTCAGATGAATCTGCAAATTCTTCCTTGTACATTTCCTCGATCATCGGTTTCCATAGTCGAACTCGAGCATTTATGAACCAATTCGACACCTAATACGCCCTCAAGAACATTAGAAACAAGAAGCCATTCATCCACATTATAAGTTAATAAAGTTTTCAGTAAAAGTTAGTTACTTGGTTCTTTGACAATCCTGTTTGTGATGCCAATGTAAGTTTCTCACTATCATTTGGGTACCTGTGATCATAAAAAGAATTAATCAATTTCAGTACATTCTGGGAGCATTTTGATCCATTTATTTATGAATAGTATAAATAGAAAGAAATAGGTCAAACGGGTTGAAAGTCACGAGTAATAAATTAAACAAATTTTGTAATTATATATGACACGGTACTTATTTCTATAAATTAAAACTAGGAAAATCTTGTTTCGGGTTAACCCTACCCGTTCATTGTACTTACGGATGGAGAAAGTGCTCGAAGAGCCAGGACCGTAGGATCATGACAGAGTTCTCGGGTAAACCGCGGATGGGCCTCCAAGTTTGTCTCGGGCTAACCATCATTCCAAGCTGTTGAAGGGCAATCCGGTTGTTTCTACTGGTTTCTTTATCAAACAAACTAAGCTGCGAAAAACCCTTGTTGATTTTGGGCAAATCTTGCAAGATTTTCTTTCGGGTAGAATAAATTTGGGCCAATATTGCATCTTTTAAGCTAGAAAAGTGTCCTGACATTGCATTAAGTGCTAATGCAGTGTATGATCTCCCTGATCCTAAACCTGCATTCAATTCAAATGAAGATACCACGTCTTCTAGTTGCTGATAATATTGCTCATATCTTCTCTCAACCTAAAAATTAGCCCGAAAAAACAGTTAACTGAATGAGCATAAGTCATTAAATTATGGGATTATAAACTTTTAATGCTACTATACCTCTTCTAACAAAGAAATGAGCTTTACTAATGTAGTTTGAAGCTCTTGTTTTTCCATTGATAACCCGTTACTGCATAATTCAGCTTTCAATTGTGAGCATAATCGTAACGAACCGAATTGGCCCGAACCCGATAATTTACCAGCATAAACCTTGTTGGTTGAGTCAAGATTTTTCCCATTGAGACTAACAATTTCTTCAAGTAAAGATTGAGTTGGTTTTAGGTATCTTGAACTGCCAAGTGGTATTGAGAGTGAATCTGTTCCATAAAATGGAGAAGAAGATTGATTAAGTGAAGATGAATATTGTGTGGGATTAAAGCATTTTCTAGTTTTTTCTTGTAATTCTTCCTCAGAAATGTAACATCTTTCATCTCTATATTGACTTGAAGGAAATAGTAAACTAGAGCCTAAAGAGAGTGAAAGCTTTTGATTTTGGCGTTGGTTGAGTTGCGGTTCATTTGTTATATGAGGAGGTTGAATAAGGTCAATTGATCTTGTAATTCTTTCACCAAGAGATTGAACAGTGGGAACTACATTGAGAGATTGAGGTGGGTATGATCCAAGATTTCTTAAGTCAACTGCATAAGCATCAAAAGGTTGACTTTCATAATGGGTTGTGTTTGAAATGAGAAATTGATGAATGTTGTTAGGGTTTGATGAAGGATCAGGTGACACCATGATTGAATAAATAAAAAAAAATCCAAGATCAAAGAACAAGATATATTAACAGCACCCAAGTGTGAAAGAAACAATTTTTGACATGGGATTTTGACAATTAGTCAAAATTGACTTCTAATACCTTACATAAGTAAAAGAAAAGATGAAGAACTATATGAAAAAACAGAGAAAGGGAATTGATAAGACAAGAAATGAGAAATGAGAACAATTTTAGTTTAGTTATTAACTAGATGTAAAGCAAGCAACTTTGGAATATAAAGAAGTTTGCAAAATGTGGAAAGCCAAAAGAAACTATTTTGGAATTGCAAACATACCTCAAATTTGGTTAAAATGTTGCTATATTTATCCAAAAAAGCAAAAAGATTCTCACTCTTTCAGTTTATGTTTTCTCTCTCTAGAAAGGTGTAATCAGAAGCAGCTGAAATCTTGAAATCTTGCAAGCAGTAGACCTCTGCAAGATCTATGCAAAGCAACAAAACCTATAAACTCAGCTATAATTCAAGTGAAAATTGGTAAAAGGACATGAATTGAATAGAATAGATGGTCCCCTACCCTCCTTTCCCTGACTACAAAACAACAACAAAAGCATCAGCAGCTTTTTTACTTGGCCTGCAGCTGGATTACTACAAATGTCTTTGGGGGACTCAAAAAAGTTTCAATCTTTTCTCTAACCCAATTCATAAAATCAAAAAAAAATGAGAGAAAGTGGGCTATACATCTATTGTACCACATTCTATGTTTTGATGTTGTCTGTATCTATGTTGTTAGACTCATAGAGAATATTTAGCCTTGTCTCAGTGAACAAAATTAGTCCTGTGAGTAAGCAAGCATGCTAACCGAGCCCAAAGCATTAAACATTTGGTCTTGTATTTAAAGTTGGCAAATCATGATCGTAAGATCATCTTACGAGCACAATCTAAATAAACTAGCTGGTTCTATGTAACATTGTTTTGAACATGGGATCAGCCAAGGACCATTTTGATCTTTTTACGAAAAACATTTATATAATTGATTTTCATTAAATTATGATTTTTTACGAGCTCAGTCTTGCAAGACAGAAACGATTCCGGTAAAAATTTCGATCTTCACGATTTTAATTTTATATGTGATTAAAGAAAAGAAAAATTATTGGTGTGCTGATGGGATTGATTGATGTGTTTGAGATGATTGTTTAAATCTTGTTCTTTTTGGCTTCTACTATTTGTCAATCTGTGTGATTTCACATAATATGTTTGATAAGATCTGTTTGGCCCACTGTTGATTAAAGTGTCTGTACAATCTTCATATTCCCAGTTAAATTCCATTTGGAAACATTACTTTAATTACCCCTATACATACACCTACCTTCAACAATCCCCACCCTCTTAGACACTGAAACTTGACCCCTTTTAATGGTGTCTGAATCTTTGGTCCCGCACACTTGTGAATACTTGCATGCAGTTTAACTAGAATCTAAATGTTGACTCTGTCTTTATTGTTTTCTTAATGATTATTGGACCTAATAATTAAAGTTACAAAACCTATAAATTATTTAATTAATCAAGGTTATATATGTAATATGTTGTTACTTAATCATCCATTATATTTTATTTTGTTGCATCAACTTTTTTCATGTTTTTTATAATTATAATCTTTATCTTTATCTTTATGATTTTTACTATATGGTAACCTACTTGCTTTCTGATATACTTATATTACAAGCAGTGCTATAAAGATGAAAACAAGGGAATCTAAAAGCCAATACCCAAAACGATCCATTATCTATAAACAAATCATTAGTGTTGTTGATTAACACCATCTAAGGTAAGGTTATGTGATGTTAAGTTGAAAATATGAGTTAAATCTGTATATATGTGAGAAGGTCGAAGGGGGTAAAACTAAAATATATATATATATATATTTGACAATTGATAGGTTAACCCCGCGAAAAATTGTACTTTGTTAACAGCACATATAACATACACGACTCCATTAGAGCTAATTAACAAAAACATAATCAAACCTAGAGGTATTTATAGTTAGTTATAAACTTATTATTATTATAAATGGAGTGTGACTGAAAAACTTTTGTACATATATAGCGAGTCAGTGAGTCAGAAGTGGACTAGCCAAACAAGTAACTTTTGGGCCAACTGGTGGCCAATTTATTGAAGGATGGGCCGCCTGATACGCTGCTAAAATGCCTACAGGGCTACTTCTTTAATTGTAGAGTTAAGCAACCCATTGGGCCAACTGTTATCAAAACTGGGCATACCTTTTGATATCCTCAAAATAGTCCGTTTTTAGTGTTTAGAATAGGGATGCTCGTACTCCGACCTAGGGTGACCAAGAGAATCGAAACCGAAATCGAAAAAAACTCAAAATCAAAACCGGTCAAAACCGGTTCGATTTTTCTACAAAATGGCGGTTTGGGAACCGGTTTGGATGTTTCCGTTGGCGAACCGGTTCGCAACCGGTTTTACCCAAACCGGTTAGAAAAACCGGTTTGAAACCGATTTTTTGAGCAGTGAAAAAATAGCCGTTTTTTGGAAAAAATAGCTGTTTTTTCGGAAAAAATAGCCGTTTTTGACCATTTTTTTGTGTTTTTTTTTTTTTTTACCATTTTACCATCATAAAATTAGTATAAATAGATACCTTGGGTATAGTTTACTCACAACACTCAAACTTGCTCATTCTACTCTTAAAACACTCAAAAACGCTTACGATTCGCTTACAAAACTCTCAAAACGCTCTCTAACCGCTCTCAAAACGCTCTCAAAATGGCAACTCGATCTTCTTCAACTTCCGTCGGTGTTGGTTTTTCAAATGCACCAATTATTGTTCAAGTTTTGGTACCCAAACGATATCCGGAGGTTTGGTGTAATTACGACAAAGTGTTATTGTCGGATGGTACGACTAAGGCACATAGTAAACGTTGCGGGAAATTTTTGAAAGCCGACTCCAATTCAATGTTGAAATCATATGCATCGCGATATTGTGATGGAGTCAAAACTAATCCGGAGGAGGGTCAAGTAACCATGTCACGGGATGTGGGTATTTTTACATACGAAGCGGAGCGGTGTCGACAAACATTTGTGGGCTTTGTGATTCAAGAAAGTTTGCCATTCAACCATTTCGACGACCCTCGGCTTACTAGGGTGATTCAAAATACTCTTCAACCGCGATATAATCATGTAAGTCGTATTACTCTTAAACGTGATGCCCTTAAATTGTGGCAACAAGCTAAAATGCAACTAAAAACCGGTTTTGAAAACTTAAATACAAGTATATCATTAACAACCGATGTTTGGTCGGCTCCTCATGATTTGTCCGGTTCGTATCTTTGTGTTACCGCACATTGGGTTGATCCAGTAACTTCGCAAATGATGAAACGTACCATTGCTTTTGAAGACTTTGAGAATTCTCACACGGGTCAAAATTTATTTTACATGTTACGAGATATAATGAAAGCGTTTAAATTAGAACAAAGGTTTTTTCAATCTCGTTTGATAACGCGAATAATAATACAAACGCCGTTCTAAGATTAATACTAAAATACGGACCACCTTTGAAGGGCATTTTTTTATCATAGTCGATGTGTTGCACACATCATTAACTTAGTTGTGCAATACGAACTAGCGGTTGGAGAAATAACCTTAGTAAAAGAAACGTATAAAACTATGTTACAAGATATATTTTGTAGAGGTAAAGCTAGATACAAACATTATATGAAATTGTGTAAGGAAACGAATTCCATTTTTTTAACCCCTAATTGGGACATGCCCGTAAGATAGAATTCGACTTACAATATGATTGTATGTGGTTTATGCCAACGCGACACTTTATACGTTTTTCATGATCAACTTGTTCAAAAAGGTCTGGCAACACCATTTCCCTCCAAATATTGGGATGTTATTCAAAAGATAACCGAATTGCTCAAAGTTTTTAAAACCGCAACTACTTTATTATCGGGTATTTATTATCCCACGATTTATTTGGTACTTAATCACATTTTTCTAATGATTACAAAATTAAGCCAATACGAATTTGAAGGTGAAGTATATGCAACAATGGTGGCTCCCATGAAAGCAAAACTAAGAAAATATTTTCAAGAAATACCACCGGTAATTACTTGTTCCCCGCATTAAACCTGTGTTTGAACATTTCCGAGGTGGAAATGCTTATCGATAACATTTCTAACGATTTGGATTTGAATGACAAAGACCCAATTTTTCACATAATACAAAAGAAAATTTTAACAAATCTTTTAAAGATTTATATAGTCATTATTTTCAAAAATATACTTCAACAACAAATGTTTCTTCTAGTTTGATTTCCACAATGTTTGCTTCATCTTCCTCTCAAGATCCGATTATTAACTTATATAATAGTTTAAGACAAGAAAACCATAAACGGGCAAGGGGTGACGGTGACCAAAGGGCCACCACTACCGAATATGGGAGATATACGAGAACGGATTTTTCGTCCACTATTTTACCCAATGAATTTGCACAATTTGATATTTTGGCTTGGTGGAAAGAGAGGGAATCTCAATTTTGCCGTTCTAACCATCATGGCCCGAGATTTACTAACCGTCCAAACTTCTACGGTAGCTTCGAAATCCGTGTTTCTCTTAGTGGCAGGGTATTATCTATACGAAGAACAAGACTCACACCGGCCTCATTAGAGATGTGTATTTGCTTGAAAGATCACTTAGACGCCGCGGAACGTATACAACACATTTCAAGTCTTGAATGTGAAATGGAATACGAAGAAGATATACACAATGTCGAGGTGGAAGCGGGTATGGTAATATCACTTTCCGACGAGGAAATTGCTCTTGATGAAGTTTCACGTGAGTCTACCTCCGAAGAAGATTTTGACTTTTGAAGATTACGCATTTGAAGATGTTAGAAGATTTGAAGATTAATAAAAGTTGAAGATTATGAAGAATTATGAAGACTTATTGGTTTCGATAATATTTTTATGAAAATTTAGAAGACTTTGTTTTAAGTTATTGTTAAGTTATGTTTCCATTCCTAATGTACTAATATTCTATCGGAAAAATTTGAAGATTACATTGTTTTTCACTAAAACGCTCAACGCTCAAAAATTACTTAATTATATAGAATTATTGGTTTCAATAATATTTTTATGAAGATTTAAAAGACTTTATTTTAAGTTATGTTTCCATTCTTAATGTACTAATATTCTATCGAAAAAATTTCGAAGATTATGTTGTTTTTCACTAAAACATTTAACGCTCGAAAAAAAAATAATAATTGTATAGTAAAACCGGTTCCAAACCGGCCTAAACCGGTTAGGGTTGGTTCGGATTTTTTACCCTCCAAAACCAGTTCGATTCCAAACCAATTTTTGGGAAAACCGGTTATTGACCGTTGACCAAAAATCGAACCCGAACCGGTTTTCCAAACAAACCGAACATGTTCATCTCTACTCCGACCAAGTGGTTCGGTTTTGTATATTTACACTAAGTGCAAGAGTTACGATACGTTTACAAATTACAACTCTCTTAAGAAGATCAAATCTTGATAAAATAATGAATTGACAAATATTATTTTCATTGATAAATAAATAGAATAGAGAAAGTTATTTAACAAACAATTTATGGGCACTCGTTAATACTTTAATCAAGATACCCAAATCATATTATCTAACGGTAATTTGTTTGCAAGATCATGAGTTTAAGTCCGATTGGAATAAGTTCTTTAATATTGGGTCACAACCATCTAGCCAAAAGAAAATTACAAGATCCTGAGCCGTATTATATCTTCTTTTTTGTTCACATGAAGTCATATACTAAAACTTTTAATGAATCTAAATTCATAAATTGAATTGGTTAAATACTCTGATGAAAAATCAAGTCGTTCTTGACGCTCAATCTCCCGATTATACACCGAGATGAAAAGGCAAACCCGGCATATAAATCTTTGTGAAAACCGATCTTTCTAAATAACTCGATTCACTATTGATTAAGACGAACAAAACTGGTTAATTTTCTCTATTATAACGTTGCATTGCCCCCCATTATGTACATGAGAGGTCAGTAACTCTTGTTGCTTACACTAAACTATGATCATTTCCCATACTTTTCACCATGACCTTGCGTCAGAACCAAAACTAGGGTCGAATATTCTTTGACCCGTAGCTAAGATAAGTCGAGGGTCAAACTCCATTTTTGTCTGATAAATTTGGGGCCATTTGTCTCCATAATGCTCCATCCATTCCTTTTGTGTTGTGTAGTGAGGCAGGTATTGTTTCACTTCAATTTTCGATTCCTTACAAAACTTCAAAATCTTGAGGTTTTCACCAGTTAAGTGCTTTAAAGTTAGCGTCTCTTCTCCATTATTTAATGCGGATCGAAGCAACGCCACCAAGTAAAACACGTCTTCATTTGGTGTCACCACCGACGATTTCTCATCCCACCTACATTGATGTGAAAAAAACAAACGTTAATACTTAATACTACATCCTTCTCAAAATTAAAAATTAAAGTAAGATGAAATGCTCAATGGTAAAATTTTTTTTAAAGAAAACTGGTAAGTGCAAGTATTGATGCATGATTTACAAATGGAAGGTGATTGTTGGATGATGGAATTGGAAGGAATTAAGGAGGCCCACAAGTGAGCACAAAGGGGTCGCAAAACCTGTACTAACCGCAATGTTTCTTGTACTATTGTGTAACAGGACATGGATTCCCATCTCATTAATGGGACCCACATAGAAGATCTCATCTGACAACAGGATCTTCCCACTTGGACCATCTGTACCCGTTCGATCTTTTTTCTTGTTTGGTTCCAGTCAACAAACAAAGACACCACACCTTCGACAAAACTATTGTACTTTACCTCTTACAGTAAAAGATTCATGTGTTATCATCATTTGTCACCTTTTGAAATGTCATTTGTAAACCCGTATTATTTTTTTTTATTAATTTGCCTTGGTTATAAATCATCAAAATACATATTGTTTACAAAAGACATGAATGATGATGCAACCAACATGCAAGTAATGCATGCATGAATGAGATGTATGACAAAGGTTGCAACTTGCGAAGTGTATGAGGTCATCTAGATATAGATTCACTTGTGTTATGGATGATATGATGCCCATAATTTTGTTGCATAAAAATAAATAAATAAGAGTTGGATTATGATTCATTGATTCATATGTATAGGGTTGAGATTCTTACTTGTTTTTGTTCATGGGATAGATGAGGATGGGCCCACTTGTCTTATTACCCAAAATACCCTTGAACACTCCTTTATCAAAATCACCAATTCTTGATTTGGGTACAAACAGGTTAAGCCATGGGTGTGGTACCTCCCACATACCGTTGGACCGGAGTTTCAATTCTGCTGTGTGAACCCGGTCCAAGAAATCCACGTAAGGTAAGTCAGTTGTAAACTCTGATGCTGGTATATAATTTAATTTCTTCAACAAAGCTTCCACTTCCTACAAATAATTAAAAAATAAAACAAAATCAGTTAACAATATTAGTATAAATAATTGAACTATACAACCAAAAAAACCCTGGAATTCCCAAAAGTTTATGAATATTTTAGTTAGTGAATATAAATTAATAAAAGTAAAAGAAGAAAAGTACATTAGAAAAACAAACAATTGTTTATGTCAGAGGATAAGTTCAGTTACTTCTTTAGTTATACAAATAAATAAATAAGGAATAATTAATTAACTAATCTACAAACTGAATTATTAGGTGCTAATAATTTGGTGGGTGAACGGCGTAAATATACAAGCAATTCTCGACTAAAATAATGCTAAAGTTTGTCGTCAATCATCGTATCAAATAGGCCCATAGATCACACAAGATCTTCCATGTTTTCTTCTGCTATATTTTTATGTTTAAGTTCGTTAATATGGTACTTCTAGCTAAACACCAATCGCATAATCCAAGTTTATTACAATGCAAAACTAAGAACGTCGGCATCGAATGTAGATGATGATATTACGACACCTTGATTAAAAGTCAAGTTATGTTCGTTTAATATTATAGAAAGTACAAAAAGATAATCAATAGTTACGCGTCTTAAATATTCTAAGACGGACTTGATTAAAGTTGATGGTTGATAGCAAATAAGTACTATATTTTCTTAGAATCATCGTTAAATATAATATAACTAACATGCATAACCGTTAAAGATTATAATATATGCGCATAATGGTTAAATATTACTCGGTATAAGATCTACTGATTACAATTAACGCACATAATGGTTACAATATTGTGCAAGTACAAATGAGGAAATCTGTGTGTCATTTTCTACTCGAAACATGTCAAAACAATAATTTGTTCACTTTTCCATGTACATATTTCTTTTATCTAACTATTATATAGGCAGATGTCTATATTTACATTAAAAATTGGTCTATTTGGGTCGCGTCTTGAGGCAAATGAAACAAAACTGATTAGTTAAACAAACGAAATGAGTCAAACAGGTTGAAAGTTAACTCAATCTGTTTCAATTTATACTTAATAATTGACCGATAATTAATAGTCTTGACATCTCTAAGTTACAACGATAGCTTTTGGAGAAAAAAAGCTCATGTTCGATATTTGAAGATATTGTAGATTTCTTGGTAGGAGAAAACTAAGATTTTGTTAATATTTATGGTATAAAGATCCAAACCCTACTTTAAATTTGTGATGCAACAATATGGTTGCATGTTACATTTAAATCACTTTTTCACTTTTAACATGAACTTTTAGTACTTTTTGCACTATTCACATGTTTCCCACCTACCAAAAATATGATCATGAAAATAAAATATACAAAAAAACAGAATTCACGATTTACCTGATCGACCAAATCAGGATTCGTTTCGTGGTAGTAATTCTTGGTGATTTCCAAGCAGTACAACACATTGCCATCAGCTTTAAGAGACGAGATCTTAACGGGATTTTTAGGGGAGAAAAACGATGATCTCCAGTTGTTAATTAGGCCTTCGTCGACAATAACAAAACCCTCAACGTAATTGAACTTTTGAGATTGTGGTTGATCATGCAACGATATAAGATACTCTTGATCATGAGTGAAAGCAGAGAAATTCGAATATAAAACCCGAATCCATCTTACCTGTTATTATTAGTAATTAAATTAATTAGTTAAACAATATAATTAATACACTCATTTACTAATAACAGTTACATTGAATATGACCATAATTTAGTTAGATTTATTTTCTTCTTGTTCACATGCAATAATAATAATATTTTGTATTTGTAAACATAAACAACAATAATTATAAGAAGCATCAATCTTTGAAAATGATTTTTCTTGAGTCAATAGTCTATTCCGAAGGCATATCACATCGGATGGTCCAAAAAAGTAACCTACGACTTGTATTATTGTGTTTGTGACTCTGTCTATCAATAGTATCCACATGCATGTTCTAACACTTATTCTTTGAGTAATTTTGTAAGTACAGAAAAAAAAAATTATGGTTTTGAATTACGAAAATACATACCCTTTGAGGTGAACGTTCTAAAGCTATTCGAGCCCGAGTGATGATTCCAAACTGACCCAACCCGCCTAATACCGAATGAAACAAATCCGGGTTTTTATCCATGGAGCATGTTACTACGTCACCTTTTCCTGCACTTAGTTAAAAAACAAAACATATTTAAAAAATTATAAAATTATCAAAAAACTTTCAAAACCTTCAAATGCATGACAGAACTTATTCGCAAGTATAAAATATAAAAACTGTTAACCAACTGTTTTCCTATATTAATTTGTGGGGTACTTTTTTTAAAAAAAAATTGGTAAGAAAATATTTGCGATGACGAAATGTTTGCTTGTACAGTACAAGTAAACAATGCATGATGACAACCGTTTTTGTCGTATATTATGCATGAAGAAAATAATATACGATGTACCTGTGACGACATCCATTTCATGAACATTACTAATCTGAGGGCCATGATTAAACGCTTGACCACTAATTCCCGCATTAGAAAGTGTTCCACCAACCGATAGATATAAATAATCGGTCCATGATTTTGGTGCGAGTCCATATCTTAACGTAGATTTGAGCACATCAATCCAAAGCTCCCCACCCCAAACATCTACGTACGTAAACTTCTCCGAAACAACCGGGACCACCGGATCTCGTGTTGATCCGGTCATTTTAATAACGACACCGTTCCTTGTTTGTGACTGGCCGTTTATCGAATGGCCGTGTCCTCTCGCTGACACTGCGAAACCGTGAGCTGATTCGTAGGATAGTTTCACGAGATTAGCGATATCTGCTGAGGATGTTGGGTGTAAAACGGCCAGTGGCTCGGAAAATGACATTTTTCCGAAGTCGGTTGATGCTGACTGGATGTCGCGGCGGTCGACGGTTAAATTACCGTCGAGTTCGGCGTGAAATAGATCAGTAGGGTTTAAGGTTAAACCTACTATTATGATTAGACGGCATATAGCGAAAAATAAAAGTAATTTGGTAGCCATCAATTATTTCACACAGTGAGTGTGTTTGTGTGTTTTATTTTTCTTTTTGTGTTTGAATTTCTTTTTTTTTTTGGTTACACACAGTGAGGGTGTGTTGTGTGTGACTGCGGAGATTGGATTTTGTGTCTAGGATATGAGATACAAGTTCACAATTTATAGAACAATCGAAAAGGAAGGGGGACTTTGGTGGATGAACACGTGCGATTGTGTTCGAAGGTGTAAATGACACGTGCGAACATTCTTATCACTTTTTTCAAAGATTACAAAATGGCCCTTAATTATTTGTTCACCTACAATTTCGGCTTATTGAAATGAATATATGCATTAATGGTCCGTACGTACGTAAATCGAATTTTGTTACTATTCACTTTGGTCCCAAGAATTTAATAACCCTATAATTACTATACGAATAATGGATGATAAAGTTTTACTAATTAAACATATTGTAGAAAAAGTGTTATATATATAGATGTACATGGTTTTTAAATGTCAATAGTTTAGTAAAGACGTTTTACATTATTTATATACGTTTTAAAAAACTATAAACGTGTACACACATATATACATAGTACTCCCTCAGTCCCAATTTAATTGTCATATTTTGACTTTTGAAGTTTTTTTTTTGCAATTTTGACCTTGAATATATATGTTTGTGCTATATAATATTTGATGTAAATTATACTAATAAAAATACATTTAAAACTCAATCCATTCATATATTTTACATCAAATATTATATAGCACAAACAAATATATTCAAGGTCAAAGTTGAAAAGGAAAGACTCCAAAAGTCAAAACGGGACAATTAAATTGAGACGGAGGGAGTAACATATTACCCGTGCCATGCAGCGGTATCAAAGAGTTGTACTTCCGATATTATATTAGTTGATTCATGTCATCCTTTAATCAAAATTATTAAAAATAAATAGTGGTATATCATATTCTTACTTTATTGTATACATCATATATTTCAAATTATAATAATTAACGGTGATAATTATTGACAATACCTTAAACCTGACCCGAAACAAAAAGAAATACGTTAGTTGGATTTTCAACCCGTCAACCATTTTAGTTTTTGGGTATAAATTGAGTTAAAGTTTGGATCAAGGGTTAATCAACTAAGTAGAAAAGTAATTTCATTTTCTAATAAAAAGATTCAACCCATCAGTTTGTTTGCCTCGTTTACTTAAAAGATTATGCTATCTGTATTCGTGTTGAATACTTTTGTCTCGTCAACCCGTTTATAAAATCGGATCGAGTTAGGTTTTGACCTTTGTATATGAAATTTTAAACTCGCTAACTTGATTTGACTCGAATTGCAACCCCAAGTTATAATAATTGAAAGTTAGTATGTTTGCACTATTTGCAAAAAAAAAAAAAAAAAAAAAAAAAAAAAGTTTTAAAAATTTAAAAATAAAGACGATCTTTACAAAAAAAATAAATAAATAAATCTAGCTAATAACTTTGATAATAAAATAACTGATCTTTAAATAATAAAAAAATAAATAAATCATTGTTGTACGTATTATCTGCATAGATGTTGCACTAATTAAGACGGTAAAATAGTAACTTTTTTATTTTATTTAAGACTAATACAAAATGGTCAAATTATTTGTATAGTAGTAGAAGATTAACTTTTTATAATTACTTGATTGTAATTGACTTTAAGTGTTTTAATGCTAAATAGCATACTTAAATGAGTGGTAAATAAATTTATACTATCTCTTTTTAACAGTTTAATAAAAAAATTCAGTTTCTTATATATTAATATAAAATTATAAATATATAAGTATATAGATGGTTATATATTTCTATCAAACAGTTGTAACCGACATTTTAATATCCGTCAATATGTCATGTCAGTTACATCAGTTATTAAAAAACTCAAATAAATTTAGGTTATATATTTTTACATTATAATTAAGTGTTTAATTGTGTATTGATTATAAGGAATATTGTAAAAGTTAGGGTAAAATTGTAAATTACTATTTCTCCTTTTTAACACATTTTAAGACTTTATATCAAATGCTTTATTAAGTAATATAGATATAAATGTGTATTTCAAAATAAAAATAAATAAATAATTAATTATTAAAAGTAACATCGCCGACAACTACAAACTTTATGATGTGGATCGAGTACGTACATTCATATGGTCCTCGATCCTCCGAGACATAGTACTAAAGATTGTGATGGAAATGAAGTCTCCATTTGATAATATACAAATAAAATCACGTGGTTTACGAGCCAAAATTTGAGTTTGGAATTAATTACTTCTAATTTGACTTTATTATGTCTAGTTAATTGAATTTTAAGAGCAAATTGAAGCCGACTATAGTAGGCTGGTTATATTAAGTGCTCATAATAAAGCAATGAAGCATTGTGAGTGTCGTCGTAGCAACTAGCAACAAATTAAGTAGAATATAAATATTGACAGATACAATATAAATATAAATATACATATAAATTATAAATTATAAATAATTTATATTATAAGAACGACTTTAAGTTCTAAATTTTTGTTTTGACATCTAGACATCTAGTACAATGAACTCACATGGTACCCTTGCATATACTTGAATTTTATACTCCAGTAGCTTACTATATATTTCGTGTAGAAAATTACTGATTTTTTTTGTTAAGTTATTTATGACTTTAAGTATCTGATTAATAAGAATTTGTTATAAAAATATTGAGTTAATTAGAAAATTAGGTACGCCATCCGATTCACAATTATGTATACAGCTAGCTATACTAATTAAACATTTGTACGCATGGTTATCTTCTTTTAACAACAATAAATTTCATTTCATTTCATTATAAATTATAATAAGACCATATTTTGGAAAATTTATGTCTTTTGTTTGGCACAACTTACATGATCACGTAACTCTCTGGCTATAATACAAAACTAGCATTTGATGCATACATGTTTGTTGGAAATTTAAGTATTGTTTTTTGAATTTAAATATTTATTAAATTAAATTTAAGAAGGAAATTAAGGTGTAAGCATATGAAAAGTTGAGGGAATGAATGGAAGAAGGATGGGGTCCAGGGTGGGATACGGGGGATCTGGGTGGGGACTATGGTTCACGTGGGTGGGTTTCATATGTAAATAAACATTACATAAGACCATGGTATTGGTACTGTACAACTCCCCTAAGCACACTTCCCGCCATAGTCTTACTATGTCATCTTCTCCAACTATATCCACCGATAAAGATTCTCTATGCTCACTTTTATCCTATTATCCAATTTTGCATTATTTATTATTTATAATATTTATATACGGGTGTGTAAATAATTATATTAAATGTTTTTTATATTATAAAAATTATGTGTTGATAAAATAAGGAGGTTTTTGAACTGAAAAAGAAATCCTACAAAGTTGGTCATGTGTATATATTACGGACCGCCCATTGTAAATTAAGTTACTAAAAAGTTTTGCTTTACGTTAGATCGATTCGACCATCTTGCTACTGGTCCATCAAGATTTATTTTGGATTTTTCATCTTCAATCCACAACTCTATCCCAATTTTTTATATAAAGGTTGTTTTGAGAGGCATCCAACCCTAACCGGGTGGGGATCTCTAAAATGCAACTACATCAGACGATAACTACATCAGACGATGTTCAGTTATTTACTGTGAAATTGCAGCATGGATTTGAAATTGAACTCGTGACTTATTTTACAAAAGCCCTCCCATTCGTGTTTCACGAGGACAGTTGCATTGAAAAAATGATACCACTTAGCAAAACCACAATGGTCTAATCATCAATCTTTTATAAATTATAATTGAGGGGATAATTTGTCGTTCCGAGCTTACTGTTTTTGATTTAATGATTAGCGGGGTTTATAAGTAAGATCGAAACTCAGTGCTATGAAAATGTTTCATTTCAATTCGAAGAACGTAAGCCTATGAATTTCTAGTTCTTTTAATCTCTAATATCCTCCAATCTCCATTTCTTCTCATGTCAATGCATGTAAAAGGTTAAGGATTGTTGCCACAAAAAGTATAATTAAGGTCTTCGATTCAAGTCTGGACATTCTCATTAATCGTCGAGTGAATCGTGTATGTCACTCACATTATGAAGTAATCAATTGTGAACCGGTCTGAATTGTCGGTTATCAACATTTGCTTCAAAAAATGTGACCACATAACTTAAACAAAAAGAAAACATTCTTGATGCCCTGTGGTCCAACATGTGTACAATGATATATATAATAATGCACACCTTATGGTCAATCCTCGATACACCATGTGAAGAACGTTGTTGTAGTACAAAATTCTGTAGACATCATATGTTTCTAGAATTCAAGCGACGTCGAAAAATATCAGTTTCATAGTCAATATGTTGTAAAGGTTTGTTTAATACATGTAAGAATAACTTCACATATGTATATATGTTTTAGAAAATTGATCAAATTTTAATTTGATACTTGTTTTTGTTTCGTATTAGTATATAATATAGAACCAGCGATTTTTGTGTCGGATTTAATTTCGTTTTAATTTTGTGTGTGTAAATTTTTCTGTTCTTGGATCAGAATGTTATAAAAATGAATGTGTGAAAGGATCCAATTTGTGATTTTCTCTTGTTTTTCCCGTTTATATAACACTACTTACTGTAAGTTTGTAATACAACAATAAAGTTCACGACTTCACGGTGGAAAGTGTCAAGTTTGAAGCAAGGATAGTCAAAGATACTTTAGTTGACCGAAAAAATTGAGTTAGTTAATTAGTCACAGTCACTTCATCACTCAATAAGTCAACGTATTACTACAACACGTTAAATAAGTCATTAAGTTCCACCGTATGATTAGAGTGTTTCCCACTATTGACACTTATAGATAAATATAGAATGGATGTCCATACGTATTAGTTAGATAGAGTTTATATTCTAGTAAGAGATTGTTTACTTATACATTAAGTTATCTTGTACTATATATATATATACCTCCTTGGTGAGATGAATAATACAATTTTATTCTCTTCTTATTCTTTGTTCTCTTTACTTTTACAACACGTTATCAGCACGAGTCTCTAACCTAAATCTTGAGTTTGTGATCTTCGCATCGACTTTGAGTATGTTGGATTATTACGGTTAACTTTTGAGGTACGATTTTCAATCTTAAACTTTTCGTTCATCTAGTCTTTAATTAGATCACATAAAATTGATACGTGTCCTGAATAGCTTTAATTAGATTTGTTCTATTTCATATTTCCACATGCATATACCTAAGTACCTGGCTCGCATGAAAAGCTTGATAAATACACGCATATGACATCCGGATGTCTTCTAAATTGAATTAATTTGTATCCTCTAAAATCTCATTGTTTGAGTGTTTCTTGTTTCTCATGAATTAAAAACAATATATATTAGTTTATTGTCAATCATTGATTTATAAATCTAACTTAACTAGATACAAGAAATTTTCTCTCGGTGCTCCAAGTTATTTTTGTTTGCTTCATAAGAGTGTTTATCCGTATATACATAATTGATATTGCGTTATAATATTAAAAGTTTTATAAGTTTATTTAAGTAACATAAACTATTACTATACGCATGATATTTGAGTCTATATGTTTTCTATTGCTTTGTGATTATTTATGATAATAAAATAATAATATTTGACATATGTCTTTGGTGATTATAAATCAATTGGGGAATAATTGGTGTGACCGGATACATATTATTTTTGAAGATGGTGATGATCAATTGTGTGCTCCTTGATTTCTCGTGGAATCTTGGAGATTTTTTTTTATGATAGCAAAATATTAATAATGAGTAGGAATTAATAAGGTTAAGTTTATATATATTATATTTACACGCATCGAATCGAATATATATAATGGTGGGAAATTATGATAAGATTTAGCCTTCCTCAATTAAACGTATCGGCAACTTGGTATCAATAATTTATGCGTTCGATATACACAGTTTGTAAACCATATATTAAGATTGCTATTTTGTTTCAATTAGCGATACATTAAAAATCCTAGTTGAATAACTAAATATATTTCATTGTATTCGTAGACATGATGATTATATATTATGTTATATTCGTTTAGTTTTTATTTATTTTTCTAAAAGGAAAGGGGCGAGGGTTTAGGACTTGCCTTATAAGTCAGTTTACAATTTATGATATTATGTTATTCACCCTATAATAATCTTGGGAACTTATTATTAATATATTGTGACATATTTTGACGTGTTATTTGCTTGATATGTCTAAGTCTACGTGTTAGTCACATTATAAACATCTTAAGTCTACGTGTGATTTGTTTTAAACATGTTTATTTTACCCGCTATCAATTTTATGATATTACATGATAATATAGTTCGCATTATACTCTCGTGATCTTTGATGATATTATATACCGTTGGATTTTGTATAATCTAATTTTGTAAGTTAGACACTTCTAAGATATATTGATTTATATGCAAATAGTTCTTGATAATTGATTAACAAGCTCAATTATAAAACGACATTAAAGTGTGTTTATTGAGAATAAGACAACAATAGTCTTTGTCATACTTCTTAATATGTTTCATGGGAGGTTATGAGATTTTAAATCAACAGATGATTTTAACTTGATTATTGCTTAGATTATAACTCAATTGATATATTCGTGATGACTAGCTGGTAACCCACGCGATGTAGTGAGAATGTAATTGAAATCGGTAAAAAAGAAAAGAAAAGAAGTGTTTAACTGTTGAGATATTGGTTTATACAGTTCCAAAAATAGAATTGAATTCGCTTTACTTAATTAGAAATGACATAAGGGTATTTTAGAGTTGTCTATTATCTTTGTGGGTTGTACATTTATACATATATAAAGTTTTAAGTATTTAAGAAAAAGAAAAACATATGCTTTATAAGTAGTGTAGAAGTGTAGATTATAATGCAATATAAACTTGCTATACTTTGAATGTTTGATTGACATTGTGATCATGTGAACAATTTGTGATGGTACTTATGATGATAACTAAGGTGTATGTTCGCATGTTATTATATCGATGATATTGAATGGCAATGAAACCTTACATATATGTGCTTAACGTGTATGTATATATGTTTTATTTTAGTTTGTTTATGTAATGTAACCGAGCTTTGAGTTACGTACACTTCCTACATCATTTATGGTATTTTTTTTGTATAAGTTACATTTTAGACATAGGAATGTTGTTTGTGGACATAAATAAATAGTTTCTCAAATAGCAATGTACTTTTAATTTGTCATCATTTATGCAGACATGATAATTAGTTTATAATATAAGGTCTGCATATAAATATTTTGATATCCGACACTAAAAGTTGTGATACGACCTTCAAAGCCAGTGAAAATAAGTTCACCTAGTTGTGAAATTTGAAATCGGTGAATGATTTTGATTTGTCCATGTAATTGAACTTATGCGTAGAGAAATATATGTCTGATTTTAGAATGAGGCTAGTTCTAGTGGTGTGAACCGGTTGCAAATCTTGATTAAAATGGATAGACTATTAAATAAGTTCTAGATTTAACTCATGAATTTCTGAATTGATTATTAAGGTGTTGTAAATCATGTTATTAGATTATACTGGGCATATCTTTGCTTTCTATCCTTACGATCGATCTATATAGTTGCCTCATATTTCTATGCTAGTAAATTAATAAATAAGTTGATTTGGTCATGTGATTACTTATCATTTCAGCAAGAGATCTTGATGTGATACATAATCATAAGCCAAGTCATAAATTTATGATCGATGGTGGCATATGCAATATATGCTATTGTTATGCATGTGAACTTATTTGTTCAATGACAATTCACATTAAATGGTGAAAAGTTATATATAGATCACTTATTTTGAGAATCATATTTTAAGTGCTGATGATGATAATGCATGCATAAGGGAAAGAATAACATAAAGTAATGATACATGCACTAACTTCTATTAAAAAGACAAGTGCAATTGAAGTACATATGGTCATAAACTTGATGTTTTATGGACCATGATTATTATATAAATTGGCATGATCGGTTAGACCATTCCGAGTCAATGATGATGCGAACTGTACTTAAGACGAGAGATTCTTAAGAGATGATTTTACATGAGTTATATGCTCTCAAAGAAAGTTAATCATTACCGACTAAAATTGAGATTGAATCTCTTAAGATTTCAGATTTGATAAAAGGGGATATATGTAGGCCTATTTATCCGCCTAGTGGACCATTTAGAGTTTTAAATCGATACATCGTTTAAGTGGTCATGAGAGTTGCAAGCTAAAGTTTGCATGATTGAGTGACTCGTCGGTGAGATTGCGAGCAGATAATCTGGATATCATATTTTTTTTATATTGTCGGTGAATGTATATATATTCAAAGCGTATATTAAACGTCTTCGATTGATTGTAATAAGTGTTGAACATCTACTAGTTCATACACAAGATGCTTTTGTTGAAGTGATTATTGAAGTTGATTATGATGAGAGCAATAATGTTAAGGGACCATGTTTTTATACATGAAATAATATGAATTCGCATCGGGCCAACAAAATTATCATTTCTCCCCATGATACTTGATTTGATCATGTGAGAAGATATATCCCATCTTAAGAGTTTAATTTCTTTGTGCGATATGTATATTTTAGTTGCTCCACCACAAAGCACACAATCTAGATGTGAAAGAATATTGAGAATATGTATGAGGAAGGGATAAGCAGCATAAACTTGAATTATCACAATATGATATTGATTCTCATAGTGAAGAATAAGAACTCAAGTTCAACTAATAATCCATATTTAATAGTTGCCAGACATATTCATTGACCAAAATTGAGTGACTAGGTCACCTGTATAAGTTGCTCATGCTCCGATTAAGAATTGTAATAAATCCATGGCACGTGGAACGTGGTAGATATATCGATTCCAAATAAAATCCTCGAAGTAAAAAGGGAGCAAGAAATAATATGGTCAAAATCGAGGTAATAAAGACCCCATGAATATGTGATAAAGAGACATTGGACATGAAGGTCCTAGATGAACCTTGGGTACCCTAAAGTGAAAAGCGAAAAGTGAAAAGTGAAAAGATCTTAATAATTTATATCGTGTCTCGAAAATTGTGGAATCGAATAAATGAAATCGACGTCGTTAATATTTTTGTATATAACATAGCGCTAGATATTTTGAAAAAGGATCGTGAAAATATTTCTACCGAAAAGTGCAAAGGTAGAAATTATTGGCCAATATGAAAAGACGCAAGAAATTTATAAAATGTGAAATCTCTTGATGTAAGATGGTTGGACTATAAGTCCCTACATGAACATGTAAAACATGTCGTATATAATCCGGTCTTCAAAAGCTCAATGACTATGAATCTATGAGATATAAGGCAAGAGTGGTGATACAAAGATTCTTTGCAAAGACCGAGGTTTATATATGAGGAGATTTTTTTGATTGGTGGATGCAACTATCTTATTGTTTTCCTATAAAGTCTGGCAATAAAAGCGTAACTTAGATCGCGTCTATTGGATATTAATAGAGCTCATTTACTATTGAAACTACGTGAAGGATATGAAATGCTTAAAGCATGTTTCATGATTAAAAGGTTTTGTGATAGAAAGAAAGGTTCTCGAGAACACTAATTGATCAAATTGAGTAAGTCCTTATATCGATTATATTGAATGGGCTAGTGATAATATAGCCCCGTTGAATATTTCTTGACAAATCATGCTATGTAAAATGATATATGTTTGCCCATACATTTTGGAAAGACGTTCAAATACACATACATTGTGATACATATATTTGAACTATTTGGGAGCTTTCAAAGGCAATTAGTGCTTGGAAATAAATTGAAATAAACAGTTACGGTGAAGACAATGTTTTGTCATGGGTTAAGTATTTAAAATCTTGATGATGTATAGTAGTTTTTGTGCACCTAGAAATTTGTATAAGGAATACTAATAAGATTTTATAGGCTAAGGATATTACTAAGCACTTCAATGGTTGAATGATTATTTGTTTCTTTCGACCCCCGAAGGATGACAATAAAGTTATTGGTCAAGAAATATAGTATTACTTTATCATTGGACGTCGAAATTTCATGTCTAATTGTTGGCGAGATATAATTTCTTTTCACTTGAAAGGAATTCAACTTCTTTAATACACATAATGCATTGTCCAACTTAAGGAATGATAAATTGTCGTTGATGGAGCTATAACTTACATTGCTAAAGTTATATTATACTCATGGCTTGTGAAAGAGTAAAATGTGATGATATTATCCGTCAATAAGTTTCTACAAATGATGAGATTAAGTGATGTTCTCATCAGAGGGAGAAAATACACGTTGCACTCTTTTTCCCTTGACTACGATTTTGTCCCATTGGGTTTTTCTAGCAAGGTTTTTAATGAGGCAACATCTCCAAGCGTATTGAAAGAATTATGTACTCTTTTTCCTTTACTAGATTTTTGTCCCTTCGGGTTTTATCTAGTAAGGTTTTAACGAGGTATAATCTTTATACAGTGGACATCCAAGAGGGAGTGTTATGGATAAATATAGAATGGATGTCCATACCTATTAGATAGAGTTTGTATTCTAGTAAGAGATTGTTTACTTATACGTTAAGTTATCTTGTACTATATATATACCTCCTTGGTGAAATGAATAATACAATTTTATTCTCTTCTTATTCTTTGTTCTCTTTACTTTTACAACAGTATCATCATTGTATTTTAATTTTTATTCACTTCATAATTAAACGAATAATCATTTATGCAATGGTAATTAAGACCCATTATTCAAGGGGAATTTTCCATAATTATTTACACATGACAAATGAGAATAGGTTGCTCATTATTGTTGACTCAAAAGTGTCACTCCCCTTGCAACTTGAACAAGTTGGACAATAATCAGAATTAAATTAAAAATATCGGGTCACAATTAGTTGTATGTAAAGTCATTAATTACTAATTAATCTACATGTTTTCAACATTATATTGTATATTAAGATTAATTGGGTGAATTTAATCGTAGCTTTGTTAAAAAAAAAAAAATTAAATAGCCATTTCAGATAAATATATGGTAGGTTGGACTCATACATCCGCAAGGATATGAGGATTTTGAACTTTCTTTGTAGTTTTGCCAACATTAGATATTGAAATATTTGTTATATAACGATGTGAATTATGAGCTAAGATTTTAATTTATAGGCAAATAATTACCTTGATTCCAAAGTTTAGGGATAATTTCTATGATAAATGTTTGATTTTTTTCAATATATACTTTTTAAAACGATTACAAGTTTTTCATATTGTAAACATATAAGAGATTTACACCAACTATACACAATGAATATTTACAAAGGAATCTCTAATTGTATATTAGAGCATGAGGAGTGAACACTATCAAAGATCAAAGTTAAACGTTAACATTGGATACATCACTCCCTTTCGGTGTTAAAAGCCGATGTTTAAACCCTGGTGTAAATATCGGGTTAAAAGTATGAAATGACTTCTTTTTTTCTTTCTCCTTTGACTTTTTTGATCAATTTTTTTAAATCCATTTTCACACAAAGTTTAACACTGAATCACTTTTTCAACAATTATAATAGATGTTAAACTTGATCTTGAAGTTTAACACCTAATTATTCTACCATCCTCTTGGGCTCTCAGTGATTTACACGTTTAAGTAAATGCAAAAAAATCATAAAATTAGTGATTTATTTGTGTATATATTGTGCATTAGGCTAATTAATTAGACACATGGGATATCTTATGTATTTAATATACGTGATCCTTTTGGGTTTCTATTTGACCATTTTTTGTTAAGAAATCAATCCAGCTTTAAACGAGTAATTAAGTTAACTAGTGTGGTTTTGGTCAATCTAAAAACCATTTAAATAAGTGAGTCGCTTCCTTTCACGATCAAGTTGACACAGCTAGGGTGGAATTTTCCTCCACTTCGGTTGGCCCTATTTTCTTTATATTTTATGTATAATTAATTAATTAAACAATAAGAGCATTGTAAGGTAATTAAGTTCAATAATGGTGTTCTTTCTTAAAAAAATTATTGAAAAGTAGTTAACAAATCTAATGACAACAACTTATCTTGTTGAACTTGATTTTAAGATTACGAAATTTTTGTCCCTGATAATTTCTAGATTTGATGATGCCAAACTATTCTATTTTTTTCTGGTATTATATGTTCACACGTTAAGTGCGATGAGAATATTATATTTCCTATTGATTGGATGGGGTTGCTACACCAATATAAAATATACGGAGTAATTTTTTATGATTTTAATTATATCACTAGTTTAGCTTTTGAACTCGTATATACACGGTGGTTAATTAGGCTTTTAAGATAGGTACGACATAATTAATAAACTACAATTTTTACACAAAACTCAGTAAATATACCATGCATTAATTTAGTTCCATTAAACCTTTAATTGCGTATTCTTTCATTATTATAATATAAGAGTCACAGTATGCACAATTGGGTACTTACATTTTCGTTAAGAGTGGGTATGGATACCAAGCAACTTTCAGAACTAACGGGGATACTTCACAATTTCCATCTTTCTGACCAATATGATGGTTGGGAATTCTTGCACTCCTCGATAAGAATTTTCGAGGTTAAAAATATGAGAAAGTTGATTGAAAGAAACTCGTTACTTGCAACCACGAATAAAGTGCGTTGGAACTCGATGTTGCCTAAAAAAGTTAACATCACTTCATGGCGAATAGCCAATGAGCGTCTTCCTACTCGAGTTAATCTCGACAAGCAGGGTATCGATCTCCATTCCACTCGTTGTCCCATTTGTGATGAAGACCAAGAAACAGAAAGCCATTTGTTTGTGGATTGTTCGATAGCGAAGAAAAAGTGAAGATTTATAGCCGATTGGTGGAGATTAAACCTCGACAATTTCAACAACCTACAAGATGTTATTTCTTTCGCGGATACTTCACATCACACGACCATGTTTAATCAATGTCTAGATGTTGTCATCCAAACCTCTCTTTGGTTGTTATGGCGACATCGAAATAGTGTTACTTTCAATGTGAAGAAGCCAAGGAACGATACAATCGGAGATGATGTCATATTGTTTTCTTTCATTTGGATTTCTAGTTGGTGTTCAAAATTTAAGTTAAATTGGTTGGAATGGTCATGTAACCCAATCTTAGCTTGTACTACCCCCTTGTAATATGATTTTTCATTGCAATATTTTGAAGTCTCAAATAAGCTATTCGAAGCTGAAGAATCGATAATCGTCTAGCACCATTGGTTGTAGGTGCAGTTGTTTTAACTCGATCTAAAATGTATTTGATATAAATATAAATGAATCTACAATTGTTTGACTAATATATAATTAAGCTGGGAACCTAATTAAAACGTTAAGATAAACATGTAACAAAATATTTACCCATCCCCAAAATCTCATAAATATAATCAAATTTTAAAAAAAGAGATTCTACGATAAAATATTTAGAAGTCTTTCATTTTTAAAATTCGAGTGAAGTTGGGGTTTTTAGTAAATTGAAGCATTTTGATTGGTTTTTGATTTCAAAGTTTTTTACTGGTATTATTAAATAAACTCACCCAATTGGAGAATAACACATCTTTAATTAAAAGTGAAGAAACATATATCTTAAACTAAAAGAACAGTGTAAAAATTTCTGTTAGTTATTTATCAGAATATTCTTTTAGTTAAAAATGTCAATTATTGAAAACTATACCACTCACTTTCCACGTAATCGATCGGATTACTCTCAACATAGCTTAATTTGAATAAATTGTATAAAAAAATGCATATTATCAAATTAAAGTAGTATTGAACATCAGAACATCTAGATTAAATATTTAATTTTAATATATCATTAAAAAAGAAAGAAAGTAGAAGCATGTATGTTTTGGGTATAAAAATAAATTAAAAGTGTTAACGTTTAAAGTGTTAAACTATAAATAAGAACATATTGATTGAATGAGTTGATTAACATATTACAAAAGACTTATATATTTATAGACTATACTAAACTTGACGAATAAGAAATATAATAGGAAACATATATTATCTTCTTCTTAATAACATATATTCTAATTCTAATTCTAATATAAAGAAAGAATAAGTACAATCTGCTACTTTTATCTTTATTCAAAACCACAACATCAGCTACAATAGCAACCATGGATGCATTCATTCAATTACGATAATTTAGGACATACTAGAAAATAATCATCCTCTTCATGGGCCCATAACGTATTGTATTAGTATAATTTTCAATTCGCCACAAAGAGAAAGAAGTATAGAAAAATCAGATAATTAACTTTTCAGTTATTATATTTCGAGGTTTATGATTTCGGAAAGTAAGATGAACACTAAAACGAAGTACAAATTAAACGCAACGACCTTGTCTCATACTCTCATATTTATCACTTATAGAGAAGACGTCGATTATGCATATAATTGCAAACCTTTCCTTAACTAGTGAATGCGTTTTGAGTTGGTGTATGGTCTAGCTACTTCAGAAATAGAATTTTTATATAATTAATGAGGTGAGTCTTTTCGATAATTTAAAGGAGATAAATAATTGATAAGTCAAATTTATAGTTACACAAATTTATCTAATAATGTGATTATGGATACTAAAATCATGTGTTATCTATTGATGAGTTTTAGATCTAATATTGGTGAAGCACAATGGTTTGTTTTGATTTCAGAATCTTCCAATATACAAAATCTAAGATGTCTCTCTTTACCTAAACCATGTGCTTTAGCATCCCATCATTCTGTCCATCTTTTGAGGGGATTTTTTTTTTTTTTTAAACTAATAAAAATAAAAATTTAAAATGCATCTTTAATTTGCAGAGAACCAAAAAGTTGAAAGTGCAAAGGTGGACCAATAAACAACCCAAACCATGGGGGAGAATCAGCCATGGCTAGCTTTACTTGCTGACACACTATTTTTTTTTTATATATTTTATTCCTAATTACAAGATTTTATTCCCCTCTTGATTCCAGCTTACAAGATTGATTCTCCATATATACTACTCATAATATGATTTTTTATTTTATTTATTTTTATGTACACATACAGAGAGAAACCCTAACTAGCTATTGACTTTGAAAAATTAAAGATACATCAGATTATGAAATATTGTTTGCTTGCTTTTAGGTTTTGCTTTGTGCATGGTATCTCTCTGTAAATTAGCAGCAAAAGTAGATTATATTCCACTCATCAATTACCTATAAATTTACCTCATTTCCATTCTCTTGTTTCATATCCACTTTTTTTTTATTACCTAAATCTTTCACTTCCTCTTTTGTGCCTTTTTTAAAACAAGTATATCTTAATCTTATCTGCAAAATCTTTTCTATCATTATAAGCATCAATTCTCTCTTTTCTCAATAAATGTATGCATTTTATTGTTTAAGTGTTTATCTGATTACTGCTTATTTTATTACATATAAGCGAGTCTAATCTCCATATATCAAAAGTTATAAACACAAACTTAAACATAATAATCTACGATTATATTTTAAGCAGATAAACACTTTTAATATAGCAATCCCAAACACCTTTCGAACTTAGAACCCAAAAAACCACTTACAATATGGAGTTTTTCATGGTTAAGTTATGAAGTGAAATTATTATATATATTGTGATTATACATGAAATCATAACAGTATGGGATGCATGATGCACTATTCCTCTTTAGTGTGTATGTTTTACTTTCTAAAACATCATCATCAATGCCTATGCATGATCTACATGGAATATATTCTATCACCTTCATACATTTGGTTATTTTATTTTTAAGGTATGCTTTTTTCTAAGGTTAGGATTCCAAATTCAATCAATCAAACAAATGCACAATTTTAAGTTCATGGACCAATTAATAAATTATCTTTGCGAAAAAAGTAATTTATGGTATAATTGTAACTTTTGTATTGGAAGGAAGTGCATTTTAAGTTCATGGACCAATTAATAAATTATCTTGATATATAATTGTGACCAATTGTTGGTTAGGCATTTGTAGTTTTGTGCTTATATAGTAAGTAATAAATATTAAGAGCAACTGTTGAATTTAGAAACATGTATTATAATTGGAATTGGAACTATATCCATAGTGTACGTGTTTCAATTATTGAGTTCATGAACTTAAAATAGATTCTTAAGATCAAGTGGCAAACGTTTGATTGGATAAACTTCAACAATTTATCCTCTTCGATCTCTTTAATGCCAAGACGTAAAAGATTTAATTACCGAACTCGCTAATTAGAGACGGTTTAAAGATACAAATCATTTCATATACGTTCATATGTTAATTATTAAGTTGGATTAAAATGACGTGAAGAGATAAGATGCGTCATGTTGAGATGAATCCAAACTTCGCGCGTTATTACTATTTTAATTATAATAATAATTATTATATTATTATATTATTACATACCTAAGCATAAAACTAGATATGAACTCTATGGATCAAACAAGTGGGAAGTGCAAATATATTAAAAATCAATATAAATTTGGTGACAACTTAGAATAATTGAAGACAGCAACTTAATTGGATGGAAATGGTTGTCGTTGGCTTGTTGTGATGCTCATCTACAGCTTACAGTTTTAGTTTTGTTGGTTATGAATGAGTACGTGTTAAATATGTCCAAAACTAATATAGTTTTGGTTAAACCGCTTAATAATTTAAGGAATTAAAATTAAATTAATTCAAAAGCAACAAGTATGGTGGTATATGTTAGGTCATGTGAATGTGCTAATGTTCCCCCCATGCATGCAAAATGTGCATGACCGGAATAAAATCCAAGACCAAATCTCTAGGGTCTACCTTTATATTAAACTTCCCTTATCAATTGTCGTATTATTATGACCAGAACGAAGCTTTCAAGGTCGGGGTAGCTGAAGTTACTAAATATGTAAAGTGTAAATTTATTAAAAAAAATTTCATTTTTTGTTGCTTGTTTGTTTGTGCCATGAGTTCACAAAAATTGAGATACTGATGCTACGGGCCACCACAAATTCTGAATCCGTCACTGATGATAATTACATAATAGATATTTGCGTTATATATTATATATTTTTTAATATGTACACTATATATATTAGGTTGCATAAAGTACGACTTAAATATAGGTGAAACTATATGTATGTATTTATGTATGCTCATATGATTTTGTTGCCAGCTTCCCTAGACATAAATTTTGAACTCTTTGTGTTACAATGTATATTGGGCTTTAGCCCACTGTGTATTTTGGATTGTAAACTTTTAACTTAACCGGCCCATATTGTGCCGGAAGCCATCCACCATTTCACGGCTATTGGATTATAATCCAATAAGCCCATCTGTAGCTTCTCATTTATATCTTTACTTTCAGTCGGAGTTACAGTATTGAACTATTGACGACCCATAATTGACAATTGACATTGACAAAAACCCGAAAATTACAAATGATAAAATATTAGTTTTAAGTTTTAACTGTAGTTAATTTTCAAAATAGTTACTGTTAATTAGTGAAAAGGAAATGACACAATAATCAACATTAAACACGTGCGTTACATAAACATCAAGACTTCGGCTTCAACCTTAAACCACTCATCCAAACAATTAACCGCTTTTCCAGGAACAAATCCCCCAATCACACAAACTACTCACTTTGTAATTTGTATCTAACTATCTATCTCTATACAAAATGAATTACCTATGGCAGATTTCACCTTTATTCTTCTTCCTTCTATTTTGTGTTTCCACGTCATCAACCATTTCTGATTTATTTCAACAATGGTGTTTACATCACAAGAAATCATATTCTACTGAAGAAGAAAGATTATACAGACAAAGAGTTTTTCAAGATAACTACGATTATGTTACACGTCACAATAATGATGATAATAATAATAATTTGAGTTCTTATTATTCGCTTTCCCTTAATGCGTTTGCTGATCTCACTCATGAGGAGTTTAAGCTTGCTCGATTACGTGGTCTCTCTCCTTCTGATTCCTCAGGTGACGTCATCAGGCTTAATCGTGGTAGTTCGGTGATTCGATCGGTTAATGATGTTCCGAAAAGTTTGGATTGGAGAAAAAAAGGAGCAGTTACTAATGTTAAAGATCAAGGCAATTGTGGTATGTTTTTGCCAAGATATGACACTTGTGAATTATTGTAATTTAGGGTAATTTAAGTGTAGGATTGTAGGTTAATTTACTTTAATTGATTGATTGTGTGTCAACTAATTTTCTATTAATGTATGTGTTTGAAATATGTTATTTGTTGCAAGTTAGTTAGGTACTTAGGTTTTGGAATTAGGAGTCGGTTAGAAACTAGATACACTTGAGCAAACTGATTCATTAATTTTGTAACTTCGATTTAAAATCTTTGTATTTTCGTAGTTTGACAAAATTGTGAACGAAGTTAGTGAAATGGTTTGCTTGTCACCTGTAATTAGTTTCACATTTGGTCATGATTCATGTATATGATTCTTATAGTTGTTTGACTTGTTTCATAGATGTTGCCTGAGGGAGTATTTGAATGGTCTTATTTTATAAGCGTATTTGTTTATCTGAACATAATAAGCTTATGTTTGTGTGTTTCGATAAGCTTATTTGATATTGCATATTTTGAGTGCTTATTGCTTATGAAACGCAGTACTGCAATAGGCACTTTGAAGTGTTTGGAGTTTCTATACCTGCTATGCGTTAGAAGGAAAAAAACATATTTCCTTGAACTGATGCTGCGGTGCTTATTTTGAACACATTCTGTAAGCCGAAGGCACTTAAAACTGTGCTATTCCAATATGCATATACTACCTTCGTTCCAAAAACGAATAGGCCCTTTTAGTAAATTGCAATGAGAATTGTTGATGTGAACTGGGAAGTGAGTTATGTTGCAGTCAAATTTTGAAATAAATACATGGTTTATATTAATGAACAATAAAGTATGATTATGTTATCTCGGTGGTTCATCCTTTTAAATTAAAGTGCCTTTAGTTGCGTTGCATTCATGTAACATTAATATCATCATCATTTAGATTATATAATTGATTTATCTACAGGTCCTTTCTATGTAGTATAACTAAACTCCATGTACTAAGAGTGTCTTTTTCCCCAAATGTTGTATGATATACTTATATTTTGTTTCTGTCATCCATTTCTATGTACTTAAAGTGTTTTGGTATGATATATATAATTCTGTAACGCCCTAACGATTTATTATGCAGGTGCATGTTGGTCATTTTCTGCCACTGGAGCAATGGAGGGAATTAATCAAATTTTAACTGGATCTCTTATCAGCCTTTCTGAACAGGAGTTGGTTGATTGTGACAGAAGCGTCAACGCTGGTTGTGGGGGTGGACTCATGGATTATGCGTATGAATTTGTGATAAACAACAATGGGATTGATAGTGAAGAGGACTACCCGTATCTAGGCAAAGAAACGACTTGCAATAAAAACAAAGTAATGAATTCATTCGTCTACTAATTCCATCTTTATTAAAATCATACTGTCTAATAGTGCTCATCGTGTAAACTGCAGCGGAAAACAAATGTTGTCACAATTGATGGTTACAACGATGTTCCAACAAATAACGAAGATCAGCTACTACAAGCTGTTGCAAAGCAACCTGTTAGTGTGGGTATATGTGGCGGTGAGAGGGCATTTCAATTGTACTCAAAGGTTAGTGTTCTCTCTTTAAATGAAGGGCCGCGGACGTGTTTATTTTCAAAAAACTCATGCTATCTTCCGGGAAAATTTTCTAAAAGAAAAGGTGTTCAAGTTTGTGTTTTCGGAAAAGTGTTTTAAGAAAACTTAAATCCATGTTTTCCCTTTTATAAGTTTATGAATACAAATCTGAAAACCATGATTTATGATTTTCGACATTTTGCTTTATTGAAAATGAAAGCACATGTTTTACATTTGAACACATTTTTCTATATTTTCGTTTGTTATCTAGAGACATAAAACACTTATCATGCTATAGAAAAATAGAAATATAAAAATGGAGAAGTTAGTCTGCAACTAAACGCACCCTTAATTGTCTGAAAATGCATCAAACCTTACTTGAAGTTTTATTATATGAGTGTATACAACCACAAAAGTTTCTATTTTATATATCAAACTTTCACTTATTGCTATTGTATGTATCCTATTACTTATTCATCAGGTAACTAGTATTTGTTTTGCTGACGTGGCCGTCATAGGTGTTGTCACGTCATCAAAACCGGTGCCACATTACCAGCTTACAAGCTATAAGTGGTCATATACATATACATATACATATAATATAAACTCTTAAAGTTGGATACATACAACAGAAATACAGTAGATCTTCAGGTAGATTTTAATACATTTTCAGGTACTTAACCCTTAAAATAATGAGAAAAAAATAGAAGTTGCACAAGAATATTAATGGCTTTATGGAATTGATAATCAGGGAATATTCACTGGGCCATGTTCGACTGCTTTAGATCATGCTGTATTGATAGTTGGATACGACTCGAAAGATGGAGTTGATTACTGGATTGTAAAGAATTCATGGGGGACGTCATGGGGAATGGATGGTTATATCTACATGGCGCGTAACACAGGGGATATTTATGGACTTTGTGGGATTAACATTCTAGCTTCTTATCCAATCAAGACTAGTCCAAATCCATCGCCATCTCCTACTCCAAAACCCGTCAAATGTAGTTTGTTTTCTTGGTGTGCTGAAGGTGAAACCTGCTGTTGTGCTACAAAAGTTATTGGGATATGTTTAAAATGGATGTGCTGTGAGTTGAAGGCATCCGTATGCTGCAAGGATCAGCGTCACTGCTGTCCTTCTGATTATCCAATCTGTGATACGGAAAAGAGCTTGTGCCTCAAGGTTAGTATATTAGTCTAATTTGATTAAACTGTTCTTTTACCTATGATAGTTTGGTTTACTCATCATTATCTCACAAATATATATGTCCACGTCTCTTACAAAACTGATATTCATCTCTAACACATCTGTTACCCGTGAAAGATTTAAAATCTTCATGCTTTTTATGTTTCTCTTTTATAACCATTTCAAGTTTCTTGCATCTGCTTAAAGTTCTTCATGACACTGTAAAGTAATGCTATTAATTTTGGGGGAAAGTCACTTTACCTTCTTGATTATTACCTTTGAATTTCAACTGTTGTTGATAACAACTAGAGGTAACGGGTCAAATGATTTTGGGGGCTTTGGGTCAAAACAGTTCAGGTTAGGTTGCCTGGTTAGTTGCCTACATGTGATTGTCCTCTTGAAGTTTTGTTAATTAGTAATGGTGTTTACACAAAGTCAAGAACAACAAAGATTTTGGACACTATTTGTGACTTGTGAACATTGAAAAAAACGAGTTTGACCCGTTAACCTTTTAGCTAATTTTCTTCTTTTGAGGGAGGCCTATAAATTGCACGGGTCCAAGCTTGATTGATTCTTTTGAAACTAGCTTTTTCTGATTGACCCATTTAGTCCGCTTGGGTGCAAAAGACAAGTAATTAATGGGTCAAAATTGCCACCTTCAATAATTAACATATTTTTACATCTGTTTCAAGCCAAGTGAGACGCTTGTATTGAGGGTATTGTGTTGTTAACTTCTAACATTTTGTATGAACGTGATTGTAGCAAACTGTAAATGGTACGCTAGCAATACAGCCCAAGAAGAAATTTGGTGACTCAGATGGCCAGAGTTCCCTGCGTCAGCAGTATATTTAAAGTTCATATGTTCATCAATAACTTCAGCATCACTGATAAATTACACTTGCAAGGATATCTGCATAAACCAATTCCTTTTTGTAGACATTAACTTCGTAGGACCTTATGAAGAGTTTAGCTCAAAATCATTCGGATTTATTGTAGAATCAAATATATGAGATATGGTCGGGTATTTTCATTTGTAACAGTGCTTTGTTGATGCAACAGTTTATTTTTTGCATATAAGATATGCAAGTATTACAGCTAAGCGCATACTATTCATTTCTTTGTGTTGTTCAACACATCAACTTTTCAGTATGTCATTGTGAAGTACCAACTCAAAGTAATTGCCTACAAATGTTGAATTCGAGTACTATCTTAATTGGATTTTTCTAGCTACCACATTTCATCAAAAACATCTCACAAGTCCTCAAAATATCTTAGTGAATCAATACGTGATACCATCAATTCTCAGAAGAGACGCATATGCAAATCTCACCAGGTAAATATTTGGGATGACAAGAGAAAAGGTTGGGAAACTATCACGAGAATACCGATTAAGTCGCATTCATATGAGCTAAAAATGCTTGGCTTTCTCCGAATATCTTGAATGTGAATCACTCTATCTAATGCCCATTTAGATGCTAACTATAGTAACACATTGGGTTTTCTGCCGAAAAATAAATCAATATCTTTTTCACATTTTCAGGTATCAACTAATTTCGTTTTTTAAAAATAAACCACTCATTTAAAATCGAACATTTTCGGGTATAAATAACCGTTTAAAACGGTAGCCGGTCCCAACAAAATTAGTTGATACCCGAAAATGTAAAAACGGGAACTATTGATTTATTTTTCGGCAAAAAACAAAATTAGTTGATACCCGAAAATGCAAAAACGGGAACTATTGATTCATTTTTCGGCAAAAACTCTTTATAAAATCATTATCAACGAATGCAAAACTCGGCTACTTATATCCGAAAATGGATACCGTTTTAAACGGTTACTTATACCCGAAAATGGATACCGTTTTAAACGGTTACTTATACCCGAAAATGTTCAATTTTAAATTAGTTGTTCATTTTTAAAAAACGAAATTAATTGATACCCGAAAATGCAAACACGAGAACTATTGATTCATTTTTCGACAAAAACCCCTAACACATTTGTACTTAATTTTGATCAAATTATTACTTAAGGCAATAATACTTAATTTAATTCTTTTTTATTGTTTAACAAGAAATCACTACTAAACTTAATAAGGGAAGATGGCATGCCCTTTTTAATAATTAAGATTTAAGATAAACAATTAAAAACATGATGCATATGAGAAGCAACCCATATTGACATTTTGAAAAGGAACCGTAGATTTTTCGTAGTCAATTTGAGATCCGTACATAAAAATATAGACATATACATTCATCTATACACGCCTATACATACAAAAAAAAATCCATTTTCGCGAAATTACAAGCCTCGTTGTAGTAAAGAAGCGATTAATAATTTCCAGCAATAAACTTTGAATTAGAAATAAACAAAGACGTTCAAGGTCAACAATGGATATCGATCCGAGACAGTACGAACAAATCGTAAGTTTGATCAATCCAAATTATCTACTGAATTCTTTGGAAACTGCATGATTCGTTAGTCAACGAATGTTTATTTTAACTGTTTGTGATTGATTTTAGCCAATGATTATGGTTTTGTTGTTGATTCGATTTTCTGTGTGTGTGTGTGTGTGTGTGTGTGTTTGTGTGGCTATTCTAGGGTTTATAATAGATAGCATGAAAACCTAATATTCAAAATTGCGAGTATAAATTCCTTACAACTAGGCCGAAATTGTATTGTTGTTTGAATTTGTCTGACTTTAATCTGTACGGATTATTAATTTAGATTCTGAACCCTAAGTCAGGTTCTCTGTAGATGAAGTGTTAATAGTTCCAGAAAAGGGAATGTGTGAGTGCATGCGTTTGAATAGGCGTCTTTCTTGGGGCCCTGAGTCTATCTTTTTCATGGAGAAACCGAGAAATGACTATCACCTAAAACACTTGTAGTAATCAGTCTTTCTGAAATTAAAGAGATGCAAAAATTGGAGTTGCAACATCTGAAAGACTTATTCATGTGTGTTCTTGAGAGTGTGAGGGTTAATTATAACCGAATCTGTTGAAGGCAACTCCTGTATGCCTTTCCCAAAGAAAGAGTACCCTCCAGGGAAACCACATACATGAGACATTCTTAGAATTACTTGTGTCAGGAATCAGAAACGGAACAGTTTGCTGTCTTTGTCATCTGAAATGGCGTGCTTTGCTTATAATGAAGAGGGGCATAAACAATTTGAAAGTTGACACTGGTAGGATAGTTGTTGGATGGTGGATGCCCTCCCAGTTAAGATGCATATGCTTGTGGTTAATGCTTTTCCGGAGAGGAATAAGATAGTTACTAACCAAATAGCATATATACCTCCTCGTCCATAAAAATTGCAACTTACATGTTGTGATGTAGATTGACTATGATTTATGAGATGCCTATTTTTTTGCCATCATTGAGGGGTGCTTTATACATTTGATTAGTAGTCTAATAAGTTCAGTAAACTGTCTGTTTATGTGTTTACTCTGAGAATAACAAGCCGTTTATCTCAAACTAGTTAGGTATGGCAGAAGTGAAATCGAAATGTGTGCTCAGTTGATGTTAACAATTTTTTATAGAACTAGTGGAGTGTTTTGCCTTGTATAATCAACCAAGTCCTCGCCCTGTCACCCACACAGCACCCAACATAGAAGGAAGTGAGGAACTTTTGTTTTTGCATTATCATACATATAAGCTTGCGAAAGGGTTAACTATAATTTTGAATGTTTACGTTTCACTTCTAATTTTTTTTGTTTTTAAAATAAGTACATATTGGTTTACATGTCAGTTATGACAATCACAATTATATTTATGTGAATTGAAATCAACAGTTGCTACGTCGTGTCATCTTTGGAGACAGTTAGCTTGGTCTTTTAAAGTTTTCATATATTGGGGTCTCTAGCAGGAGCGTTAATCTTTAGTTAAGTGTCTCAGTGAATGATTGAGCAACCGTGATGTTGATTGTGGGTTAATGTGGTTGAAGGCATCACACATCTGTCATTACATTCTTAAATGAAGGCCATATACCAGCTTTGTTAGCGTGCTGCTTTAAGGAGATGTAATTCCATGAATTGTTTTTATTTTATTTTTACACCAGTGTATGTCCAGCATGCACTGGATAATATTTTTCAATCATTAAACTGTAACTCCTATTGCTGATACGGAATAATCCTAACGTCCATTAATTTATGACTTTGCTGCAACCTGTGTACGTTTCTATGTTGTTGGTTTCTTTTTCTAAATGAAAAGGCTATAAAGTGCAGTTCTAAGCCTGAACATTTGCACCTTTCTTTATCTTGAAGAGTTCCATTTTGCGTTTATAATCTAATTAGCGCGGTTTTTGTTTTTATATTTATTTTTTTGTTAACCTGAGTTATTATTATTTTTTCTATAAACTTTGCAGAATATTAATGACAGAGACAGCCACAATATCATCTTATCGTATCTCATACATGGTTGCTTTAAAGAAACTGTGGAATCACTTGTTACTTCGACCGGATTAAAAGCATCTGCTGAGCAGCTGGAGAACATGGAGAAAAGAAAACGTAAGATTGACATGAAACATGATATATTCTTTTTATATAATGTACACCGATGTGCCTCTAATGAGATTCTTAACATAATCTTTTCCAGAAATCTTACAATGTACATTAGAGGGCAATGCGTTGGAGGCTATTCATTTGACTGAACAGATGTCACCTAACCTACTTGAGAATAACAAGGACCTGCTTTTTGATATGTTGAGCCTTCATTTTGTTAGACTTATCTGTTCAAAGAAATGGTGAGCAAAATAATAACACTATGTAGATTATTTGGATCTTTATGTGTTCTCTCATTTAATTTACGTATTGTGTGGCAGCACAGAAGCTCTTGAATTTGCTCAAGACAAGTTGACCCCTTTCGGGAAGGTGCAAAAATATGTGGAGAAACTTGAAGTATGTTTATGAATGGAAAGAATTCTTGAGCTTCTATTATATTAATTTGTTAGGATTTTGGCTAATAGTTGAGTTACTTTCATGCAGGATTTTATGGCTCTACTAGCTTATGAGGATCCATACAAATCACCAATGTTTCATCTACTTGACATGGATTACCGACAGAATGTTGCTGACAGTTTGAACAGAACAATCCTGGGTGTGTGATTCTTAAAGTATATTGTTTTACGCAACACATCTTATGCATGTAATTGTCTTTTGAAGTTGGATTACAGGGGGGAATTTCGATCCATTAACATATGAATGGGTCGATTTGGGTTGTGTTTTGTTTAAAGGGTCAAAATGTCAAAATGTCAAAATAAAAAAATAAAAAAATAAAAAAATAAATAAAGCTAATATGAGAATGGGCTGAACAGGCTGAGAGGAGCCTAAAGTATATTTTTCATGCATACAACCTCATAAATCGCTGTCTTCAAATATTTAAATTACCCCTTGGGTTCTAATTTTATTGTCCATTTACAAACCAATCAGAAAATGTTTAAGTGGGTAAATATAAAATTTTATTGGTGAACAGGGTAATAATTGCACTCTTTTAAAATGGTATGCCACTTGTTTAGTGGGCAATTAAATTGGGATGGAGGGAATATTCTTGTAATTATTATTATATTGAAGTTCTAAACTGTACCATAAAGGTTTGCGGGTCAACCCAACCTGACCCAGCCTGTTTTGCCGGTACTGAAGAATCAGTTGTTCCAACCTTGAACAGTTTTGATTTGTTACCATCCGACTCACCAATCTCGCCACCTTCAGTTTTGGTTTTATATATTTCGTTTTATTTTGTTCCTTCCCTTCACCCATATCTCACGTAGTCATGTGGCTTGTCTTTTTATGTCTCAACTCTTGAATACTTATTATGTGATTCATGTTGCTGTCAGCTAATGCACAGATGCCAAGTTATTCACATCTAGAAAGGCTTATACAGCAGGCAACTGTAGTTAGGCAGTGCTTGAGTGAAGAACTTGGAAAGGTAAATTGAATCTATTTTTGCTTTGTTTTGTTCAATCTATAAATTCTACCCAGGTTACATAGTTTGTTAAGTAATGTCTCCTTCATCCGACAATTGGACTATTTTATTATAAAAAATTCACCACAGGTCAAATGAGTTTTTATTAGAACAAGGATATATAAGATATTCTTCATAATTGGTTGCATTGTAGTTTTGAAATATCAAGACAAAATGACTAGTATGTGAACATGCCTAACATACTAATTGAAGTAAATATGTTGTGTGAGCATTGAGTGGGCTTAAAAGCATGTTTAACTGCACACCCGACCTGTATAGAAGAAATGTACCTTACTAGCATCATAGATGCATGCCATACTAAGCCATCCACTCCTAGAGGGAGAGTTACCATTTTCTAACTGGAGTATTTGCAGTAGTGTTTCTCTTGTATATTTTGCATACTTGCCTCGTAATTACCTGGAATTTTGTTTTTTCAGGATGTACAATCACCATTTTCTTTAAAGGATTTTCTGAAGAGCTAGGTCTGCAATCTTCATTTCTTCAACAAAGTTTTTGTGTTTGATTTGAGTGTCACGGGTTCTGATGCGTGCCATAGTTTGGTATGTTGTAGTAGCTGTTTTCAGATGGTTTTGTGTTTAGTTGAGATGTCATCTCCCCTAATCACCCATCCCAACTCATGTATCTTTGCCTGTATAAAACCGTTGTAATTTTGGTCTTGTATTTGGGTTGGGTCAGGGTGGAAGAATACTCTCATCAATCAGTACTTCAGATTCTTAGCAGCCAATGTAAAGATTCATTTGTTAGAACCAGGGCCTTCCTTGAGTGTGTACAAGTGCAACCGCGCACAAAATCCTTGAGAGATTCCAAATTTATTATTAATAATAGTATACTGACGCAGCAACATGTTCGGCGAAACTATCACAATAATTGATAACATTTCTATATTACTTTCTTCTTAATATTGCATGTATGTTGGTGAACTTTTTTTTTTTTTTTTTTTTTGTGTAAGATGGAATTGTATTACCGGATTTTTGTAAAACTTTACAAGTTAAAGTTTATTGAAAATGCATAAATTACTATACTACTACATATATTTTGTAGTGTATAAATCACATCTGATTCCAATTATTAATTAACTGTTTGCTTTGTATCTGAACTTTACTTTTCATTCCAAGAAATCAAAATCAAACACCGATCGGTACATTCGCAAAATAACCTCAAAAGCTCCAAGAAAAATGATAATTACGGTCGTAGATAATCAACGATTTGACAGGTAAAACATCACTATTAACGCATGGAATTTATTTTTAGGGTTTTTATTCAGAACCCCCAATTTTTAATTTATGCTTAAATAAATATCATCATCATTATTTAATATCTAAAACTAAAAAACATTAGTTTGAAATTGTACGTTTGATATTAAAAGCCAAAAAAAATTTGTTAGTTTTTTATTTCAAAACACTTTGCGCCATATTTTATCCACAAACCAAAACACAACCGCGAACTGAAGCAAGGTCTAATTTACCGGTGCCGTAATATGATATCTCCCGTCGTTACGGTCCGTTCACCGCCGTCATCGTCTCCATTTCTCGGAACCTCTATCTTTCACCATCAATTACAAAACTTTTCTCATCGTCTACTTCCTCTCAATTATAGGTATAGTCTTACATAACAATTTGCAGGATTTTGTTTCCGTACATTTCTATGTATATGTTGTAATCACTAGCATCTAATTTTATAGTATGTTTTAATGTTTGTATTATGTATAGAATTAACACTGTTAGACTGTAGTACATGTTTAAATTTCTAGGGTTTAGTTAGTCATATCATATTTATTTGAGCCTATGTAGAGAAATCATTAGAATTACAGAACCTACTTTGATAACACACGCGTGCTTACACACGGTTAAATTTATGGTTTCAAGTTAAGAAATATATGGATATTGCAGCAGTTAAAGTGTTCTTTGATTGCGAAATCGATTATCGGTTTTACTTTTGCTAGTAGACTAACATGGACTATATATTGAATATGTAGTTAAAAAATGTAACAATGAGTAACAACTGCATTTCGTATTTTCTGCAGTTGTAATGTGCAGACAAACGTTCCGAATAAATTTGGACACCATACATTTAAGTGCAGACTTGCTAAGGCTAAAGACCAGCCATCTCCAAGCTTAGAGAGTCTAGCAAGAGAACCGCACAAGTATTTTGATCAAGCGATCATAACCGTTCGTGCTGGAGACGGAGGTCATGGTGCTACTCTTAGTATGCGGGACCAAAAGGCTGCTTCTAAGTCGTTGAGCAAAGAGGAGAAAGCGAAAGTAAGGATCCGAGGTGCTTATAAAAGGGACTTTGATGGTTCACTTATTTTACCAGTGGGTGGACATGGAGGGGATGTTGTGATTTATGCGGATGAGGGGAAAGATACGTTGTTGGATTTTCATAATAAGGGTCGATATAATGCAAAACGTGGTGGAAATGTTGATACAATGGGTGGCTTTAGTTCTCTAGTGAGAAATGGCTTAGCTGCCCCAACATTGCGTATTCCAGTACCTTTAGGTTTGACATTCTTTAATTTTACTTGTTTTCGTTTTTTCCCCACCTTTAACTAGATGGACAATTGCATAAAAAGGTAACACATTTTGTCTGATTTCAATTATATGGGTGAGAACGAGGATGATTACTCAAAGCCGAAACTAGACCAACTTTGGTTACCTTTTTATGCAATTCTTTCTTTATTATATTCTGATTCTAGCAACGTATGCATTAGTTGAGGAAATAAAAATAAACTATGGGTGAAATTCCCACCAAGATGAAGGTGCTTGATTATGTAATTAATTCAGTGATGAGCAAAACTATATTCTTCTTTATCATTTACTTTTACTATATTAGAAGGGGAGGCATGGAAATAACTCATAAGTATGATATCTTTATGAAAGGAAGTCCCTCTGTTACCCACCATCTCATTGCTTGTTTTATTAACAGGTACTGTTGTAAAACACAAACGAGGAAAGTTTCTAGCTGATCTAGCTCGTCATGGTGATGAAATTCTTGTTGCTAGGGGTGGTCAAGGAGGGGTGAGTATTCCATGTTGAACTTGACCATTTGAGTGAAATGTTAACAATATGAATGGTTATTGCATCTTGACGCATGTAAAATTCTTTAATAATTCATTGCCATAAATTCGTTTTCAGCCATATAGTCCTGTTAATCAAGACTTAATTGATACATAACTTGCATTGGTCATTAGGACCATATTATTTTCTTGCATAGAGGATCTCTTTTGTTACCCTCCCTCTATCCCCAGATGAATGATGCATATCCCCAGCTTGAAATTAAGCAATTATTATATCATGTTGATCTTGATATGTCTATATCCATAAGCCACAATCAACTTATCATTTTCATCAACCATCTAAAAGATTGTTTCGTGATGGTTCTTTTTGTTAGATATGAGTTATTAGGTGCACAAAGTTATCTTTAAAAACATGTTTGAGTGACACACTGACATTCTCAGTTAATTCATGTGATGACCATCAGAAGAGAATCATCAAATATACTTGTAAAGTCATATTCTATTTATCCTTTAAATGTGATAAAATCCTTAAAAACATGTCTATTTCTTAAAAGGTTGAGAACCCCAAACACAAATTTACTTTGTAATGAAACCAAAAGCGAAAAGGGTCACTTAATCTGGGACATAGGGATATGCTAGTGTTGCATGGGCATTTAGAATTTAAACCTATGACCTGTATCTTGGTATGTGAATGGACTTTATCCCTTTTCTTGTGGCAGATTAGTTTGTTAGAAATGCCGGAACATAAAAAGAAGAAGATGATGGATTTGACAACAAATGTGATGAGGGATGAAAATGATAAGGTAAAGCTCAGTATAACAGTTTTTGTACTCTCTTGCTAAGTGTGCTTACTCGATTCTTTCCATAAATCTATTTTTAGGTCTTCTAATTTTTTCCACTTCTGATAAATGGGCAATAAAGTTACATGACATATGACATGATCCTCTACTCCTTGCATGATAAGAAATTTACAACATACGCTGGTCCCGCAGGTGTTGGTTATTGGTCAACCCGGGGAGGAGGTCAGTTTGCAGTTAATACTAAGAGTTGTTGCGGATGTTGGTCTTGTTGTAAGTATAATCATTTATCAGGGAAAAGTTGGAGTAGACATATTGTTCATCATTACGTATGCTTACACGTTGGTCTAAATGTTGATAGTGGACATGGTTATCTCCAGGGACTCCCAAATGCTGGAAAATCGACCCTACTGTCAGCCATAACACTTGCAAAACCTGATATTGCTGATTACCCATTCACAACTTTAATGCCAAATCTTGGACGCCTTGAGGGTGACCCTAGTTTAGGGGCAGGGAAATTCTCATCCGAAGCAACTTTAGCAGATCTTCCTGGTCTTATTGAGGGGGCACATTTAGGAAAGGTACTCCTTGATTTTTATTTTGTTTAATATTTTTCTTTTTTTTTTTGTTGGCTTATCAAGCGGATTATAGATGATGTTATCATTTGTCAGGGACTTGGGCGCAATTTCTTAAGACACTTGAGGAGAACTCGAATGTTGGTCCATGTTGTTGATGCAGCAGTCCAGGATCCTGTGTATGACTATAGAATTGTGAAAGAAGTATGGTCTTACTCTCTCTCTCCTCCTCCCCCAAGGATAACATGTTACTTTTTTATTTTTATTTTTTTCAGATGAGATTTTTTTTTGTAGGAGTTAAGAATGTACAATCCCGAATATCTTGAAAGGCCATATGTGGTGGTTTTAAATAAGATTGATATACCTGAGGTATGTGGTACTGATGTTGATGGTATTGTGCTGTTCTATTATTTTCTATAGTCCCTTGTTTGCATTGTATATTAAAATATATATTCTGTTGCCCATTTGATCGCGCTAACATACATAATGTATTATGGTTCCAGGCAATGGATAGACTTCCGTTTTTGGTTGAAGAAATACAGAAAATTGGAAGTGAAGAGTCACCTGGTCAGACGAAGTTGAACTTTGAAGAGCCAGTTCAATCTTCTTCTGATGAAGGGGGTCTTTCAAATATTATATCTAATGAAGATAAAAAGATAAAAGAAATTGAGGAGTTTCCACGACCTGTTGCTGTTGTAGGCGTTAGTGTTCTGTAAGTATTCATCTCTCACTATTTAACTTTTGCATAGTCATGTACGAAAACCATGAGTTGTTCTCTAGAAATTGAAATGCTACTCTATCCTTGTTTTTTTTAGTCTTTATTACTGTATCAACATAATCAATTGTTACAAGAAACCTGTGTTTGCATGGTATACTAGTAATTGTTTTAACAAGATTATAGGGGCAATTAGTGATTTCATTTTTATGTTTACGCTATTGGTTTTGGATAAACTTGCACAGAGTTAGATAGGTTCCTATATTTGCTTTGTATATCTATTATATTTACAAGTTTTGATCATCACTCAGTAGAACAGAATAGTGTCTTCTCTCGTGTGTTTCCAATCATCTTTTGCCTCTTGTCACTGTCAGGGATAAAACAAGCATTTTACAACACATTTTCCCTTCATGAGCATTGACATATCATCGTTCAATTATGCAAACCGGTCAAGTCAATCCTCATATGAACATTTTAGCAGAAATTGATGTACATTGGCCAAATAAATAATTCATATAGTAGGGTTGATCATATATGAATTAGTTGTTAACATTTTTGTAATGACATTTTAGGCTTATGCCTGTTTAGGACACTATGAGACATGTAGTTGCACTATTTTTGAAAAATAATCTTCCTGATCACTTTCTATTTCACCTTTAGATATTAAAATAGAAGGCATTGACCATCATTTTTCTTTTATTTGTTTGTGTTTTTTCCATCTTCCAATGTGCTGGCTGTCTGGCTGTCCGGCTGTCATGACTAATTCCTCTTATGTGAGTACTTACAGGAAAGGGATGAATATCAACGAATTGCTAAGGGAAATTAGGTCAGCCTTAAGAAGATGCCGGCAATCTGAAGAAGCACTTTACCGGTCATCAACGCAGTGAAATAACACAATCAATCATATTAGTATCATTTTCGGATCTGCTTCATGCACACGTCCTCTGCAGAATTATTTAGTCCAGCTATGATGATTTAGATTAACTAGAGTCTTTTTTCTTTAGACTTGTACAAATTCAACCCAACATATGCACATTTCAAGAAGATTGGACCGCAATCACTATGTAGCGTGCTTGCTACTTGTAATAGCTTGGTCTACATATGTGAAAAGAGAAATAGATATTGTATATGCAGCAGATGCGGATTCAGGAGTTAAGGGTATCAAGTGAAGTTTGTAACTTTTATTAATCTATTTGTAAAAATAAATAAATATGTTTGTAATGTTAAGACTAAACTACTATTAAGGCCGTTTTGCTTAAAGGCCTTGGGGTTGGTGCTGGACCTAATTTGAATTGGGCACAAGAGGGATACTATTATACACGGCATAAGCCCAGTGTCTTAAGGTGCTCATCTAAAGAGATCTATTTAATCAAGAAATATTAGCACTAAATGTATATATTTATTTATATTAAAATTGAAATTGAAATAGTGTAATAGTACAAAAAATGGATTTCAATGTTTACACTAAACGTCACACTATTTTAATGTAATTAAAGGTCAATATCAAATTACACTAGACTTGATGTAGCACAAAACTTGATACTAAAGATTATTCACATGATATAATATAATAATAATAATAATAATATACGGAGTAATAATTTGAAATGTAGTTTAGGGATAAAATAAGAACATAACTTTCTGTGAGATGTAATTTGAAATGTTTTTTCCCGAACGCTACCTCCAAAATGAATGGGGACGCTGACTGTGCCTATGTCGTTCCTATGTTTCTTCTTTTTAGGGTGCACAAGAACGATCACAATAAGCAGTGGTCAATAGGGTTACGAGAAAAGTGTGTATATAGTTTAACTGGTTTATTAAATGTCACGTATACATATCAAAATTTGATTTGTATAATGTTTTGACTAATACGCTTTACTTATTACAGAGACTAGATTTTATTAAATTCTTATCCAATTTCAAGTAAAATATACGTGTATTAAAAAGTGTAAATGACGGTGCCAATTTTTTTTTCATCTACAATAGTAGAAAAAATGTAGATAAAACAATACTCACTCCGTCTCAATTTAATTGTCCACCACAAGATTGTACACAGTTTTAGAAAAATATTATAATTGAATTCATTATTCTCCACTTAAATTGTTTTTCTTCTCAAAAAAAAAAACTTAAACTATTTTTTATTAGTTGAAATTTAAAGTAGACAATTATTTTGAGACATTTAAACAAATAAAATAAATTTGAGAATGATGTAGTAATAATAATTAATACACCTAAAAATAGAAAATGGATGGATAACTATCCAAGCTATAAATGCATATTTGATATATAATAATATAATAATATTTAATTATAATAATAACAGTGTAGTATTTCTTTTTGAAATATATAATTTTTAAAATAACAACTATCCAAGTAAATATGTTGTGAATTATTAGAAAAGTATTTCTTCTGATCTTTGTATGCATACTTAAATTTGGATTACAAACATCATCATTACATTGATTGAATTCTATGATAAGTGACGCTGAAACTTAGTGAATTACGGAGTACATCGTAATGTAGGTTAAGTTATGGTCTATTTAAATATACAAAGGCCAAAACTCGTCTCTGGCTAGGCACTTATGACTCTGCTCATGACTTGCGATGCTTGTCTCAATCTTCCCAAAGAGGTCACCACTACAGTAGAAAGGTATCCATGGAGCTAGAATATTTCTTGTTAAATATTTATGAAAAAATGATATATCGTGTTGGTTGTACACATGTTGCATAGTGTTACCTATTAGACCAAATTTCATTATTTTAATTTTTTACAAATCTTATTATGTTTAATTATCGACTCATTTGAAAATAACTGATTTTGCCCATGTCATGATGAAAATGCAAATTCATATAGAGATGCTTTGTGAGCATGAATTGTTATCGAAAATGAATAAGCCGCTGACTCATATCAAAATTCAAGAGTTTGATGACTTTGCTTTGTGGAAGGAGGCAACTTCCACCTTGAAGATTCAGGCGTTCGATCATCCTGGAATTGCTGTTTTGACATTCGGTCATGAAATCGGGATCCAACTGAAACATCCTCTGCGTCATATGTGATTCCTATAGTCATTTTGATTTTTCATTTAAACCAACTTACTGTGCATTTTAAATATATGATTGTTTAAATATAAAATAATTCTTATCTTATCTTATTTTAAATATCTATAATAAATATTAATAAAAGAAAACTTTGATAGTTTTAATTTTTCTTAAAAATTAACTCTATTAACCAATAAGAATAGAGTATTTCATCTAACATTCAGTTAACCAATCAAATGTAAGAATTTACCTAATAAATCTCTCTCTTTTTTTTTTTAAATAAGATATTGTTTAAAAATAAGATATTAATAGTAATAATAATTTAATCTTCGTTGATCAGCAAGTTTAAAATCATCTTGTCACATATAAATAATATTTTAATCAAAAATTCATATATAACCATTGTAAAAAATAGTCGCCATTTATGGATCCAAACAAAAATGTTGTCGTAATAACTCTAAGTTGTATATGTACATTTTTTCCATTCTTATCTATAAAGTAAAAAATCTACATTAAAAAAATAATATTACATTACACTATATAATATGACTAGATTATAATCATGTGTATACACACGGACCGTTAATTATATATATGAAATTTCGTATTTAGTAGTATATTGTTTCTAATAATAAAGTGTGTAATATGTATATTAAGCATTTAGTTGGTTTTATGATAATATTACTTTATGTATACGAATTTAATGTATACGAATTTACAGGTGTAGAGATTCAAAAATTTAATGATTTTGAATCCTAAGTTAGTGAAAAAACTTTAAAAAAAATTTAAGTCTATATTAACTTTTTCAAGTAATTTATTTCCACTCATTGAATTAAAAATAAAAAAATTACAATCGATTTGGATAATGTTACAATTAATGAATTAAATTTCTTTTTATGCGCAAGTGGGTGGTTGATTTAAAACATACTCTCTTAATAAGTTAACAATTTTGTTTTAAAATTTACTAAAATAAAAGGACTTTATTGACAAATTAAAACATAATTTAGAAAATTACATTATAAAGGTGTTTTCTATATTATATTTATTACTCTGTATATTATTTAAGATATGTGTATTTGATTTGAAATTAAATTTTTACATTTAAGTAAACAATACATCCGTCTATATTCACAGGCTTGGTTTAACATTCAAATAAACGAAGAGGGTTTTATTCTACATATGTGTGTATTCACGAGTTTAACGTTCATACAAATAAAAGGTAATTTGTTTCTACATTTGTGTGTGTACACGAGTCTAAGTTAAATATTATTATCTTTATAATATAGTATGCTTATATGTGACGAACATGACAAGCTTACAAATACTACAGCAAATGTAGTATACAGAGAGACTCTACGAAGAATATGATTCATTGCGATCAATTTTTAAGATTACTGTATTGGAATTCTTACACTTAACGTATCTCAAGTCTAAATATTATTCTTACCTTATATTATTTTAAATTATTCATTATTACTCTCTATCATGCATGTCGATATTTTAAACAAAAACAATACAATTATGCATACCTATCTAATGACACCATATTAACAACAAACAATATTGAATTATTTTATGATTTCCGTGTATGCACGGGTTTTAAACCTAGTAATATAATATAAGAAACATTTTTATGATGTCATCAATCAAAATTATTTTTCAATTGATCAATTGAGTTTCTTAATTTCATTTAAATTTAAAAATAATACCTCTCGAATTTCTCAATTTTAATAATATATATATTATATAACATAAATTCTCTAGCATACATGATTCGAATAAATTGACTACGTAGCTTTGAGATGAGTTTAAATATTTGAGTAATTGACAACTCAACTTAACTATTAGAACATTCTTATATGTTGTTAAAAATATGAATTTTTTCCTCTTCTTTTTATCAACATTTTCTTCTATCGGATTCTTTTTATCACTAAACAACCAGATCTATTATTTGGAATCGATATATGATTACCTTTTAGATTGCCTAATATAACGATACAACCATATATAATTTAGTTTCAAGCTCTATTGCAAAAACTAAAACTAAGATAAAATGTTAGAATTTAATCATATATATTTTAAATAAAAGTTTAACGACCCGTGTATATACGCGAGTTTTAAAGCTAGTAATATAATATAACGATGAATTTTGTGTATATAATTTGTTCGTTTATTTCATTTAAGGTTTAATATGTTATTAATTTTTAAAAATTATATTTAGTTCCCTATTAAAATAATTTATAACTATGAATCACGTTTGGTAAAAAAAAAAAAAAAGTAACATTAGAGAAATAGTGATGATGAAACATTGTATGGTGACGATGAATTGTGTTGACTCTTGATAATCTTTTAAAAAGACTTAAGTTTCATATTTTCAGTAACTTGCTATTATATTAAAAAACAAATTAGAAAAATCATACTTACTTGTATTATGAGTAACCACATACTTATCTGGCAAGATCTTGAGAAAATCAATTGCACACATATACTTATCAATGGAAGCTCTTAAATTTGTTGGATTTAACAATAATGGCATTTACAGTGATGATCGAATAACGAAGTTTGTTGCTATAATTAGCTATGAAAAAAGGTAATTTAGAGGGTATCTCTGACCCGTACTATATTTCAATGGTACGCGTCCGCCCCACCCGCAAGGAGTATCAACGCCGAGTAAATCATATGTCCACAAATCAACCACATACGAGTATAATTAGCTATGAAGAGTAATAATGTTGGCATTTAGAGCATTACGACAAATATAGTTAGAGTTAGGGGCATACTGACAAGTGAGATAGTAATGGTTTCCGTTACAAAATTGACCTTCAAAGGTACTACTAAACCCAGCGTCTACACAAATTAAATTTTTAGTTTACTTTTTTCTAAAAATAACATTTCATATTGTAATATAATTACTTTTGAGTATGAACATTGCCATCAACAAAGATGATTAGTTTTGGTTACAATTCTTGATTTCATAACCCTACCTAAATCACGAATTAATTCAATGGGCTAAAAACTTAATATGTAAATTCAATGGAATTCTTGGTGTGTTAAACTAGTTTGGTTCATAAAAGTTTGGTTCAAAGCAAATTGTATTTAATGAGTCCAAACAGGTAAAAACATGTTAGATCTGTTATATTCAAACAATGCAGCACCAAGCGGCATAAGTGATAATTTGAGCGGGTCAAAGCACCTTGATTTAAAATAAGTAACTCAAATGGGTTCAAAGAGCAGATTGTCTTCTTCCAATTGGTTAAGAAAAATATCATAAGCGTTCTTTCGATTTTTTTCTTGAGTTTTAGTAATTTAATCAATTTGGATGTAGACAATAATACAGCTTACTAATGAGAAGACGAAGAGATTATTTTAATTCTTACCTATTGCAAAAAATTATATATCAATAAATTTAAGGAAAATTGGATGATTTGATTAGTTGCAAAATTACATGGCAATCATTGATCAAATCCATCGATCACTTATGCACAACATTCAATCTATATTGTATAGATATATAAAAAATACCAACATTTATTCTTGTGTTTAATAAAATACTTTAACTTTTTATCATTATTTATTTTAGTGGTAATCATCACTAATATATTCAAAAATTACCATGATTTACTATAGTAATTTAATTAAATATTTTAACTTTTACCATTATTTATTTTATTGGTTAATCATCATTAAATATACCAAAACATTATCATCATTTATCAAATATTTTAGCCTTTTACCATTATATAATCGTTATATAATCGAATGGTTAATAATCATTAATATTTCAAGTACTCAAAATTTATGTATTGTAGATTGTAGATGATGTATACAAGCATGTGAAATCCTGTCTACATTCTTCTGGTAAAAAAAACAACTTATGAAAATCACAATACAGAAGACAAAACTGACTCAGCACCAGCTTTAACCAACTTTAATACCATACCAATACTAATCATTTGAAATTCCTCTTAAGAAGATGAATCATGGCAAAACGCATGGATGTAACATAGTTGTGTATACTCCGTATTTAATTTGTTTCAACATAACTATCTAGAAATCATTCATTCAGTACAGCGCCGTCCAGCAGTTAAATGACAATACTAAAGCAGAAAACCAAGATTGTATTAAACCATAACTGAAAGTGCGAAACAATTAAATCTAGCAATGTTCATAGTGAAGCTGATATGCATATAGTAGCAGCATAAGCTTTCAACAATAGGCATTCTTGTAAATACATATGTACACATTTGTAGCATTCAGTCAACAATTCAAACACAAATTTCAAGCATTTGTAGAAACCACCGCTGAAACCATGGTATCCATCCCGCATAGATTGTAGCCGCTGCAAATCTTGTAGTACCCATCCTCTCCCCAGTTTGGTCCCCATGAGTTCTTGATGATCCAATATGGCTTGTCCTTTAGTCTGCTGGGTGCATACTCAGCTGATCCATACCCAACCAAAAGAACACCATGATCCAAACGCTTCTTTGAACAAACATACGGGCATGACACTTTCCCAATATACGTTTGCATCCAAGCTGCATTGATTCCAACTGTAACAACAATAAAGGGTTTTAGTTGAAACTGCAAAAAAGAGATATTATATGCTATGATTTGGTACAATATTTACTTGCAAGAGGGCCGTGTTTGACCAAGTTGGCAGCAATTTGGTCTTCATCTGTGCCAATGACACTGAAATTAGCTACAGATGCAGCAATTTTGGTTTTGTCAAAGTGACAAGTGCCATCTTTTCCGGTGTATGGGTAATCTGCTTCTTTCTGAACTCCACCAGCCTTGAGAATATACTCGAATGCATTGTTCATCAGCCCACCATTGCAGCCAGCGTCACATGAATTCTTTTCAGCTGGATCGCACTGTAAAAAGTTCAGGGAGAAACACTGTTAGTCAAACACAAGCAGTTCGCAACAAAATAACTTCAAAATTACAAATCTTTTATCGTCAGTCTTTATGATGAACAATTGTTCTTTTTTTCTTTCTGCAAAGAACTAATTGCGCAACATAGCAACGTACATTCACAATCAATTAAGATTCAAGAAAATGTACTTACATACATAACAACCCACTTTCATACTATACCTATGTTTAACCAATCATAAAAGCATACTTGTATTTTAACAACCATCGATACCAAATGTCACTATAGGTAACTTTTAAGTGTATATTACCTTGATTGATAGAAGTATAACAGTATTTTCTAATTTGTGCAATTACCCTTTTTGCAAAATTGCCACTATTAAAAGCACAAATCTGTCCTTTGTCTTGTTGGAATTTCAATAGCAATGAATCATACTTATTTAACGAAATAATAGACACAAACCTCATGATCGCAATCCACAAGCTGTTGTTCACTTAAGCTAACAAGCTCCCCAGTTTTAAGAAAGTGAGATCCTTCCAAAGCTCCAGTTGTACTAAATGACCAACATGATCCACATGATCCCTTCATCAATACACACACAACAAATACAAATCAAATCAAATACTAAATTGAAGGGGTGTATGAGTGCGAATAAGCACTACCAAACAATTTTCTAAAAGCCGCTTGTATGTTTTTTTAAAAAGGAATAAGCACTTAATAACAACAAGCATGATAGAATCATTTTTGGAACATATAACATAACACCATTAAGTTACATTAATTATACAACATGCTCACACAAGATCTCGTGACAATCAAAACTACTTAATCACAGTATCACGATATCATAATACATAAAAAATGCAATAATTTCATTAATTTCAACCCAAGCTTCTAAATTTCATATAAATAATAACTAATCACAAGATAACATAATCAGTTCAACAACTTATATAAAATACTATTGTATTAAGATTAACCGAATAAAAAAAAAGAGTCAACGTTACTTTATAAAATTAAAATTATCTACCTGATCTTTAACGGCAGTAACGGCGCCGTGATCACGCCAATCAAAATCAGCAGGAAGATCGTTAGTCGGCAAAATTGGAGCTTTATTAGCATCAGACGGAAACTTGAGCGGATTCTTTAACCCAAGGTAGGTTTTACGGAATTCAGATGGAGTTAAATCCGAGAATTTGGTAACACCGTGTTCAGCAGTTGGATCTAACAGCTGATGACGTTTAGCACGGCGTAAGTTTGATTTAAACACTGAGAAACGGTAATCGTGTTCATCTTGTGTATCGTATTTTCTACCGAATTTAGTTTTAAACAGTGTGAAGTGATGATCGGCGTTTAGTAGATGATCGGTTAATGTTTCTTCCGATGGGATGACTTGCCGGATTATCGGATCTTCGGTCAAGTCATCGACGGCGACGGTGGTTGCGATTATGAGAGAGAAAATGGAGACGAGAGAGAGTATTTTCATGGTGGTGATTGGGTGTGGTGTGGGGTTTGTTTCTGAGTTATAGGGGTTCTATTATGAGATTAGCCATTGCGATGTTGACACGTGTTGCTTGGAACGAATATGTTCCTAAAATAATGGTCTGATAACTTGAAAATAAAGGAGAAAGTGATTTACACGATAATCCTTGAGAATTAGGTTATGTTATATTTCTAGTCCTTCATCTTTATTTCTTTTCCCATAAAGCGATGGAATTGAAATAAATAAACTTTTTGAGAGTGTAACTAGTTCACGCCTACCAATTCAAACTCTCATTGGCAATCGATAAATCAAGTCCGCATAGTTATGACCTGAATAACACATAAAGTCGTTGTCCTTGACACATCTTCCATCAACTTAGAATTTCTAAAATCGTTGTCCTTGACCGATGTCAATGGTTTCTTCAGTTTAAAACCGAAAAAGTCTTGGCCAAGTGATATTGACGGCATCATTTCTTCCTTTGTTTCATCAGTTTCATTTCTTCACTTTACCGACGAAAGTAATAGATGTTTGGGGTGAGGTCAACTTATTTTTTAATGTATTGTTATTTTTTGTTTAGTGTATATAAATGTAGGTATATTGATAAATGTGGGGTCCAATAATTGAAGTGATAAAAGGATTGTTGGTAGTGTTTAATCGGTCTTTCATCAGTTTTGAATGTGCTGACGTGGCGCTGAGCTGACAAAATTGAAGAAGCAACGATTGAAAGTGGTTTAGCGCATCTTTCAGTAACTATTGCATAATTAAAAAACTAAAAAAAAAAATGTAACGAAAAAATTCAACTCTTTTCGTAATAAAAAAACATCCGGATTACCTAAGGTTATCATATATCCATATATAAATTGACAGAATTTAATTATATACATACTTAATTAATATAACATATATAACATAAAATTATAAAATTGAAAGCAAAATAAAAAATTAAAACGTTATGCACAAAACTCAGTTTTTGTGAGTAATGAAAAAACATCAAGAATTTCGAAAGTTATTGCACATATATATATTGTTAGGATTTATAGCGGAAAGAACAACTAACAACAACCAATTGTTAGCAAAAATAAACCCACGATAGTTGTGTAATCGAGGCTATATCCACAAATAATAAACGGATAGATAATTGTAAACCTAGCAATTGAAACAAGCAAACAAGATTCGAACAATACAACACAGGGATATAACGTGGTTATGTTCGATCTCCAATGCAGAGATCGGTTTGTTGGAATTATGTGCATAGTACAACATTTATAACTATACTACTAATTATGTATGAACCTATGGGGTGACACATAAAATGCATTGAGATATCAATATATATATATAATATATACGATGTATATATTATTCAAGCAATAAAATAAATAAAGATTAATTTTATCTAAGAGCTAATTAGATAGTGAGATAAGTATATTGTTTTAATTAAATAATACTTGTTAATAACTCATGGTTTTGAAAAGTTATTTTTTAATATATTTATTCTTTGATTTTCTTCGTTGGATATAAAGAGTGGGGTTCAGAGGAGCAGCCCATTAATGAGGGGCAGAGAGAGCAGATTTTTGACCAATTAAAAGGTGACATCTGTCAAATGTGGTCCCTCATTTTCTGTCACCAGGGACTATTTTGCAATTTTTAAAAAAGTTGAGGACCTGTCCGAAAAATTACCAAAAAAATTACCAAAAATTTTTCTAATCAGAAAATCTAGTAATATACAAGATTTAATGCAAAATATAAAATGCAGTGCAAAAAAATAAAATGCAGTGAGAATTTACTTACACATTATAGTTTTATACAAAACAAACAATATTTCTAAATTCATTAATTACACAAATATACCATTTCAATAAATTAAAAGATAAAAATGGTCATTCTTTTCAACTTCAAGCTTAACGGATTTCAATTTGGGAGAATTCTTCATTGCAATCTCCTTAATATTTTATCTACAAAATGACAAACAAATATAAGGCAACTTACAAAAAGAGCAAGCTGCAAAAACACATAAAAATGTTAAAAATCATAAAATGCAATAACAAATATACAAAATGCAGTAACAAATATACAAAATGCAGTAAACAATTATAATTAATTATTTAATTTCAAGTATAAAATCAAAATTTACAAATATATGAAATGTTAACAACATTAAATGCAGTAACAATATAGAAGATTCAGTAAACAAGTACTAGCATAATTCACAAGAACTGCAATTAAACTGTAGTAGCGTAAAATGTAGTATAAGAAATGTAAAATGCAGTGGAAGAAATGTAAAATACAGTAGATTTTTTTCATATCTACTTTTCAAATTAACTTTTTAGATCTAGATCTACTTAAAATGCAGTAACTTGAGATTGAGTAACATAACAAAATGCAGTAACCATGAAAAAACACCTTAACAACAAGACATGCATTAAATCCATATCACAAATTCAACACGGATCTAATATTTCATACATTAAATAACTACTTAAATATCATTATTCACTACCAATCAAACTTAGATCTATCATTTCAATAAAAATATCACACATATATATACTAGATTTATAAAACCTAACAGAAATAAACCATCTAAAATACTCAAAGAAATATCAAAGTTAACATATATGACTCTATCCATCAAATAACTTGTAAAATGCAGTGCTTTTTCAGATCTACTTTTTAGAAATGTAAAATGCAGTAGATATCTTGTAAAATGTAGTGTGTGTTTTTTTTAGATCTAATTTTTAAATTTATTTTTTTAGATCTAGATCTGGTTTTTAATCTAGATCTACTTAAAATGTAGTGTTTAAGATGCAGTAATATAACAAAAATGTAAAATGCAGTGAAGAAATGTAAAATGCAGTGGAATTTTTTCAGATCTATTGTAGATCTAGATCTACATAAACTGCAGTAACATAAGTTGCAGTAACTTAAAATGCAGTAACATAAAATGCAGTAACATAAAATGTAGTAAATACCTCTACTAGTTACTGTAAAAACAAAGCAGCAACCAAACACTTAAAATGCATACACATAAAATGCAGTAACATAACAAAATGCAGTAACCATGAAAAAACGTCATAACAACAAAATTTTGCATTAAATCCATTCCACAAGTTTAAACACAGATCTAACATTTTATACACTATATAACTACTCAAATATCATCATTCACTACTAATCAAACCTAGATCTACCATTTAACAAAATTATCACACATAAATACACTAGATCTATAAAAAGCTAACATAAATAACCATCAAAATACACTCAAATAAACATTAAAGTTACCGGATTTAAATGCGGAAAGCGACTTCGTTCGCCGGAGCTCCGGTAGGAACGTCGAATTTACAAAAGAAGGTGAACACGTGTTCAGGTTGCCGGAAAAAGTAGGAGCGACGATGGTGGTTAGTGTGTGAAAAGAGAAACGTAGGAGGAATGACGGTGGTGGTGATGCGGAGGAGCGTTTGTGGTGGTGGTGTCGGAGGAGCGACGGTGGTGGTGGTGATGGAGGAGCGACGGTGGTGCTTAATGTGTGTATTATTGTGTGTGTTTGTATGGAATGAGAGTTTATTTGTTTGTGTGTGTGTTATTGTGTGTGAAAAGAGAGAGAATAGAAAAAGTAAATCTGATCAAACACTTCCCAAGATGAAGATATTTTGAAACTTTTACATTTTACCTCCTAATCTCATTATTGTAAATTGCAATCTAGTCCCTCCGCCCAAAACTATTTGCATGTAGGTCCTTTGATGACTTGGATAGATCTTGACCATTGGTTAATCAATCGAACGGCTTAGGAGAAGCTGCCCTTCTTATTGGCTCAGCCCCTCTGATCCTTTATCGGATATATACACACACACACATAAAGGAACAACAATTAATTAACTTGGTTCTTGTTTCTTGGGGTTTAAGTACGAACGAAAAGGAGGATCAACAAAAAACTTTTTTTTTCTTTTCGACCAAAGAGTTTGCGCACAAGGGTTGTGTATTTTTAGTTTCATTAAATAATCAAACTGTTGATTATTTGTATTGTTTGCTTGATTGGAACTAGCATTTCATTGGTGATCTTTAAAGTGCTCGTGTGGATCAACTTTAGAGGTCTTCTAATTTGGACATTCGTTTCTACAATCATATTATTCTACCTCGCTTGCTAAAGGTATATCTAACTTTATCTTTATTTATCATTTTGGTTAATCTAATAGATTCAATTGGATCTGAATTGGAAATTGTTTGATATAATTATGTTTAATTGTTTCCGCTGCGTTTTTTGATCTTGTTATCTATTAAATTCGTTTTAAAAGACCATTGATTTCCAACACGGTTTAGTTTACAGGGCTAAATCGAGAGATGTTTCTTAATTATTTTGGTAGTCCATGGTTTACAAGAGTAGGGTTTACATTATATAGTATGAAAAACTTGTTAAACAAGAAGAACTAAAAATTCTGGCCGACCTAATGATCCCACCGGGATCAAACTCGTTGATCAATAATTCTCAATTGATCCTACCGGGATCGTTTCAGTTTCTTCGTTTTTCTTCTTTCGAATCTAGTTTAATCTTCACACCCAACAATCTCTCACTTGAAGATTCAACCGCATATAAACTCTTAACCCTTCAACGCCTTTAACGTTAATGCCAAGGCCCCTTTAGCAACACCCGTTCTTAGCTCAACCAATACCGTCGGAAACCATATGGACACGCTTGCTCGACCAAACCGAATCGAAAGGCTTTAATACTTCAACCACAGGATTCTATCAAGAGAAAATTTATCTCTTCAACTCGTCGATTACAGTCATGTCTGATCCTGCCACTAACATGTCATCGAACACCCGTACAGAATTTCGTCCGATTTTTCTTCACAACAATTAGAAAATTGCCGATAGAACAAAGCCCGTAGATCACCATCAGGGTTCACCGTTAGAATGCAATCGCAACCTTGAAAACCTACTTCTTCAATTAAATTTGTTTTCCCGCTGGTACACCAACCTAAAACATAGCTATGATTTCTATGAACACATCTTCTCCCTCAACACGCTCCCACTGTAGGAATTCAAACAATAACAGCGGCTCTCCGAGAAGGTTCATAATACCCGGTCAGTCGCAGGAAAAACTTGCCATTGGAGAGTACAAACACGAAGATCCTAACGCTCTGGTGTAACCCGAAATCTGCACACTTATCACATAGAAGTTTGAGATCCATTAATCGCACAATCGTCTCATGACTTCCATTATTTTCCAAACTCCCACTAGCTTCGGTACTTCACTCGGTTAACAAACTCCCAAGAGTTCCCGACACTCTCAATAATATCCGAAAGCTCAAACATTAGGACTTACACGGTTATCCGCCTTTAACCTACTTGAAGATTCTCAATTGATTCCTCCAGAAGATTCACTCTATCTTTGAACCAAACATCAACCAATACTCGAGCCCAATCGAACGCGTTCTATCCGACATCTTCTACAATCAATATCTAAAAGTGTAGGAGCTCTAAAGTGCCTAATCAATCTAAGGTTGGAATACCCGATCATCCACATGATCTCCCGTTCCAACCCGCAAGCTATAACTAAACTCCCTCGATAACCCCACTGTCGATTACCAAATGGATGTGGTACGGTTTATTATCCAAAATCAATCGAGAAAAACCATCCTCTTGAGCTCCGTATCAAACCTCACATCTTCAATAATCGAGTCTGTATCAATGAAGTTCCCGAGACATCACGTCCCTCCACTCGCCACATCAAACTTAAAGTCTGATAACGTTCATCTATTCTTTTGTACGAGATCGCAAAGAATAATGAACCCGAATACATAACCTTGATCCCAAAAGAAACTCTCAAACAACCGCAACAAACCAACAATCGAACAACCGACTCCATTACACCGCGAGCACACTGTCACAACGCGACCAACCTCTCGCATGTCGTCACGTCACAACCCACCAGAAAAAACACTAACAAGTTCGTCGCGATCCAATAAAAGAACGAGTAAGTCGAGCTCGATAACTTGTTGCAAACAAATCCTATAACCGCACCGTCACAATTATTCCCCGATGGTTATCTTCTACCAGATCTAGATCAACTAAGATTATTTGGTCACAATAACCCTAGATCTTCATCTTCCAAAAAAACTAAAACCGTAATCATCAATAAACTAATCTTGATCATGCTTTCATCCGTTATCATTCCCAATCGCTCAACCTACAGTTCTGCTACCAGTTTTTAGGATTTACAATGGAAAAAACAACTAACAACAACCAATTGTTAGCAAAAATAAACCCACAACACTCGTGTAATCGAGGTTTCACCCACAAACAATAAACGGATAGGTAATTGTAAACCTAGCAATTGAAACAAGCAAATAAGATAATTAATAGAACAATACGACATAAGGATTTAACGTGGTTATGTCCGATCTTCAACGGAGACCAGTTTAGTCCACGAGGCCAAATCGAGAGATTTTTTTTTATTATTTTCGTAGTCCAGGGTTCACAAGAGTAGGTGTTACATTATATAGGATGCACAACTTGTTAAACAAGAAAAACTAAAAATTCTAGCCGACCTAATGAACCACCGGGATCAAACTCGCTGATCAAGAATTCTCAATTGTTCCCACCATCTTAATGATCCCAACGGGATCCTTTCAGTTTCTTCGTTATTCTTCTTTCGTTCCTAGTTTAATCTTCAAACTAAACATATACATAAATCGTCATCCTAATTATATATACATACCTAATATAGCATAAAAATATAAAATTTGACACAAAATCAAAATTTAGAACATCACACAAAAAAATCAGTATTTTTGTGTAATGAAAAACTCGAGTTTTTTTTTTTTCTTCCGATAATGAAAAACATCCAAAATGCTGAAAGTATTGTATATAAATATTAAAATTGACAGCATAATTGTATATACATACATAATATAACATAAAAATATAAATTGGACGCAAAATAAAAAAAATTTAAAACATTACATACAAATTTCAGTTTCTGTGCGTAATGGATAGACATAAGAATTCCAAAAGTTATCACATATGTATATACATAATTTATCATCCTAATTGTATATACATAACAAAAAAGAAAAGATAAAATAAAAATTAAAACATTACGCAAAAAACTCAGTATTTTGTGCGTAAGGAAAATCTCGAATTTTTTAATTCATAATGAAAAACTCGGATTTTTTTTATTCATAATGAAAAACATCAAGTTCACATAGTTATGACATAAATAACACATAAAATCGTTGTCATTAGCATATCTTTTATCAACTTGAATTTCTAAAAATTATTGATATTGGAGGTGTTTATAATTTATTTTCCCGTAACCTTAGTTATTACACAAATGCGGAAGAGTTGAAATAGTCTCGAATTGTTGTTGGTGTGGTTGTTTACTTGTTTGAGATTTTTTCATGGTGATATTTCATGTGTCTAAAGGCTTTTCAAGATTGGCGACTTTGCCTCAATAACTTACATGGCTTATCAAAAACTATCGAATGATAAAATTCTTTTCATGATATCACTCGAATGGACAGTATTCGGTGAAGATATGAATAAAGGATTTGACCATTATTTATTTTTAGCAGCGTATAGTATCGATCTCTTGAAACTTTGCCAAAACTACAACTTGATATCGTGTATGTAGTGGAAAAATAACAATACGATTCTTGAGCTTGAGAGTTTGAGTAAATATCTGGATGAGGGGTTAGTTTTGTGTAGACCCAAAAGAGTAGAAAAGGGCCCAACTAGAATAACCAAGTCGTTAGGGACTAAATAGGAAAAATATTTAGAACTCGTGAATAATGAGGTACACGCAATGGATGGCTATGAGAATGGATTACATGTGACCTAAAAATTCTACTTCCTGCACGATTCCTCCAATTGGCTTATGCCTAAGCATTAATCTATATTGCATACGAGTATATGTAGAATATTTGTTTAATTAATTACGTTATTTTGAAACATTTGAATGATTATGATAAAAACATTTTGTAAAAAATGTGTCTTTAGTTACATTCCCATATATTCAGCTATGACCATGGGTGTTTGGTTTGAATTTGGGTATCACTGTGTGAATGTGAATGAATTTATCAAAATCCATTATCCTACTTGAGTTTAAAATATGTCTAATTTCATGGGTTTGATTCCCTATTTTTAAGATCAGTAAACAAACATCCATTTTCATTCCCTTCTTTCAATCCACACACACCTTAAGGTTTTGGATATCAGCCACAATTTTTCCCTTTTGCTTTCATTTTTAGTCCGGAGCCCAATTGTATTAAGAAATTAAGAGTTGTCACCGTGAAAAATCTCTTACATTTCAGTCCAATTAAAATAGTAATATTCAGAGTTTACTTGAGTTTGCCAAAAGGTTTAACAAAATCAAATTTTCGTCGTAAGTAGGAATGAGCTTGAGAAAATGACATTTTATCACTAATATATAGATTAATCTCAAAGTCTTAAAATTTAAATTTATAATTAAGCTTGTCGATTATTCCAAATATTTCGTGTAGGAGCGTTTAGCATGAAATAATAATAATAAAAAGTTATAAACCAAGAATAATATGTGAAATAAGTACCAATTGAGTTATCTCTATTCTGTATCTACTAATAATTTTTTGGACAAAAACAGAAGACGGAATTTGTCAATTTACGCTTAAAATCAATCACGCAAGTTGTTTGGTGAGCAACTAAACGGACGTACAATAAACTCTACAAACTATTAAACTTTTATCAATCATCATGATTGATCCTATGAAATGGATATATCGATGAGTTGTTTATAGGAATCCATGGGTCATTTTTATTCTTATTATTATTCCCAACCGATTGGTTCTATCTACTTTTTGTTTTTACTACGATTACTTTATTCCATCTATTTGCTGTTTTGTTTTGTTTGTGTTTTTTCCGTTGTATTCCTTCTGTAACTTAAAGTTTCTTAAATCTAATGCATAGTTATAAAAACGTGACGAATTGTGCATCAGATAATTTGGGCTTCTAGTTGGGCTACCAAGTACCAACCACTTCATGTGGTAATGGATCATATCACCTTCACACCATGTCAATCAATATTCAATAGTCACTCCATTACAATTGTTGTAGAGTGATAAAATAGGGATCCTAAGAGCTAAGAACATCACAATGCTATAGACTTCACCTTGTCCATAGCACTGCCACGTCATGTCACATCAATTTTTTATAAGCCTTCACTTTCTATAAACTTACCCTTCTACTTCTATAAACTTGAATAAGTCCATAGCCAGGTCCCACTAATTTTTTTAATATTGAATACATAAATTAAGTTAAGCAATTAATTATGGAAGTATTTTTCTTATATATATTTTAACATTTATTTAAAGAAGAATTGGTTGGTGGAGCCCATAATACCTTGTTCATGCACATGGACATGTAAAAAAAATTTATGGACTTTGTATATGGACAACCTTTTACAATGGATGTCAATATGTATGGACTCCATGTCATCTCCACATAGGTTATGGACTTGGTGTATGGACACCATTAGAGATGGTCTAACGAATATATATATTTATTTATTTATAGAGAAATGTTTGATGTGTCTAAGAACACACCTAAAACTATTCTTCACATTTGTAGCCGTAAGGTTATTGCACATCTCACCCATAGAGCACGAGGCATTCGCATATGTTGTAAATCTGTGTTTTATCGTCTCATCTGTGATCTTCTTAGCAGATGCACAACATCACGTTGTCAATTAAGTAACATTAAGATCATATCAGCGACATACTTATCCCGTGATCACTGACTTTTGTACCAGCAAGAGCTTATTCCTTGGCATATATTATTATTCCTTTTAATCATGAAATTGAAGTAACGCACTCCCTTTTCCTTCTGATTGCATTCCCAGATATCTTCAAACTATAGGAACATTTTGACCCATTAGCTTTAGTTTTGGGAAAACTATATTCATCTATAGAGACAGTTAATGAGTTAGATTCATTCAATAAGTCATGATGCGGCTTCTGTACCTTTCATGGATGTAATGATTAAGCGCATTCAGATAATGCGCCATTAACATCAGACAAGTAGTTCGAACAGTACGTAGTTTTCAATAATGCACTATTAATAGACCTCCCCACCGTAGGATTCCATGATGTTTAGAAGTCTTCAAGTAGATGAGCGCCTTTTGATTCTCTTGCACATGTACCTGTTTGACAAGAATATTTAGTCCTTTTAGCGTAAACATATGTACTAAATATGCTGTGATTTATTGTTAAAGATTTATAACTTGAAATTAAGCTACTCATCCTTGAATCAATTGGTACACAATTAATGTGCTGATTTTCGTGTGATTTCCTAAGAATATATATTTCTTTTATTTTCCTAACTTGTTAACTTGTCCTCTCATGATGATTTCTCTGTGTATAGGAACATGTTGGTAAACCTTTTCATTATCAAAACATACATTAAATATGTATGATACACACACTTCTCAAAGAGTTTATCAGAGCAAGAATCTTATGGATTCTCATTTTTATAGTCCCTCATCATATTTGATTAGTTGTAATTGATCGTTGTTGATTGTAGTCATTTAAGGATACGAGTCATCAAGTAAAGTTGAGTGAAACGTCAACTAATGGGCTCTTATTGAGCATGAAGGGCTACTACAATTTTATCGTACGTCCACTTAGTTAGCTTGTCGGGTGCATGGAAAAAACTAAGTGGATCTTGAAAAAATAGCAACTAGGAATCTTGATTGTCTACCATGGAAGATTTCTAGAGGATCTTTGGGCCCAAGATTCCTGTATATCATCATCTATATACGTCAGGTTGGCGGTAGAGATAAAATTGATTAGGAATGTGTTGGGGTTTGTTTGGTGTAGGGTACCCCATGTCTAATTAAGGGACCCTTGTGCATAGCGATAGTGCAGATTTGAAGCAAGTGTTAATGGACACTTTGTCATTCCATGAACTTAGAATCTAAATGGGGTAACTTATAAAAGTAACAAAATATGTCATGATCACTTGTGGTGACTGGTGTTGCGTGTATTGATATTTCTTGTTATCTTGATCATCTTTGTATTTGGAGTAGAATCATCATGTTCCATCATTTTTGGTGTGGTTTCGTTGATATTGACTTAACATATTATGACGTGTTCTGGATCTTTACTAACCTGAAATGTAATGAATGTCTAAATATTTTCGCCCTGATCCGTTCTGTATCTAACAAGATCAGTAAGATCTGTCTAAGGTGAAATAGTACAGTTTATAGAGAGCAAGTGTGTAACTACTAACTAGTGAAGTGTTAAGATGTCTAATAGATTGTGTTTACTCTAAATTAGTATTGTTTCTCTGAATAATTTCCATCCGCTTTGTGTTGTTTGAGGGGTTCCTTTAAGCCCTAATGGTGGTTCTGATCGATCATATTGTCAAATAATACTAGACAAACAAAATGAAAAGAAAAGAATCATATAAAAGCAATTACTTTGTAGTGGAAATGTCAATTGTTTAGTGTGTCCTTTAATGGGGCAACAAAGGTTCATGATATAACTTTGCATTGCATGAGTGATGATGGTGGTGGTGTGATTATTACAGAGATTCATGAAGAAAAAGAAAAAAGGTATTAAGTAATGGGTTAGTTATGGAATGATCTTTTGATTGTAGATAGGTTTGAAATGAAGGAGATCAAAAGAGGGTTTGAAAGATTGGAATGAAAGTGATTGAAACCCATTTGTGCACTTGGTAAGTTAGTCAATTAGTAAGTTATCTTGTTCATAATATCAATTAAAGAAATGCTTTTTCTCAGTCAAAAAGTTTTATATTGATTATCATTCAGATGGCGATTATAACTAGGTTAACAGTTACGTGTTGGCTGAAGTATTTAGAACTATGATATAGGTGTTGGCTCAAGTATTTAGAATTATGAAAGGGTATCGGCCTGATGATACTTGAGTTATGAGGAGCATGTCAATCAAAATGTTGTGGGTTTGACTGTCCAAATCTTGTTAGGAGACAATTAATTTGTGTCAATAACGGTGTCAATAACAGATTAAAATTTCAATTAGCTATGATGAAGGTTGCATCCATTAAATGTTTATATATGTTAATCACCTTCTATACGGCATTAGTATTTCATTTAGCACTGAAACGACAACTTAACCATGACGTTTACCAACCTTAATTAAGTTGCTTTTTAATTACTCGAATATAAGAAAGATTTAAAGTATTTATAGACATTTTGGTAGATTGTGAAGTTGCTATTGGAAGTGATAGGTGGTGGTGGTGGAAAAGTGGTATAAAAGAGCCAAAAGCAAAGAGGGTTGATTTGGTTAGGTGCAGGGGTGCATCAATAGCTGGTAAATAAAAATGCAAAGTAACAGCCAAATGGCCATAAAGGTCAAGGAGGGTCATCCCAATTGAAAATGGGCAATTCTAGCTTGTTTCATTGTGTCGTCCGAATCTGATTTGTTCGTTATCATCATAACAAATACTCATAATAATTGGCATAAATCGAGTTGCATATGCTTTTAACGTTTCTAAATGGTTTTATCAGCGAAAAAGTAAACAAAGAACAGTTAAAGGTGTTCATGATGATAGTTGGTTTTTATGAGCACCCTTAAATTTTCAATTGAAACCTATTTCTGAATTTCGTTCAAGTCGTATACTGTTTCTTTGTATTTGTAAAGGGGAAAAATATATTTTCTGATTATTTTTTCTTTGTACTTTTTCAGTTTTTTTTTTTTTTTTTTTTTTTTTTTTTTTTTTTTTTTTGTAGCTTAAGATATTATAGATTTTTTCGAAAATAAGTACATAAATCCCTGAATGAAGTGAACGAGTGTCTTGGAATGTAATGTTGCATTCAAGAAATAATGGCCCATACACCATCTATTATGTCTAGAGGTGACAATATGTGGATGCCTTGAAAGCCCTATTTAAAAATGAAAAAAGAAATTTTATTTTAAAATAAATGTGTTTTCATTATTCGAATTAACAAAGAAAATTGTGTGTACGTTCGAGTCACACTTGAGTCTATAATAGGGTACAAGTGTGAGAATGGATCCCAAGAATATATTTCTTTGTTAGATTTTGTAAAAATTCATTTCAACTCATGAGTAATTTTAATAGCGTTTAAGGGTAGGTTAATAGAGGGTCAATAAGATGACGTGATGTTGTTTGCATATATTTGATAGCATAGTCGATGGTGATATAGAGATTAATGAGGTTAAATTGAACCAAATCCGTTGTAGATTTAATAGAGTTGTATAGATTATAAGAGTTGAATAGAAATAAAATATTAGTAACATGATCGTCTGTTAAACTTTATAGAGTTAACTGGATTATAAATACTTTTTGTCACTTATTTTTTCTACCATTTTATACTCGAACGGCAAACTATTTTGTCCTATAATAAGATATTCCAAGTTGTTTATAACAAACCCTTTTTCGAGATAAAAATAAAACGGTTGTAAAGCATCTAGTTCTACATTTGTATGATTTCACGTGAGCATATATCTTTTTTGAGTAGCAATACATAACCACGTGCCGTTAGAACCACCCAATTTCCTCAAGAATATTTAGAGCAAAGGGTGTGTGCAACGTTGCAACAGTGTTTTTCCGTTGATAATGCCGTCGGACGTCATTCTGCCGCACCGGAACGACGTTCTCGTTTGCCATCCAGATTAAAACGCTGGTTTTGTTATTTTTTTCTTTTTTCTTTTTAATCTAACTAACGACTATAAATTATAAAAAAAAATCAGAAAGTCTAGAACACTGTCTCTCAAATCGCCACTTTTTCAGTAACAGTGAACTGTAAAACAGTGTCTCCACACCATTTGCTTTTACTAAATCAAAGAAACTATGGTTCACGTGGTTGACCATTGTGAATTTTAGAGAGTTCACGAGAGACCACAGTTCACACTTCACATGAAACAATTTCCGAATAATATTTAGTTGGTATCATGCAGTTGGGTAGTCATAGTCCCATGATTTTAATGTAATAATATTTTATATTTTAAAAATTAATTATAAAAAAAGTATATAAAAATCGAGAGACTCAGTAGTTACTATGTGTCAAATTATTATCCCTTATATACAAATGGCAAAGTAAATCTTCTAACTTATCATTGAGGACATTCGTACTAATCAAGGATTTGTAATTTTATTATATGTAATCTACAAATATCGAATTTGAGAATAGACGTAATTTTAACAATGATACGTAATTTATGATCATCGAATTTGATAATAGACGTATCCCCTCGCTTTGACATTTAAAAACTTGTTACAATCAAATGGCCAACTATATATTCAACAAATCTACGATACTTTAGGGAGTTTATCATCTTATCATGATAACATGAGATTATGAAATTTTCAAGTATTTATGAGATTTTAAAGGGTATATTTGTCATTTCAACTTAGTTTAATGACCAACTAAGTCAACAAATTATCATGATATTTTGACTATATTATCATGATATATCATGTTCATTAAAAGCACTTATTATCTCATGATATATTGGGTGTTGTACTTGATAAAAAAATTATTTAGTTGGCAATTTAAAGTCAAGGCTACCAAAATATTCCAAATTACCCCGTCCATACTATTTTTATTATCTCCTATGAAAATTTGTTAGATTTTAGATGTATTGAATAAATATCAATTTTACCCTTTTATATAAGACAAGTTTGACTAAATTATTTATGGAATAAATGATTAACAGTAATAAATAAAGGTAAATTGAGGAGTTTAAAGATTGTTAGTAGTTACTTTTTACAAGTGGACAATCTTTTTGAAACAAACAAAATAATAAGGTGAACAATAAAAATGAGACGGAGAAAGTAATATTATAAAACAAAAACTATTATTGTAAAGTTTAAAATTTTAATTATATTTTATCAAATTATGTGCTATAATTAAATTACAAAATTGAGAACCCATCCCCTCGCATTGTGAGGGGCAAATCAAACCTAGTTGTGTGTCAAATTACATTACATTTACATATATGAGTAGGTAGAAAAGTATAATTATGGGTTTCATGATTTTTTATTTTATTCATTTCGATTGACTAAATAAATATTAAGTGTTTCAAGTATTCTTCATCCGTTTATTAATTTTTATTTTTTTAAAAGAAAAAAGACAATCTAGCTAGTTAATTCATTAGAGATTTTTAGGGTCCGGTTTATAGGGCCATAGAGTTATGGCCGCCAAATCCCCCAACATGCTCAAGAATCGAGAGCTGCCCAGTCCACTAAGAGGTTCTTTTATTTTTGAAAAGACCTCTAACGCGGTTGAGGGGCAGCTGATCGTAAGGAATAGTAGTCAAATTTGTAGGGTAAAATGATAATGTAATAAATCTGAATCGTTGATTACAAAAATCAATAATTAAGATCGTTTATTCCTCCAATCCTCTCTAAGTCACCATCTCATCTGATCTCACAACAAGTTTTTATTATGAAAACATGGTATTGTCGAACACACGATAAGGATTCAAGAATGGTAATATTTACACAAAAATGTGTTTTTTTTAATAATAAAAAGATGAGATAATAATGAAGAAGATTCGATCGTACAACCTGGCGTGGTCTTCGGTCTGCTTAATTAACCTTCTCCGTACCCGTTTGCTCCACTACACTCCATGCTTTTCCTTTCACGCTCAAATTTTTTTTTTTTTCACAAAACCTTATAAATCTTATATAATGTTTATTAACTAAATGATTAAGAAGATAATATTATACTTGTTACCCGTCGCAATCCGGTCAATTTTCAACATAAGTTGTAAACTACGACTGAAATCTGTAAGTAAAAGTGATGGATCGATCAAGGAGACAAGAGGGTCCTAATAGTATTATGGAAAGTCCAATAATGGATATGATGTTGGTCTCCGTATGTCTCTTAAAGTTAAGGTATTGATAACGTTAATATGACACACCACAACCCACACTTGACAAATCTTTTAAAAAATAAAAATTAGTGGAAAACACTTTCATTTGGTTCCTTAATACGAGGATTAACACATACAAATAATTAATTTAATTACTTTGTAATCATGATACTAAATATTTAATTAATACTGTTAAAAAACAATAATTGTAAAACACCGGGCGTTGATTTATGGACAAGTGATCTACCGGGCGTTGATGCTCTTTGCGGATGAACGAACGCGTACAATTGAAATATGATATAGAGTTCAGGTACTCTCGAAATTATCATTTTTCTAATTGACACAGTTTAATTTTTGATTGTAGCAAGTGCTTTGAAAAGAAGGATTCTATGTGTTGGGTTGGACCTTTAAATCCGTTATAGAGTAAACCATAGCATATAGTGGTCGACTCGTGAAAGTGGAGTGGCTATATAAAAGTGGCCAACCGTTTATTCCGGAATGATTCCATTAAAATCTTTAAAACACTTTTTGATGATTAAAAATTAAATTGGGATCTTTTTTGTATAATAAGAATATATTTTTTATAGAGTATCTTTGATCTTTGATAGGACTTGATTATTTTGTGGGTGTTGTGGAACCAACTAAAACGAATTATTTTAAATTCATGTTTGGTTTAATTGTGTAGAATATTTTAAAATAGTTGATAAACATATATTCATGGATCCAACGAATCTGAGTAGCTTAGGAAGATGTATTCATACAATAATACATTTTGCTAATTAGAGGCGGATCTACAAGATGATGGAGGGGACAACTGCCCCTCAATACTTTCCGAGTTATGTAAGAAAGTTATTTTTAAAAATATTATTGACATTTTAAAATTTTCACTCCTCAAGATTAGTTGGAGTGAAAAATCAAAATAAAATAAGTAGTACATAATTGACATTTTGGATGTTTAAATTTTAACTTAAATTTATTGGCAATTGTCCTTGATTTATTAAAGGATGACACGAACTAAAGTTCAATCTTTCCATATAATTGAGAAGAAAATACAAATTGAATTATTATTATTATTATATTATTATTTTTAAAAAGCTAACAAAAGAAATAATAATAATAATAATAATAATAATAATAATTCAGTTTGTATTTTTCACATATTTTGGGTGGTGAGGGGGTGGAGAAGGGGTGAATACGTAAATTCAAATACCCAACCCGAAGCCGTAGTCGAACCCTCGTGCGCCATCTCTGTCATTTGCTCCCGTCTATATCATCTTTTTCATCATTAGTCGCATGCCCCTGGCCCCGGCCCTCTTCATAATTTATTTAACAACTTAATTAATTAAATTAATTCATTTTTCCTTTTATTACTTACCCATGTCTATGTCCTTAAGATTTTGATTACGGACATTCACAATCTGTTTTAATATGTTTGATAATAACTAGTATTATTTTTATTTTACTTATCTTAGAATAATGTGATTAATTACACTATTTTGTGACAATCCAAAATAAAAGTATTTGACACTAATTAGGATGGTGATTTATAAGGATTAATATCATGTGGTTTACTTGATGGATCAAGATATTAATTTACTTGAATGTGAGTGAAAAGAATAATAAATAAATTAAATAATGTTCTCACAAAACACGTAACTTGATGACATGTTAAATTGTAAATGTTAAATTGTAATGTAAGAGGATTCAAATCCGATTTGACTATTTTATCCTTCACTGAAAACATAATAATATAATTAATAGGGCCGAGTAATATGATCAAAAATTACTAAATTAGTGGTAAATGCCTAGAAAGGATGAATAAATTACGACCCTTTAAAGTTAGAACGTAGGAAACTTCCTTCGATTATTTATTTATTTATTATTTTGTTAAAAAAGATAATTACTAGTAAAAGGTACGTTGATCCTCTTCAAGTCGATTGTTACTTGGTTTTTTGTGAGTGAAGAATTTTAAAGAGTGATATTTCTAACTCATCTAAGTAATCAAGTCATAACCATCCAACTAAATACAACTTTCTTATTGAATTTCATCACATAACTTCAATTATACAACTTTCATAACTATATATGTACAGTATATTTCATGAATTATTATTGAATTTTGTGCGTTCAAGTCTAGGAGTGGACATATGTATATATTCGTGGAACATGTATATATTCATGGTTGTGTGTGTGAGTCATTACCTTTTAAAAATTTTTTTATTGGATTTTGTTAACGAAAACCTTAATAATGCATGATATCATGCATTAACGGTGATACATTAACAACTAAATGCCACTCTAACTCAAAAGGGACAACAACTTCAAACATAAAAATTATTCTTACAGACTAACCTTTATCATTATCATTTTTTCCTTATTATTTTATGCTCAATCTTTATTATGTAATTTTATTTATGTGCGAGTTTAGTAAACACCGAATAATAAATATTAATGATTTAACATAAAGTCAATTTTATTTTATCATTCCGTATTATGTTATTTTAAAATGACCTGTTTAATTCAAACCAAATCTAGCACCTTAATTGATGTATATAAATATTTATTATTTAAAACGACTGAAATATAAAGACATCCGTATTTCTTTTATTTATCTATTATTCCTTTAGAGACAGTGCTAGCTATTAACAGTTGACATTTATCTTCTACTTTGAAATATATAATTTATGGACCCACATTTGTCCAACTGGAATATATGAACAGGAGAAGTGGTGATCCTATATTTATACCTCCTCAACACTTCCCATTATCACCACCTCCTGCCTTTCATTCTTCTCAGGTCACCAAGTACCTGTTTGTGCTCAATAACTTACACCAAATGGCGGAAACCGGTGGTGGTGTTACGGTTACCGAAAAAATAAAAGGATGGTTCCCGGAAAGAGTTCAACTTCACATAGCCATGCTTGCTTTGCAATTTGGTTATGCTGGTTTTCATGTTGTTTCTAGAGCTGCCCTCAACATGGGCATCTCCAAGATCGTTTTTCCTGTTTATCGAAACATTCTAGCTTTCGTCCTCCTTCTACCTTTCGCATATTTCCTAGAAAAGTACGTATTAATGTATTATAATAAACATGAAGCATATATAATGGGCGTGTTAGTTATTCTTATTTTTTCAAAAAATATTTATCTGCTTATTGCTTATTTTAACAACAAATGTGTAGTTATTTGATTGTTTATTTTGTGTTAAATAAACAGTTTTAAATGATGAGTCCAAGACTTACTTATTCCAAACTGTTTACCTGATTATTGTCGTCATTATTTTTCTTTGTTCAGGAAGGAACGACCGCCGATCAACCTTAATTTTCTTGTCCAATTCTTTCTTCTCGCAATAGTAGGGTATGTACGTCGTCTAAATCAAACACTTGATCATCAAACGACAATTTTTAACACTTCTTTGTTTTTTATGTTTTTTTTTAATTAAATTCGTTTAAAACATCATCAGGATTACCGCGAATCAAGCTTTCTACTTGCTAGGTTTGGACAACACTTCTCCAACATTCGCATCTGCCATTCAAAACTCAGTTCCCGCCATCACATTCCTCATGGCCGCAGTTCTCCGGTAAGCCCTCCAGCCCCTATTTATAAACCATTTATTTGTTAATATTTATTTAGCTAATTAATACAACAATTAATCAACTTTAACTCAATTTGAATATTGCAGGATAGAAAAGGTGAGACTAGACAGAAAAGACGGCATATCGAAAGTGGCTGGAACTTTGTTCTGCATAGCCGGTGCATCGGTGATCACTCTTTACAAGGGTCCAACAATATACAGCCCATCACCATCTCTACATAGTGTTAGGGCAGCTTCACCGGTGTTGCAATCTTTAGGGGATGCTAATGGAAAAAGTTGGGCCCTCGGGTGCTTGTTTTTGATCGGTCATTGCTTATCTTGGTCCGGTTGGCTAGTGTTGCAAGCTCCGGTCCTAAAAAAGTACCCGGCTCGCCTTTCATTCACTTCGTACCAATGCTTTTTTGGAGTCCTACAGTTTCTAGTTTTAGCTGCTTTTATGGAAAGAGATATCAACGCTTGGGCTATTCGCTCGGGTGCTGAGCTTTTTAGCGTGTTTTATGCGGTGAGTGACTTGAACTGATGATCTCATGGTTAACCTACTAATAGTTGTGACACAAATTCAAACATCCTTTTTAAAATTGCTCAATTTAGATGAAATAAACAATTAAATATAAGCATGATATCACCTGCTTGTTTAAGTGATTTACTCGCTTTACTGAGCATCACTTAATAGTTACTAGCTAGGTTTGTTTTATGTTTGTATTTAGTCATCTTTTTGGAACTGAAAAAGATACTGTAGTAAAATGTGGGTATTGTATAGTTAATGTTTGATTTGTTATAATGCAGGGTGTGGTGGCATCTGGGATCGCATTTGCTGTACAGATATGGTGTATTGACAGAGGTGGCCCGGTTTTTGTGGCCTTGTATCAACCCGTTCAAACCCTTGTGGTCGCTCTCATGGCTTCAGTCGCTTTAGGCGAAGAGTTCTATTTGGGCGGGTATGACTTATAACCATCACAACCCCACCACACACGTGCACACACACGCACATTCAACATCAAAACCATTTTTTCGCACACGAAAATTCCAATCTTTTTGTGATTGTAATATGACTACTCATAAATATCATATTCAAACTTTAGTACAAAGATAATAAATTAGAAGATAGTAGTAATGTAGTTGGAGACATACCCACATGTACTTGCACAACCCCTAGTCACAAAATTATCTGTATTGTGGGTCAAACCATATATACACATGAACTCAACAACTATTATTGTGGGTCCTTAATTATCAACAATCCTATTGGCCTTATTATAATCGAAAACGTACGGTCAAAGAATAAACTAAAAGTACGTATGTTGTGTATTTTTTATCGCGTGCAGGATTATAGGAGCGGTGTTGATCATAACGGGCTTGTATCTTGTGTTATGGGGAAAGAACGAAGAGAGGAAGTTTATGCTACAAAAGCAACCCGGATTAGTCCAAGCGCCAACAGACCATGGTGCACCAAAGATAACTGGCCACAACAAGTCAATCACGCAACCTCTACTCCCTCAATCAACCGAAAGCGTTTGATCAAACATAACACTTACTTTTTTTTTTTGCAACTAGTGTGTGGTGTTGGGACTTTGAAGCAAAATTATGGAAGTTAATATGCAGCTTATTATGTGAGAAAGAAAAAAAAGTTTGGTGTGTTTATTAAACATGTCTTTTTGTTGGGGCGTTCCCGTGATTAGTGCTAAAAAATTTAGACTCTTACAATATTTGTATGTACTAAATTAAGTTGTTTTTTCATATAAAATTTGATCATTTCCGTTATCATAACATGTAAATATATTGTATGATTTTTAGTATAATAGCTATAGATTTTTATTCTAACAAAAAAATTTGAATTTATGGTGAGCATTCATGATGGTCGCATGCCTTCTCACTTTTGAAAAAGGAAAGTAAGAGGAAGAAATATGATGATTAATGTTCCTTAAAATTGGGACCATTGATTATTCATGATAATTAAAATCTTACGCTGAGTATCTTAATGATACCAGAAAAGTACTAGTGTACGGTAAAAATTTTAACAATGATCAAAAGTGATGCGATCAAGTGTTTGAGAATAATGTGTTTACACCGGAGTATTGTCAATTGACCTTTTAACCTTTTAAATTAATGTAAAAATTTCCAAGCATTATATCTTCTTTATACATTTAGATAAATATAATGAAATATGAAGAAGATTTATTTTCTAAATAATTATTGATTCTCCTTATATGTAATAAAATAATTAAAAACCGAATGTAATTAATGTAAAACTAAAGAGAAAAAAATACACTTTTTCTCTAACTAAATATAAAATGAAAAGAAGAGTATTTATTAATTAGGTTTGAAAATTACTTTTATCTGTACACCTTATAATTTACTTTTTAAGATCTTTTGACTAATAATTGTATTTTAGGACTAATCACGTAGATATAAAGAAATGGTAATATCTCATTCTTGTTTATTATGGACGAATATATTATTGATAGTCTCTATATTTAATAAATGTTAATTTAGTACTTTTTACCAAATATAAGGGTATTTATGTTATTAGAATTTTTTAAAATTCTAAGTTAACGAAGAAAAGCCCTTAAATAAATTATAAGAGTTTATGGTTATTAATAAATAATTAAAAAGTAGATTTGAGAACCTGTGATATCATAATACTTGCTCTACTTTAACGAACGTTTTAAATAAAAGTACTTGAAGAATTGTCGATACTAATAAGGACAAAAAATATGAAGCTTGTGAAATTAGATTGGTATGATATATTTGATTAAAATGGAGGTGACATGTAAATAAACACGAACTCGAACAATACTTAAATTTTCGAACTCGAACAAGAACACGGTTTTAAAACTTTAGTCGAATTCGAGTCAAACTCGAGCCTAGTAATTGTTAAACGAGTCGAGCCCACATTATCCGAAACTCGATTTAACTCAGTTCGTTAACAACCCTTCACTAACCCATCAAAATAGATCGTGATAAGCCCGAAATAAGTGGTTTGACTGTGTTACACCGTCAAAAGAAACTAACTAAAATGTGGTATCTCTTTCTTTCCCAAGCAAAAACAAACCGTAAACCACAAACTCCTCTAATACGTAAGTGTGAAAATCAGTGGCATCTTCACGTACTCAAACGACACTAAAAAGGATGTGAGATCCTAATAAAACACGGCATCCTTTATTTCACACCTTTAAACAAATCCATACATTCCATTTTTATCGGGTTTTGATTTCATAACAATATCAAAAATACAAATCAATTCAATATATATCCTAAAATTTTAATACGCTAATTCAATGAAATTTTTAGAGTATGAGATCATTTGGTATTTTCTAGGCCAAATAATAGTAACAAATCATTTATTAAGATAGATAATAACTAAAAGGAACATTTTGTGTAAGTTGAAGTAAACTATTAACTCAACATTGATAACTATTATTTGTAATCAAGAGCCATAGTAGTATACATATTAACTATTGATAAATGGAGATAAATTCTAACTTTTTGTATAATTTTGTACAGGACAACTAAGGAAGTTTAACTTAAACATACGATTATACACGAGGATACTTAACTATGATGTAATATCGGAGTGATGGCAACAATACAAACTATGGAGCTTTGGGGTCATATAAGACATGTGCTTAATTATCATAACACATTCTATGATCTTTAACATTGAAACGTCCTAGTATTTTTATTATTTTTTTTTAACAAAGCACTTTATATATTAATATAAATAAACATCAACGTTGTACATTATCTCCAGAAAATATCATATTTTTATACAGAGCATGATTTACGAGTCCATCTCCTTACTATCCATCCATAGTAAGTCCATCACTAGCAGCCTTCGGGTTGTTTGCCCATATCCCCGCCTCTCATTCTTTTAGACATACCTATCAACACAACATACAATAAAACATAAGCACATCGCTTAGTAAGTAAAGGAATAATGCATTCAATCATACATTTACTACATTCAACATATATTCAATCAGCACAATTGATCACTCAGCAATTGGCCACTCAATTTATACAGTTAGACACAATTGATCACTCAACAATTGGCCTCTTAACTCACGCATACATAGGTACAATTGATCACTCAGCAATTGGCCATTCAGCTCAATCTCATGGGCACAATTGTTCACTCAGCAATTGGCCATTCAGCTCAATCTCATGGGCACAATTGTTCACTCAGCAATTGGCCACTCAACCCATAGATATATACTCAGTTAATCAATCCAACCTTGAAACACAATCATTATTAACAAAATCAGCCAATTAAATTCTTTACTTTCCTACCACTTACCTCGAAGACGACGATCAGATATTTATGAATTGCTATCCGAAATACCTGTCGAGGCGACCGTATTCAATTAACTCTGATAATAATTAATATTATTTAAAATATCAATTAATCCTGCGACACTACCCCTTAGTGTCGCTATACCTCCTGGCAACACTAACTTAGTGTCGCTCAACACATTATTGCGACACAGCCTGCGACACTAGCTCTTAGTGTCGCTATGGCAACAGTACTAACTAGCAGTGGAAACTAGCGACACAAGCTGCGACACTAATTCTTTGTGTCGCTAAAGCAACAATACTAATTTGCGACTCCATCACTGCGACACAAGCTGCGACACAACCCTTGTGTCGCAGTGACGAACAGAACAGCAGCAGCTTTCGAATTTAACAAGTTTCTGGGTAAAATTCACACTCTTTAACCCAATTAAGTTTCTGAAGATGATAAAGCACATAATAAACTCAGACTCTTACCTGAAAATGATTTCAAATACAAAGGAACACTTTCAAAGATTAAATCTTGATTTTCTTTTTCCTTTCTCTCTCTAAAATCTCAAAACACACACACACAAATGGTTCTGGAAGCGAGTTCTTGTTTTTGGAAAGTTTTGGAATGAAAAGTGGGGTTTAACCCCCTCTGTTTTACACTTTTAACCCTTGCTAACCGCCTTTCAACCCGACACTGCGACACAAGCCTTGTGTCGCACTGGGCTCTGTGTCGCTACCTGCGACACTAGCCCTTGTGTCGCATAACAGTACACAACTTTTTAAATTTAACAAATTTTGAGGTGTTACAAACATACTCTCAGGTTTTTCCCTTAAACAAATCATATGGTATGATTGTTAATTGCTTAATATATTGTCTAAACAATGTTACCAGTATAAAGACTCTTGATTAACTACTTTTTATTCCTCGAAGTATAAACATACAAGAGTTTGTAGTACATGAAAAAATATCAAAACATGAATATACAAAGATTGAAACGTAACAAAACATGTGCATCGCACGAGTTTACCCTCCGGTTCAAAGAATGGTTCTCTCACCAAATATAAAGAATCAATACTTTTTCCATTTTGTAGACCACAAAACATAACAAAATGCGATCAAGTCATCAAAGCAATCTACATAGAGTAAATCCGTCAAGTACAAGCTTATTATCAATGACTTTTTACTACGTCTACCGGGTAACTTGTAGCGAACATGAAACAACCAGCAAGGAATTGTGTTCTTATTGTTGAATGTACCTCTGTTCTTGAATGAAAGGCGTTCTAATTAAAATGTTTGTATAAAAGAGTTTCGTAATAACTTTATTTATGTAACTTTAAAAGAATATTAGAATAAAAAGTATTTGTCACAACTAAACCGATATAGGAACAAAAAAGACGAACAAAAATTAATCTACGTCAAGCACAAATGAGTCTAAGAGATCATAAACCAAATAGTGATAATTCGTACACCATATAGTCAATGGTGTACAGACAATAAATGATGGTGTACAAATCAGTCCCTTAAACGAAACCCAAACTTATGAGTTACACCAGGTTCTCTACTCGAGTAAGTAAGTTGTGGAGAATTATATTTTTCATGCATCTTTGATTTTGGTGTGAGAAGAGAAATTTCACAAAAAATTTGATTTCTTTCACATCATCTTGATAAGTTTTGATTGCATAAATAAATAAAATCACAAATTCCTTATACATGTACCTTATAAACGGCCTTATAAATGTGTTTCCCCGCAGAATTGGCCCATAGAAGCCATTGCAAAGATAAATAGATTAAAAAAAAAAAAATAGGGAAATTAAAAATTTTGCCAAAACAAAAAAAAAAAAAAACTGATATATCGATTTGTCCCCCTAAATTTTTTTGACAATATGTCCCATCCGAAAGCAAGTCGCAAGTTGCGACTTGCTACCAAAATGTGCAAATACTTGTGTCTTGCGACCCGATTTCAAATGAAAAAACATTTTTTTTGTTTTAGAATTTGACGGGCGCAAGTCGCAAGGTACAAAGTTCAGGTCGCAAAATACAAGGTGCATATAACGATCAAGCTTTGTGGTTGGATCGCAAGAAACAAGTCTTGAGTCGGTCGCAGGGGACAAATTGTCAACTTTTTAGGGGGAATCAATATATCATATATTTTTTTTACTTTAATTTCCATAAAAACAGGTATATAGTGGGTTTAAGAGAATGGGTAGACATCGAATCCAGCCCACTATAAAAGCCCAATCCGTTTCAGTCTCATACTCTCATACCACCCAATGTACCCATGTTTCTTGTATATTTAGTACTTTTATTTTATTTTATTATACTTAATATTTATACAAGTTCAGCATAAAGTAAACAAAAATGATTCCTAAAACTTTAAGTTTGCATGCACTAAATCATACTTCGCATCCCTATATCAGCCATTATTATGTACAATTTTTATTTATTAATGAAAAAATGTTTAATAAACTTTTGATATAAGTTTTATAAGCCAAGTTAGTGTTCCAATTAAGTGTTCTAAAAAATTATAGTGCAACTTGAAATTATATATAAAGTGGTCACCACTCTATATATATACATGTTTTTCAAAACTTGAACAAATTCATTGACACCAAGTGATTTGTAGCCAAAATAATAAATATTATTTCTAATTTTCACTCTAGATTTTGTTATATTAAAGATACTGTATGTATAAGACATGAATATAAGAATGGACTACATTATTATTTATTTATTATAAAATGTATAACAAAAATATTTATGTTCCACATAAAACATTAAAGGGGCATTAAAAATTTGATTTGATTGAATATATGTGCACTTCAATTGCATTCAATATACTTAGAAATTGATCTGGTTCTACTTCAGTCTCATTCCAACCACCATCGACTTTGACTTTCTATACCCATTAAACTAAATCTAACCCTTCGCTCTATCAAGTCGATATATATTTCTTTTTTTTCATAAATATATTCAATTAATAATAAATTTTTATTTACGTGATATTATAAAAACACTTTTGATATGTACAAGCTTATTTCATAAACTGTTACGTATTCAAGATTGATGTTTACCAGTATCCCAATCTCTTTAAGCCAATAGTACTTTTAAAAAGAACGTAAATATTCAAATAAGTTATTATATCACGCAAACTAAATGGACCCATAGGAGGTTAAGAAAAGGTTATTTGAGAGTGTAAAATTCTTAAACTATCAATAATAACTATAAAAACTTTATTTTTTTTGTAATTTTAGATTTCTTATTTGGCGATTGGCCGGTTACCCCACTATAATAAAAATGTCTATTTTTCACATTTTCTCTTTCACACTTTACAAAAGTGTAAACTTATTAGTTAAGTTGTTCACAATCATAAATAGAGTAGTGCTATATAAATTTAATTATATAGATCTAAATATAGACTTACTTATTTCATTGGCTAAATTTTTTATTTCTCTTAATGTCATTCAATCAATATTTCATATCTACCAATGACATTTTTAGATCTTGGTTTAGACCTACAATTTTAGGTATGCCTATCATTTTCCTTATATACAATATTCACATTATAAGTGTGAAAAAATGAACTAATCACCAATATTTTGAAAATCGATTTTTAAGTCAAACCGGAAGGGTCTGGTTCCGTCGGACCGCCGGTTCAACCGATTTCGTGAATTTAATACAAAAAAGTCGAGCTTTTGGTTCGATTATGATCTTTTCCAGTGGAGACATAAAATTTAAAGGTGGAGAAGATAATTTATTGACATATACAATTAAGGGTTTATTTTGTTGATAGTTTTTTTTAAAAAAAAAGAAAAAAATAGTAAAAAGTATGAAAACTGTTTCAAATCCAATTTTGTTCTCCGGTTTAATCGGTGAACCGGACGATTCGCGTCAAAATCAAATATGGCCAAAAACCAGTTCAAAATGGACTGTGAACCTTAAAAATTCCGGTTCAACCGGTTTTCAAAACATTGCTAAATCACAATATTTTCACCATGTTCACACTTATAAATGTGAATAAGGTAAACAAAATCTACATTTAAAAATGTGTAGATGAATTTGTAATACTGAATTTCTCTACGCTTGAAAAGCGTGGAGAATTTGAATGTTACAATATTATCTTCACACTTTTAAGTGTTTCAAGTTTTAAAAATTTTCACGTTTATTATAGTGACTCCTTCTCGCTCCCAACATTACCTATATATAATTATAAGGCAGCTCACCTTGTTTACAAAGAGAAAATATTCACTACATATTATTTGGTAATTTAAAAATAAAAAATAAAGAATAGTACAACATCTATTACTTAGCAATAACTCCATAATATTATTTGGATCTTTTGAATACTTAACCATCTACCAAACAACGTTTGTTTGTTTTTTATCTAGTGGAGAATAGTATTTTTCTTTATATAAGTGCAAACACATAGTGACAAAAGAGAAAATATGTCCATATTTAGTTAATAACCAAAAAATAAGACTTTTGTGTCTACTTCAAGTGGAACAATTTGAAGATGAAACACGGACCACGCGAGGGGGAGTGGGCACGGTTAAGGCTCACCCTATTGGCACCCGTGCTAACCTACATTCTTCTGACCACCCCTTTCCAGTCTACACATTTCGGCTCCTTGAAAAGTCAAAGGGTCGTACATACATATAGTCGTAGATATTTTATTAATTAATTAAGTACACGATCGATCGTATATAAACGGCTAGTTTGAGACAATGAAACCGGTGATAAATAAAGTAAATAGCTAGGATTTTAATTAATAATCTTAAGGTACCGTACTTGATTATTATTGTGTCAATTTTATTAATTGATTTCAAATAATGTTGCTACCGATATGATTTAATAGTACAATATGTTTAATGATTTTCTTAATAAGAGAGTAATACGAGTACCATAGGAAAACAAATATGGTCTATGCATAAAAAAAAATACTATATTTCATAAACATCATTAGTATTTCTAATTTTTAAAATACTAACAACATTACATTATATCATTTACATAATTCATCGTTCTTACAGAAATGTTAGAATCACACAAACTTTACAAATAAAAGTTCACAAATATTGAATTTCTTAAGGTCATGGTATCTTAATTAGGTTTCCACTTAACATTATATTATTGTAACATTCCAAGGTTAGCAAATCTCCTTAATCATGATTTAACGAATGTTTTCATATATTCTTATTCTTTTTTCTTTAAAGATCTTGTCGTTTCATTCCACGTTATAGTATCTCTCAATTCTCTTGCTCCACTTTAATTTTAAACTCATTTGAGCATATAGTTACATCAATATATATTTTGTTTTTTGTTAAAATTAGAAATTCAATATCGATCTCTTTATAATGTGACGTGACGTACTCCACATTATTATTATCTTCTTGTAAAACGTTGATAACCGTTTACAAATATTATTACTATCTTATCTTATGTATATATTAAGCTAGTTTTGATTGTCACTTACTACATCTATCGCCTGAATGAAGACACCCGATCGGCCCCACTTTACCAAATGCCCGGCCACCACTGGCCCTTCCCCCTTTCCGAGTCTGGATTTTTCGCGCCGTTTCTGTCGTCGTGGTGGACGGGAAAGAAGGAAATTAATGAATTTTCTTTTTGGAAAATATAGAATAATACACCTATCTATATCGTCGTCTAGATACAATGCTAGCTCATAGATTAAAAAAAAAAGAATAATCTCACCTTCTTTTTTCATTTTGTAGTTTTGAAAATACGAACCGCTAAATAAAACATGTGGAACTTAACACATATGTGTTTTAGTGAAGGGCCCTTTTTTGAATCGTTATAGCGTCGACCACCTAATTTCGATTACTACTATATTGTAAACACCTCCTCGATCTACCTAATAAGAATAATTGGATCAACACACACGATTTTACGTTGTACATAAAGATTTATATTTATATTTATATCTATATTTTTATTTTAAATGTAAGTACAGTTGGATATCAGTTGCAAGAAAACTAGAACCATTTTTATATAGTTCGTTGCACTAACTTGATTTTACCTTTCTAGTACGTAAAGCATGTGTACTACATATCCAAGTACGTTTTGTTAGATCTCTTGCATGCATATACTACAAGTTTTCAAGAAAACAAATAAATCAATTAATTAATAATTAATAATATATATATATATATATTTCAAGACAAAATAACACGTCATTGGACGAAATTTATTGTTTGCACATATAAAAAAGTATAAAACCCCTAAATTCTAAGCAGAAAGTTTAACAGAAATGTAAGCTTCCACTGCTTTACAAAAAAACTATGTTTATATCATTCTTGCATAAGTAGTTGGAATGACTATTAGTGAAAGTTGCATAGTTCATGAGTATAATCCATACCAACTGTTGGAACATGCATACATGATAATTAAGTTCACTATACTACAAAGTTATAATGACAGATGACCAAATTAACGTACTAACACGCAACAAAACATGTGTTTGAGCGCGGATTCAATCAATTCTTGACGAGCTCTAATTAACCACAAATCAATAACAAGGAGCAAGTCTCTGGATACGATCATTCAAAAAACACACATACAATTCATGAATGGTTGGCTACATTTAGGCCGACCAATGTATGACAATAACTAAGAACTGACATACATGTGGCCTTAATATTGTACATATGTAATCTAAATAAAATGATCAGCTTTTTTCAACAAAATACTATAATATAATAATGAATAAAAGTAACAAATGCACTTCCTAAATATGTGTTGGTTTAAAAGCCTCTCCAAAACCTACACAAAACACATAGATGAATAGAAAAGAAGATAGCACCAGAAAGTATGTTTATCTTGAAAGAGTGTAGTGTCTTAATCAAATCAATGGGGTACTTGTTTTGAATAAGAACTTTCATCAGCTTAGGTAACCTTGTTTTAATCTTATTGTTTCTATACCATACTCCCCAAATCTAGTTACCTACATATATACAAAAAGGCATCTTTTTATAACTTTAACCTTATTTAGAAACTATAGGTTTTTTAGACTGCACCCATCACCTACTAACAACTCAATTTAAATAACATCAATTTTCATATAATATATAGTTGACTTTTGAACCCTCTAAACCATACCATCTAGTCATCTACTATACCATACAACATCATATGTATCATGAGATATATATACAAGTCATTGTAACATATGATTGATTTTAGGTATATGGTTAATTGCTATATCAATCAAGTCTAGTTAAACGTTGTTTTCAAAGTACATTAACATATAAAACACTCGTAATCACTTGTACCGCCGAAGTTTACGACTGGATCAAAGATTATCAATTTTTTGAAAAATAAAGAAAAGGGTTTATTAACCATTAATATGATGATGTATATATATGTTGTTTAAATTATTTAACAAAATTGAAGATTCTAATAAGTCGTTATGTTTAAATGAAAGCTGGGCTATTATTAATTATGTGCATATTGACCAAACACGTAAACAAAACAAGGACATGTATTATTTATGTACATCAAGTATTAGGTTCACATAAATGTATGTTATAATGTGTACATATTTAACTCATCCACATGCATTTACTGGAAAAGAAACATTAATATAAATTAAACCTAACAGCTGCTTGCTTAAATTTACCAGTTTTCAATTTATTTTTCTGGGGCGGTTGAATTAATTAAAAAGATGAAATTAAAGAGGTGTTACTTTTATGCATGGTGAATAATGCCGATGCATAGTTTTCAAAGAAAATTCTTCTTCTCTTCGATCATGACTTTACTTCATGGACTTAACTTTACTGTCCTTGGGATTTGTACTTGTGTACATATATACTGTATTTATTTTATTTTATTTTTACTTTTTTGGAAAGGGATTTGAGTCTGTATACTGTGTGAAATTGTGTATGAATATGAATATGACCAATATTAAATTTAACTTAATTGTTCAGAAAGATACAACTTACCAACCTTCAAAAGTACATCCATTTGCATGCATAGACATGCATGCATGTATATGTATGCAAATACAAGCACATACATGTACATATATATTTACCTATAAAAGATGTATAAATGTAGGTAACAAGTTTTCGTATCCAACAATAAACAAAATCAGTTTTTTACATAATCACCATTTTCTTTATGGCGTCTGTTATGTAGAAACGAGCTAGAATAAAGTCAAATTATTAAAAAGTATTTTTTTAGATATGTGTATGTATACAAGAATATGCTGCTATATTGTAAGCTTTAAAAAAGAATGATTAATTTTAAATAAATAAAAATGAAGTAAAATATGCATTGGGGGAATAGAAAAATAAAGGGAACCCTAGCAACCTCGGAACCGGCACACAAACCGGGTAAAAGCAACCTCGAGTTCAAAAACAAAATCAGAAAGTCATCACAAATTCAAATCTGGTCTCCTAGAATCACAAAGGTAGCACAATGCACCCGAATGTTGCACAGTCATCATAGAATAATGACTGCCAAACAGAATTAAGCTGAAGAAGCTAGCAAGCCAAATGAACAAACACAAAAATAAATTAAAATTCTTTTTCTAGCAGTTTAATTCCTCAATAACTTTTGTTTAAAAAAACTTAATAAATTATATTTCACAACATTAATTAATTCGGAGTAATAGACAACGTTGATCCATTCACATATTTCAATGACATTATGTCAAATAATCATATGTTTCTTAAAAATATAACTGGTTTGTTACATATATCTGTGTTGAAAAAAACTGATTTATTTACAATTTTGAATTAATTAGTGTTAAAAAAACAAAATAAAAGAATCAAGTTAACATACAATTAAATTTGTGTAAATAAATATTAAATACTACTCCGGTAGCTAGTGATTGGAAATTCCAACAAAAACTCATTAAATTACATCATCATATCATAGCTAGCCACCATCAATCATCTCAAACTCCTTAAATTTCCTCACACTTTTAATTGTACCTTTGCATTATCCTAATTTAATGACTATTCAAAACTTACAAAAACATTAATAGCATCCAGTTAATAACTCGATCAATGTAATATTAATGCGTCTTCATCTTTTTTCTTTTTGTTAGAATAACTTAACAAAAGTGGTCACCAATAATTAGCTACCATTTTCTTTTTTTCAAGATCTTGGTGGTGGGAAGAATTGCGTACCCGCCATAAAAGCACTAAAAGGAGTTGGATATGTTGAAGAAGGATCAATAAAACTGACCCCCGGATGATTGATACTTGTAGTAGTCGCCGTTGCAACCGCTGTTGTGCCGGAATTTATAAGATTAAGTTGTTGACTTTGACCACCACCAGATGAACTACCTTCACCAGGATGATTGTATCTACTTCCTTCAAGACCATGATCATATAAAATTCCCTTGAAAACATGACCACCGATGTTTAACGCCGTTTGATAAGCTAACTGCTCTTCAGCCTCATCCATTGCACTTACTCTAACACACCGGAACACTGCCGAAGAACTCACTTCTGCCGGAAAATGACCCACTTCTAACCCTAACATATATATTAAGAAATGAAAAATTACTTGGATTTTTAAGTAGTCCGGCCACATGAAATGAAATAAATAGTTAAAAGTAGGTCAAATATGGAGTATAGTATTGTTTACACATAGTTACACATTCAGTGTGTGAATATATTCATATTCATATATATATAATGTTAAAGATAGATTATAGGGTTTATAGATATAGAGACAATAGCCCAGAATTCAAAGCCTAAATGAGTCTTGAAATATGAAGCTAATCTATAAATATACATATAGACGAACAACATCAAATCATTTATCAATATTGGTAAAGAAAAAAAGAGAATTTTTTTCCCAAACATAACCCAATAATTGAATGGAGAATAATTATTACAAAACAATAGATTTTGATTTTGTAAAACGTTTGTTTGTTTCTTTTTTTTATACCATCAACAAATAATATGTAAACAAAAACTTTACCTGAAGAAGTATTATGATGTTGTGCAACCGGCAAGATCACACCCATTCCAACACCTCCACCACTGCCGCCGGCGACAGCGATACTCCGTTGATGATAATCTTCTCTTAATCTTTTAGGATTCAGATCACTACCACCACCACTACCAGTGGCTCTCATCATTAAACTTAACTGTTGACTTCCTAAACTTTGTTGTTGAGTTAATGACATAAGTTGTTGTTGTCTTTCCCGGCGTTTAGCTGCCGGAACCCACGTGCTTTTTACGTGAGTTTGACAATGAAACCCTCTACTTTTACAACAAGTTCTACATCTCATATGTTGGCAATCTTTTTTAGCTTGATTACCACAATCTTGACAATTAATTCCACCACTACTACTACTTCCACCCGAGATTCCATAACCACCTTGCCTCATCACCACCCCACTACCACAGTTGCTACTACTACTGGTACTTTTCTTATTATCACTACCACCATAATGTGGTGGTTGATGGTTTTGATGTTGGTGATGAACTTGATAATATTGCTGCCATAATTCAAAACCTTTAGTATAGATCTCTTTGTTCTTGAATAGATATAAACTATAAGGACTAATTATACCATCATCATGATCTTGATCTTGATCTTGATGATGATGATGATGATGATGATGATGTTTGTCAACTTTACTAATTCCAATTCCAGCTTCTAATGAGAAAAAACTAGACATTCTTTGGAACATGAATTAAATTGAAGCTTGATTTCAAAGATCAAAGTGAAATCCATAGTAGAAGAAGAATTGAAGTAGAGTAATTAAATTAAATTAAAAAGGATGTAAATTTGTGTGGTAATGAAGAGTGTAGGGGTTGGATAGTGTCAACTACTCAAAGATCTAGGGTGGGGGTTAGCTTCTAAATTTTTTGGGTGTTTATATTTGCTTTTCTTTCCTAGCTACCTGTGTGTGTGAAATATGGTGTATTTTAGTGTGTGAGATATAGACTCCATCGTGACTTTTTGATTTTCTATTTTATATTTATTTATTTACTATGCTAGATACTATTGAAAGATTATATTAATTATATTTTTGCTAAAAAGAAAATACACTAGTAGATTACTATGTAAAATGTACAAAATATATATATATATATAGAAGCAAACCAAATGAAAGAAAGGAAAAAAGAAATCTAGACTTTTAATTAAATCGTTTGAAAGATAGGATGACATAAATTGTAATTAATACTAATATTATTTGATCACTAGAGGGGTAAAATTGTTCAGATTTTTTCCCTTACTTTTTGAAACCGTCAGTTTTAATATCACCTTGAAGATAATGAGATTATCTCAAAATAGAAAACATATATACGTTATGTTTTTATTTTGGTTAGTTGCTAAAATTTAATAGTGGAAATGCAATCGTGGGTTTGAGACATTAAATACGAAGTCAGCTGCGTTCATTTTTTTTCCTTTTAATTAGAAGTGAGACCACTCCCAGTTGTTGAAAAAAACTGACTGGTCAATTCTGCCAACTCAGCGCCACGTCAGCTTTTCTCAAAACTGATTGAAACTGACTGACCCGTGCCAATGGTCACGGTCAGTTTTTCGGTCACTTTTTAATTTACATATTAAAAACACAATAATTAAAATAAAACACATTTCATTAAAATAAAAACGTTACAATAATTAAAAAAAACATTACATTTCCTAAAAAAAACATTACATTTCCTAAAAATAGAAAAACATTACAATAATAAAAAATACACTAAATAATTAAAAAGTAATCTAATCGGAACTCGATTCTTCGTCTTCGGCATCGGCTTCGTGTTCGTCCGAATCTTCATCTTCTGTCGGAAACATTGGACCAAACATGCTTACTATATTTTTCCGAGTGGATTTGATCATTTTTAGTTCCTGTTTTGAAGAAAGCTTTGGTATTTTTTTTACAAAGAAAATTCAAAGCTTTGAAAGCTAATTTTTTTATCGAATTTTCTGTAATCGTTTTTATTGCGTTTTGTTGGAGGCAAGGGTTTTTTTAACTTCCTCGAGGGCTTCAATCTTTTTGTCTTTTAAACATCTTGATGAAGTAGCCGCGGCCGATGAACCCGAACTTTTTTGAGACTTGCGACCGGGTGTACGACGTAGTGGGTCGTTTTGAAACAACTTTTGCATGTTAGCCGCAAGATTTGCATTGATCGGTTGGGAGTCACCCTCTTCTAGATTGACGGGTTCCAAGTCGACTTGAAATGTACATTTGTTGTTCATTACCCTCGGCTCCATAAAAAATTTCGGGTAATGTTTTAGTACATTCCAACATTGCTCGTAAATAAATTTACGTTTATCGTTTTGTTCCTTAAAATGCTTTCGGGAGGCTTGTAACACGTCTTCATCTCGCGCACCGCTTTGAGGGTGAATCTCAAAATAGTTTTTGTAGATTGCGTTGAACTTTTTCACGTCGTGTGCAATTTTGTTCCATTGCCCATAAGTTGATTAATATTACGTTTTTCGGCGACTAAGGAATTAAAATCCTTTTGTACTTTTCTCCAAAAACTCGCGTCGGTTTGCGAGCTTCTTTGTACGCCATTTTCGGAACAATGTACCCAACGTTCGGCTAAAATTCGTGCATCCTTGTCGGTCCACCGAACTTGTTTTCTTTTTTGTTTTTTGATTTGTTGGGTTTCAACTTCGAATTCGTCTTCACTATCTTCGACTTGGGTGTTGGTGTCGGGAATGACGAAATTTGTTTGTTGGTGTTGGTTCACGAAGTATGGATTTTGTGGGTGTTGTTGTGTTTGTAGGAATTGTTGTGTTTGTTAGAATTGTTGTGTTTGTTGGAATCCATGTGATTGGTACCAACCTTGAGAGTAAGGGTTTGTAAGGGGTACGTATTGTGCAAACTCGAATTGTGGAGGCGTTTGAGACGATGTTGGAAAGTTTGATTGAGCAGACGAAGATTCGAATGATGAATTTACGGTTGGAATTTGAGTGTTTATCAAATTGTTCCACATATCTTGTGATACATTTGATGGAGATGTTCTTTTGTTTTGGTTGTTAGACATTTTGTGTATGAAATGAGTATGATAGTATGTAGTTTTTGTGTATGAAATGGGTGAAGTGTTGTGTAATTTTTGTGTATTAAATGAGTGTGTAATTATATGAGTGTAGTAGTTGTTTTTGGTGTGAATTATAGTTATTTGAAGTTTGTATATATATAAGAATAATTGTGTATGGGTTAATAGGTAAAATAAAAAATATAAAAAATATTTGAAAACTAGCCGTTTGTTTAAAAAAAAAACACAAACTAGCCGTTAGAAAATAAAAGAAAAAAGAAACGAAGTTTCGTCGGATATCCAACGAAACCCGACCGATGGCCGAACCGACGTAACCGTGCCAATAGCGTCGGTTTCGTCGGCCAAACCGACGGCCCAACCAACTAAACCATTGGCAGTGTCCTGAGTGACAATTTTCATGATACAAATTACTATTGTTTTTGTTTTTGTTTTTTAATTCGTGGATGTGAATCACATTGTTCATATGAACAAATAACTAATATGCATGTAGATATTTTAAAATATTTGTTAGTTTTTAATTGATTTGTTATATTTTTGAAAAATTTTGTGAATCAATATTTATAAAATTTATGAATTAACGCGATTGGATTTTTGAATCAACGTGATAAAATTTGTGAGTCAAGGTTTATAAAATTTATGAATGAGCGTGAATAAGTTTTTGAAATCTAATTAAATTCGTGAATCAATGCTATAAAACTCTTGAATCAATTTTATAAACTTTATGAATCAATGTCATAATTATTATATTGATAAAAAATGTTATATTATTTGAATCAAATTCATTTATCTTACTAGATTAACATTATGTTAACTTATAATACATTGAATCATGGTAAATAAATTGATTCATATTATAATATGATGATTCAAATAATGAACTTTCATAAATTATAAAATTATAATTAAATATAAATGTGAATCAATAACATATTAATGAAAAGATTAATGAATCGTGATGTGTTTAAACTTTTGTAAATCAATAATCTTATGAGTGACCAATCTTATGAGTGACCATTATTCAAATCATAGTTAAGTTTCTTCGTTTATACGTAACAATACAAAAGTAATGTAAACTAATTTAAAGGGTTGAGTTGTAATGCAAAATCCTTCAATGGATTTGGGTTCCATACAAAACCATGAATCGATTGAAGACGTGATAATTTTAAGATTAATAATTAATATTTAATAATCTAATAATAATAATAAATATTAATAAAAGAAAACTTTGATAAGGTAATTTTGTTTAAAAATTGACCCCTATTAACCAATTAAATGCAAAGATTTCATATCACTTCCAATTAACCAATTAAATGGATTCATTCACCTAAAACTTCTCTTTTAAAAATAACATTTTTAATTAACTTAAAGTTGGATAAAAATAAAAATACTCCTACGTCAAAACTAATTATTATCTCTATATATATTTATTATTATTATTAATATTAATAATTAATTAATCAATATTAGATTAGAAATAAGTAAAAAAATAAATATTATTAAAGCTACCGATCACTTAACAATTTGAATGTTTGTATTACTTTTATGATATTTGAATTTTAATGAATGATCTACGTAAGAACTTTTCTATTTCATTTTATGTAAAATTTATCACAATGATTAATCTTTTAAAAAAAGCGGGTTTATAATAAAACTTTTGGTACACGAAAAATGGACTAAATATGCTTATTTTTGACGAACATGGCAAGCTTACAAATATTTTGAGAAATAGTATACAAACAGGTTCTATAAAAAATATGATGCGCCGTTCTTAACCGAGACTCAGGTTAAGCTCCGTCTCGGAAAAAGGGTTACGGTTACGGAAACCAGAGTTGCGTGAACCAAGACGTCCATTCTTCTGTGAACTAGTTTCAAATAATTATTTACGAGGTTTTGTTAACCCGCGCGTTGCAGCGGTATTTAAAAATTATAGTTTTAAGCTATATTGTTTATAAACATTTAATTACATGTGTTTATAGTAGTCTTTCATAAATTGTAAAGTTTACTATTAAAAATGTCAATGTTTTAAACAATCAAACATAATATTATTACTATTAGTTAAGTAAATATAAAATAGCATTTATTATTTCTCAACTATAAAATAACTTTAATGCTTTTTCTATATTTAAATGTAAAAATAATTCATCTAACTAAATATTTATTGGTGATGGTAACATCGTTTCTATTTCTTCTAAAATAAGTTCAACATTAGGTTCTTACAGCATCAAGTTCTTCACCTTTAAAAATCATGCAAATAAAACCAAAACTAAAAGTTTCTTTCATCATTTTTATGTTAATTAATTCACCATGCTCATCCTAATAATTCAAATAATATTTGTTTAGTTTCACATTCTTTTACCTAATTTAATATTTTCTCAAAAAGTATTTCATTGCATTAATGATCAATTTCTATGAGTTTTTTCTCTTAATTAATTCACCATACTCATCTTACATAATTTAAATCATGTTTGGTTAATTTACATTTCTCTTGTCTAATTTAATATTTTCTCAAAAAAGTCTTCTACTCACACTACCATTTGTACATGAAAACAAATAATTTAAATAATTTATATATACACTATTCATCAACTATTGAACGAATAGTTGTATTTAGCCTAGCTAAATGTTAATGTAATCAATTACTCTATATCTTACATTTTAAGTATTTTTAATAAGAATGCATGCCTATTTACACAAAAACATTGCAATTAAACATAGTTATCTAATAACTCTATATTAGCAGCGAAAAATGTTAAATCATCTTACAATTTCTGTGTATACACGGATGTTAAACCTAGTAGTAATAATAAAATAAAACTTGATGCTTAAATTCATCAACTTTTTACGCATTACAAAAGAAAATTGACAATTGAATTACAATGGACTATTGAATTTATTTATTTTTGTCAATGGTTTGAAAAAATGTTGATAATAATAATGGAGGAAAAATAACCATTCAAAAACTGCTCCATCATTAACGTAAGAGCCATTAAACTTTCATTTTATGTTATGTATAAGAATATTTGAAAGTGATTTTCTTTTCACTATGTTATCCGATACATCATTTATTTAATTATTATTTTAAAAATCAAGAAAGTGCAACTCCTTAATTAAAGGAGAAAAACATTGAATAAAATATGGATAATGAAAATCAATTAATTTAAAGTAAATACCCATAATACCCTTTGACCTTGAATTTAAATGATTCGCCCATAATCCTTCTCCCTCTTCTTCACCCAAATTCTTTTATTTTTTGATTCTCTTTATATATATATATATATATATATATGGGAAGGATCAAGAGGGAAGCTCTAAATTTGAGGGAATGAGGGAAGTAAACCTCAACTACACATACTTGTATTTTCTACAATTCATGTATAATACACATTTCATCAATTTTTGTTTAAAATTCAAAATTAAAGCATGTAAATCAATCAAGACATTATAAATTTCAAATTCATCAAAGACATTCATACATATCTTTAATTCTTCATAATTCATATTCATCAAATATTAAGAATTTTGAGTATAACTTTTGGGTTTTTGTGAAAATTTAGATTCACCAATGAATACAATAAAATTAAACGAATTTCAACATACAAAACTTATAAACAAGTAATTCATTTACTTATAGTCGTTATTAACCATCGTATTTTACAAAAAAAATTTAGAACATTAACATTCATTTGGAATGAACGTTGATCAAAATTACAATTAATATTCATAAACAATAATTTATGATGAATATTAACTTATATATGCTTTTATACATTGTTGAACGAAATAACTTGACATTAATCAGTGTATAATAATGTATATGAGTTAACATTCATCGTAAAAGAATGTTTAAAAGTATTAAGTTGTAATTTTGATTAACATTCTTTCTAAATGAATATTAATATTCTGAATTTTTTTTGAGTTATTTACAATTTTGCCACTGCGTTGAATTTTGAGTTGACCAGAATGTATGACTAGGAATAGCTTCCTTACTTTCTTCCCTCATTTTTTTACTTTCCTCTTGATCCCCACACTACATATATATATATATATATATACGAGCAATTTAAGAAATAAACAGAAAATAATAATGAATTCATACTATCATTGTGTTTTTCTGGATAAACTACATCAAACTTAATTTAATATGCCATTTTGAAGATTTATTTGTGAAATTGGCTAGTTGTATGATTAGTGCATGTGTCCAACAAAAGTAGTGTAGTTAAGAATTGGGACCTTAATAAAGGATGGATGGTTTTCTTAACGAGTCGAGAGATGAGGAGCGGCCTATAAGTTTTGAATTTGCACATGTGACATTACATTTCATTTTTGAAACTAAAATCTAAATAGTCAATAGCAGTTTGTTGTACATATTTACATAGTTTTTGTGATATATACTGATACTAAAAATTAATAATTTAAGACTGGAGATGTGGAAGAAGTGTTTGGTAATTAGGAACCATTAAAATCACGCACCCTGCAAACGCCGCCATACTCACTGCAACTGCAACACCCCTTACCCTTCTGCTTCTGCCACCTCAATTTAATATTAACAACTAAATCTATTTACATTTTTTACACACCATTTCCCCATATTTTTCTTCTACAGTCCTCTACCAGTTATTTAATCAATTACTAATATTATTTTATTATTTTATTCTTATTCCATTCAATCTAACCCGTCCCATTTTAATCACACGTTACCTACACTCTCCACGTGGCATACCCTCCTTCACCTTTTTGTTATTCGTCCTTGTACCGGAAAACACGCTCTCTTTTTTACTACTCCAAACCGGGTTGGGTTTGGTTGTCGACCGGCTACCGGTCCAATCAATCACTACTCAATTATCAACTTTAGCTCAGAGTCAACGCCACGGTCGTAGTTCAGTGGAGACTGTAACGGACTGGTGAAGTTGGCGACATTTTCACATGCGGGAACAGTGTTTTATCCTTCAAATTACTATTTACGGAGTAATTAAATTGAACTTAAATGTTGTATAAAGTAGTTACTTTAGTAAAAAGAAAAAAAAAATCCAAGTTAAGTTTTAAAATAGAAGATGGTCAATGAAAAATTATAAAGACCACCATTTTTTTAAAGATAGTATTTTAAACCATCTAAAGGTTGAGATGGTTGAAGATGGTGCAATAGCAAGGGGAGTCATAATTGAAGGGCATTTAACGCAGAGTTAACAACTCCCGATTAACATTGAAGTTCAAAGTTGAAGAAGTGTGTTACAATTTAACGCTGAGTTAGGACATTTTTCTTTTCCGATAATAGTGAGCAACGAGTACTTAAGACGCGTTTAGTTACGGAAAAATATCTTCATTTTTCCTTTTTTATTTTTATAGAGTTTTTTGTTCTTTGAAATACATAAAGGGTTCAGAGAACGCATTCAAATGTAAGGGATGAAGTTTTCATTTTTTTCAAATTAGAAAAACTAGAAAATCTTAAATCATATATTTTTCATTTTCTTAAAAAGTACGGGTATAATTAAATACACCCCTTCCGGAATGAACGAGTGGTGGCTTTAGGTTAAATAGATTTCCAAAACACAATCTAATTACATGTGTGATTTAAGTGCAATTATTATGTGGTAATCATGTATAACTGCACTTTAATACGAGTATAATACCAACAAAACAAACTCTAAAGTCCTAATCACATCGATAATGGAAGGAACGTCGCATCATGAACTACTATTTAAGGTCAACACCTTGATAACAACAAAAACAATTCTTGACGTAACAATCTCTATATACGGAACAAAATATTAAATAAACAAAAGGAGCTTTTATATATTTATTTGTCCTTTTTTTTACTTCGGTTTCTGCATCATGGGATAATGCATTAAAATTATTCCTTAAATAATAATAACTAAATTGTGAACGGACGAAGATTGTTTTATGGAAAATACTATCATTTATTTTTATTTACTACATGCTTTTTTATTTTAAATATTACATTTATTATTATTAAGAATGCGTACGTGGAATTATTTCCACATACTATATATTTAACTCAATAACGAGTCAAGTACTAGAGAAAGTTCGAACATAGAACAAACGATGATCTCCATAAAATTGTAAATGATCATTAAACGTTAAATAATAGTGGAAATTGGTGTGATCCATAACCCAACTAAAGGGATGGTGATCTGACCCAGCCCTGAGCCCACAATCCAAATAATATACTATTTGGAGTCCGTACTACTATCCACCCCTTCCTTTATTACACTCCAAATTTGTAGTTTTTATTTGTTAGTTCATCCGTTGTATTTATATGGTACAAAATTTCAAATTAATATTTTCATTTTCCCAAATTATTTCAATTTATAAATAGCATTAAGCTTCATGTTTTACACTTAATAATTTAATTTTTAAAATATTGCAAGTCAAATTTGTTTTAAATTTAAGAGTAAAAATAACATTTTCTTAATAGAAACGAAAGTAAAGTTATTACTTGATATTTGGATAATTCGGCCCATATGGATGTTGGATCAGCCCATGTACGTAATGACCGGCCTTCTCTTACGTAAATGGATCAATTTATGTTATCAATTTATTTATATATTCGCATTTATTATTTTGATATATTTTTTTAAAAGAAAACAAAACAAGAAAAACAAAGAGGAAATGACGGTTGAACAGAGTAGGAGGTAAAGACAAGAGAATCAACAAAGAACAACGTTGTCAATCCGAAAAAGATTTTGCGTGTACGTAACTCCCGATCCACACATTCACCCGTTTGTCCAACTGCAATCTCCCACCAGACCAATTTATGCTGCATATATATACCCCTATCTTAGTAAAAAATAACCTATGAATTTGTAGTGATCATATTTATATAGAGCTAGTTAACTGCAAATTTAGTCGTGGAGTGACGGAACGCCGTCTGACGGTGTTCTCACTTTGGAATTTTGACGGAACACTGCCATTCCGTATGCTCTAAGAAGGCAAAGAAGATTTCCTTTATCCGTAACTATATATATATGTATGTAATATCAACCACCAAACAACATGAATTGAAGCATGGCATTGTTAGCGAGTTCTATACGTTTCAGACTTGTTAAATGGACCTTATACAACATATATGCCTAACACCAAAAAGCATTCAATAAGTAACCAAGTCCATCAAATTCACGCGATTCTGATAGGTACATAATTGATCGAGTATTGAAGCTATCCCTCAATATTATTAGTCGTAATTGATAACTGATAATCACAACTAAGTTTTTCGACTTGAATTAGCATGTTCAAGGCATCCTAATTCCTAACACACTGTTTCTTTCTGCCAAAAAAATGCCCAAAAAGATTGTAGATACAGGAAGGTATTTTTCTGTTCAGAAAAGTTATATTCAAAATTACCAAAGGACGTACATTTCCATCTACCAAATGGCCAAGTATCTAAAAAATGTAACAATTTCATATGACATTTTTAATATGCAACTACTCTACTAATCTAGCTTACAATTCAATCAAATAAGATATCACTAACCATAACATTTATTTCTCGTTTGGTTTAGTAAAAAATAAAAAATTAAATATGGAAATTACTAAACCACCCTTGTTAAAGTGACCATACAAAGGGTCTGAATGTAATTGGGTAATTAAATAGCTTTATATGAATCCCTCCTACCCTTTTTCTCATTTGAAGCAATGCTTCCTATTTTTGGCAACAATTGCACCTTCCTTTCTTCTTGTTCCCTCCATTTCTCCATTCATAACACACACACTTACTGTGTGTTCTCTCCTCACCACACAAAACTATTTTATGCAAAATCCTAACAAAAACAACATTTTGGATCGATAGATCTAATATAATTTGATAAATAAATAAAAAGTTTGCTAAAAAAGATCGATCAATGGCAAGAGGTAAGATTCAGATTAAGAAGATCGAAAACTCGACGAATAGGCAAGTAACGTATTCGAAAAGAAGGAACGGGTTGTTTAAGAAAGCGAGTGAACTTACTGTGTTGTGTGATGCTAAAGTTTCTATTATTATGGTTTCTTGTACTGATAAGCTTCATGAATACATCAGTCCTTCAATTACGTAAGTATCGATTTTGTTATTATTTTTTTTTAAAATATTTATTAATAAATAATCACTTTTACTAATTAATTAATATTTTTGTGTTTATGTTTGAATCAGGATGAAACAGTTCTTTGATCAGTATCAGAAGGTATCAGGAATCGACATCTGGAACTCGCACTATCAGGTAAAAAGTTAACCACATCTATTCGCTTATTAAGGAGTATTTAATTACTGACAATAAACAATTTTGGACTAATTATTAATTAATTAATAATACTATACGACGGTAAATTTAATGTTACAAATGTATTTAATACAAAATGATTATATGTACGTAATTAATCGAGTAAGAATCACATAAAGAAAACATGATTCTGGAACTCTGGAAGCCGTAAAACGATTTGAAATAACATGATCAGAGTATGGCGGTTACAAAATTCGATAAAAAGTTCAGTTACTACTACTTAAAGCCCCATAATTTGCATGGGTTCTAGCTATGGACTGTATCTGAAAGCATAAAAAGCAATATTCATATGTAAGTTTAATTGGGAGAGCCTATTGGATTTACCCATGAATGCCCCTTTTCATGGTTCAAGTGGTACGTAACCTGTTCTTGTACAGCATTCTCTTAGATTTGGTGGGTATTTTGAGTATTTACTTTCACGAAATCATGGTTTTTCAACATATTTCTGCTATTTGAAAATAAAATATGATATTAGTACTATATGTTATGTTATGTTATGTTATGCAGAAAATGCAAGAGGAATTGAGACATCAGAAAGAGGTGAACAGAAATCTAAGGAAGCAAATTAGGTACCTTTAACTTAAACTCTACTTCCTCAACTTTGATCATGCTATTATTTTAGATCTTTGATAAAAAAATTTGATACAAAATAAAGCTAGTAATTATAATCATTTTCTTTCTTTTCTTGATGGGTTCTGTTCAGGCAAAGATTCGGTGATTGTTTGGAAGATCTAGGCTTTGAAGAATTGCTTGCGCTCGAAAAAGATTCACAGGAGGCTGTGTACATTATTCGCGAGCGCAAGGTTAGTTTTCTACAACCACAACACTTTGATTTTCTGCTTGTATTTAAGTTTCAGTACAGAAACCTTGTACACCATTCAAAAGCTTAATAATCTCAATTAATGTTATCAAAAACTGCAGCTCAAAGTTATCGGTAATAAAGTGGAGACGTCCAAGAAGAAGGTATATTTGTTTGCTTACTACGTTTTTCACAATACATAAATTCGTAGTTATATATCTGCCTTAACTTTTCGCAAAGTTTCTTGTTCATTTGTCTTTCAGGTGAGGAGTGCCCAAGATGTATACAAAAAACTCATGCATGAATTTGTAAGTATTATGATCTTCAAGTCTTCAATTTTTAGGTTTTACCCAATTGAATGTAATTAACAGAAATTTAATCAAGTCTTCATTGATGATAGACAAGGGAAACTGCAGTTTGATGAAATCGAAAAAACCCAATAAAGTTTGAAAGAACTTCAATTAAGATTTATCCATATAAAATTAGTTGATTGTACATTTTTTGTTTGAGTCCCTATATGTACTTTCTTGTTTTGAAACATACAAAAGTTGTATCACACATATATGAATATGAATGCAGGATATAAGAGGAGAGGATCCGCAGTACGGGATGATAGAAGATGGAGTGGAATATGAAAATGTGTACGGATATCCGCATATGGGTGCACCACATATGTTGACTCTACGGTTGCAGCCGGACTATCCCAACCATCTTCATGCTGTAACTGGTGCAACCACTGCATCTGATCTCACCACCTATGGCTTGCATGGTTTGGATCATATCACACGTATCACTAATTAATGAACATATTGATTTTCAAGACGATGGAATTGTGTTGACTTGTTTATAAGTTTTGCCTGGTTTGGTTGGCGTATGACCGACATTTTGTGTGTTTCTTGTTTTATGTTTGAAATTACTACCACCATTTTCATATATATGTGCTGTTTGCTTTGTCTATACTTGTTTCTTGTGGTGTGATGGTGTACCACACTTTGGACTACCAACCTATGAACTTCCATGTTGGGAGCCTTCATATATGCTCTCTCCAGCAACTTCATTCATGGTGAGTCTTGCTCCCATCACCAACTCATCTTCTTAGATGATTCAACCATCGATTCTTACTAGTCTTCACCTTGTTCTACACGGGTCTTTGGGGTTAGCTACACACATTGTTAATAATTTGTTGATTATTTTGGTGCGTCAAGAAAATGACTTTTGTATATTAGGCATATATATACAATAATATCTATCGAGTTGTGTTGGGTTGTTCATAAGTTGATTATTGGATCTATCGAATCATTTGACCTCTATAATCCTCTGATGATCAAGTTAACTTATATTTAATAATTAATTATAGATTATAGATGGATGATGATATATATTCTCCAATCCAACACATATAAGAAACATAGTATAAGGTGAATATATCTATATATCTATTATTATCTGTATCTATATCTATCTATATTGATAATAAAAGAAAACATGTAATTATTTATATCATCTAATTTAGTTAAATGTAATCAGAATTAATTTAATATGATCAATATGCATGACTAAGAAAATATAAGTGTAAAATTGATAAAAACATAATTTTTGAAAGTAAAAAGATGTATTGAATGATGTACAAATTTGTAGAAAGCTACCGATGCCTAATTTTAGTTGTTTACGGTCCGTTTAGGGCCCAATTTCGGTCTGTTTAGGGCCCAAATTCCGATGAAATTTGTATCATGTTTTATTTCATTTTGTACTTGGTTGATACAAAAAGAATAATGGAATTCACTTTGAAGTTTATTCTAAACAACTAATAAATTTTAAATCCATCAAATTTCATAAGATTACATAAGTTAATTCACTATGCTATCTTATATGGAGTATAAAATTATATTGTATCATTTAATAAGTATTTTGTAACATATAATAGAATACACTATAATAATAGTGTATTGTATTATATGTTATAACATATATATTCTATACTCCGTAATTAAATAGATTAGTTTCATATAAGCTTAGTCATAAGCAATATTTTTAACATAATTAAAAAAATATAACAGTATAAAATGAAACGATCCAACGATTATTAGAGTTGATCGTTCTTCCTAGTTTACAATTATTTATTATTTTTAATAATTTAGTGTTATAAATGTTGTGATAAATAAAATAAAATCATTTTTAGAAGAAAAAAAATCTTCTTCTTTTGATAAAATAAAATAAAATCCATTTTTAGAAAACAATGATGTCAAAATTCTTTGGTCACCCAATAAGAAACAGCTGCACTATCCAAATTACAGTTTTATGCCAGATAGATAGATATATAAAAGTGACCTCCTTGCCTTGAGTCTTTTCTTCTTCTTTTTTTTTTATTTTCTTTTTGTTGAAAGTGTGAGCCCCACTTAAAACCCTCCTAAAATTTTTAAATCAATCTGAAACCTTGACAGAAACTTAAGCAGAACCGGCAGCCGCCGCCGCCGCTGCCGTTACACCGCCATGGGTGCTCTCGCCGCTGACTTCACTTGGACCAACGAAGACGATTTTAAATTAAGAAAAGCTGCTGAGGTAATGTATATCTGTTTGTTAATTTCATTTATTTCTTGTTAATTTTGAATTTTTATAGTTTGATTTTTGCAGTTGATATTTCTAGGGTTTGATCGGTCAATTTAGATTGTGTTTGATCAATTAATATTTGTTTGTACGAAGTGTTTAAAAGTTGAATTTAATTCTGTTAGTGTTGAACCTTTTAGGTTGAAATTGAAGTTGTGAATTTTAATAATTTGTTTGGTGATTGTGCATATTTTTTAATATTTCTAAATTTATTTAGGTATGAAATTACATACATTTTTCCTGTGTATGAACATGAAAAATTGTTGATTCACATAAAGAATTTGAGGATTTATCTGATTGAGATCTTTTTCGAATTCATCTATGCACGCCTTTAGAGACTCGAATTAAAAAGTTAGGGTTACACAAATTATCATCCGTTTGTGAATTCGTGTATATATTAATTTTTTTTCTTAAATAGGTGTTCCTTTAGGCATGTTGCTAAAGGTTGAAACATTATCGAATTAGAAATTTGAAAATTAAGAGAGTATGCACATGAAAATTGTATAATATGTTCGACTTACAGACTGCTGTGATCGGTTGAGGTAGTCGGAAGGTAGAATAAGTGGTATGTCACATCAGTTTGCAAGTAAAATGTGGTCAACAATTTTTATTTGTAGACTTTCTCTTCGTTTAACGAACCGAATGCTTAATTTGAACATGAAATAACCTACTTTCAACCTGCACTAGTTTATTGAGAACAATGATGGAAATAATTTCACTCTTTATTTATGCTTCCGAAAATGTTAAGGAGACAATAAATGTGCTCGACTATTTCTGTTTCTTATTGTAGTGCGGTGCCTCCTTGGAATCATTAGCTAGAGACGTGCAGTTCTCAAAGCGCTTCACCATTCAACAACTGCAGGATCGTTGGCTTGCTATACTCTATGATCCTGTAGTTTCTACTGAGGTATCTGCTCGTATGCTGGAGTTTGAGCATTCTGATTCAGCTCCAGTTATTAAAATTAATGAATCGGGCAACATCGAAGAGAATCTTCCAGTAGCTGGAAAGAGAAAGCCCGAGAGTATTCGGAAACGTTTTTACGCGATGCGAAAGAAGATACGGGAGCAGGACGATCCATTGAATTCACCGGATCTTGGTATTAATAACGAAGAACAACCTCCACTTGATGGTTTTGGTGGGCCACTTCAAAACCACGAGCCTGGTAGTTTTTTGACCTATAAAGAAGATGCTTGTAATGCTGACATTAATCTTGCCTTTGATCAGCACACACTGCATCTCGATGGCAATTATGTTGAGCCAGTTGAGGAATCTGATGATTTTGCGGAGGTACTTGAATTACTTGACTTTGAAGGACCAGAATTGCCACCCATCATTGATCAAGCGTATACTGAAGAGCACACCGAATATCCTATAGTTGAGAGAATCGAAAACTTACCAGCTGTTCAGTCAGGTGCTGCTGAGCTGCCAAGCCTACCGTACAATGATGATACTACAGCTGCACTTACTAGTACCAACAGCTACTTAATGGACATATCAAATGACCTTTTTGACCTCAAAAATATGGATTATGATATTCCTCTAGTGGATGCTGACGGGAATGTAATCGATAAGAATGATATCGATGGTTTAAGCTCGTATTTGCTAGACTCTCCTAAAAAAGACGCCAAACGTGTAATCACTGACGACGAATTCCTTAATAATGACAACAGTCAGACTCACTATGACAATCAGGAAACTGAAAGCTTCGAGGGTTTATTGCCACCATTTATATCACCTACCTCAGGGATCATATGTGTGTTAAACACCGTGGACCCAGAAATACCTAGCAATGATGATGTTTTTCTCCTGAACCTCGTTCCCTCAGAAATGCAAACAGAAGTTTTCAAGCCTCCGCCTCGCGTGACTTCCAAATCTGTTAGGGATTCGGCAGGTGATTCGAAACGCGGGTTTAAAGTTCCTAAACCGGTAATCCCAAAAGTTAATAAATTTGAAAAATCACAAGTTTCTTCACCAATCATCGGTTCACAGTTTCGATCAGAAATATTTGGAGATCATAGGGTCAAACAGGAATTTTCTTGTAACAATGGTCAATATCGAAGCCAGATGCTTCCACCAATTATACCCAGAAACAATTTTATTCCTCCATCTGAAAAGGGAGCGACTATAAAGTTAGAAAATAAAACTAGTGGTTCAGATATCTTCACAAACCATGCACAGTCAAATGATACGTTTTGTAACCATGACATGCATGCTATAGCAACCGTTCAAAAAGAAGAAAAGTTACCTGTTGAGATGGCTCCTGCAGAAGTGATTGATCCAATTTCGATTGCAAAAGATTCACCAATAGATGAGGAACCACTTTCATTTCAAAGTGATGATGATGACGAGGACGCTGATATACCTAATTTTTCAGACGTCGAAGCGATGGTAATTATTATTAATTGAATTTCAGTTATCTTGATTTTTGGAAACTTCAATCTTTGATTTGGTATTTGAATCTTAATTTCTTTTTTGTGCTAATTTTGCAGATACTTGAGGAGGATTCGAGTCTAGATGAACAACAATTATATTTGAATGGAATTGGGAGTTCTGAGCATTTACAAAGTACGTTACTTTATGATATGGTTACCTACATTTCTCTGGATATGAAATAGGATGTTAAAGGACTTGCGTGATATGCTTTTCATAAGTATGATTGTAGACTTTCTGTATTTGGTATGGGAAGAAAGATCCTGCTTTTACTTTGATGAATTTTTTTCAATCTTTATCGATATAATCTAATTTGCTCATTAATGTTTACGGATTGTTACCACATTCCAAAAGAAACGACATGATTTATTTTCACCGATTCTTATAGTTTCTAATAAATAGATATGCGATTTATATAGAAATCATATTTATTACTACCTTACTATTAACATATATCTATCATTGCAAATGTAATTGTCAACGCTTTAATCATATTGGGTGTCAAAATCTCAGGTTACAAGTGTCTATTCTATGTTTTGTAATCTTAGCTTAATTTTTGCAGCCTTTAAATACGAGAATGCAGACACCCAAAAGAGAATCATGAGGTTGGAACGATCTGCAAATCATATTGTGAGAAGAGATATGACATCACGGGGAGCTTTTGCTATTTTACAAGGGTGGCATATGAAGTTTTATGTTAAAAAGCCAGAGGTATTTTAAGTGTTACAAACATTAATCTGAAACTGTGTAACTGGTATATTATGTAAATTGTTTCACTATCTCATTGATTATATTAATCCGTGTTCTGGTTTAGGTTTTAATTGGAAGGGCAACAGAGGATTTCAAAGTCGATATTGACTTGGGAAGAGAAGGTCAAAACAGTAAAGTATCTCGACGGCAGGTGAGCTATACCTGGACCATATAGTTGAATAATAAATTATTCAAAATGGGTAGTACTGTGAAATTTTAAACAGAACAATGTACCAGATAACATCAGATTAAGGGTATGAAAATTATGTCATGATTCTTATTTTAAATTTTAATGGAATTTCTTTTCAGGCAGTTATGCACATGGATCTCAAGGGTTTCTTCCATATGAAGAACCTTAGCAAATATCCAATCTTCGTAAATAGTATGGAAGTAGTAACCAATCAGAGTATTAGATTGACTTCAAGTTGTTTAATTGAAGTAGGTTTTAATATTTGTTTACTTTGATATTAAAATAATTTCCTTCGTTCTTATCTACTCATCTATTATTACTAATTTAGATATATAGCAAAGCATTTTTTTTATCATACTAAATTCGGAGTATTTTACAGATAAAAGGGATGAACTTTTTGTTCGAGACGAATGAAGTATGTATAAAGCAGTATCTTGATAGCATCAAGAACAAAACCGTTGTGGCGGACAAATCTTGAAGTTTTGAGCTTTAAATGACTAGAAGGTTTTCCGAAAGCGCTACTTTTTAACTGCACTTTCTGTTCTTCTGGTGTTAGGTACCATCCTTCCTATTATCAGCGCTACAAGATTTTCATTTTCTTCTTTAGTACAGATTACATCTTCCCGTTGTTTTACCAATATGTTTTCTTGGTTGAAAGTTGAAACAAGTTTTGTCGAATCTCACACCTTAAATATCTAGTTGGCAGTTATTGCAAAGTACTTGATGACAAAAAGATGGTGAACATTTTAGTTTTTCAGTACCAAGAATCATTGTTTGTGTTGCAAACCACTTTTGTACATGGTGTGTCTACTTACATATAGGATTCTAGAGATGGAAATTTTGACCCACGTACTTTGAATGGGTCGATTCGGTTTATATGTGTTTGTAACGCGTCAAGGGGGTGAAATGTCAAAATTAGCTTAAAAGATTACTGGTCAAGTGGGTTGAAAATTGCCCAAACTCATTTAATGCAAAAAATATCCGAAACCGTTTTTCATTCAAAAGCTAGATTATTATGGAATTAGTATAATTTTTGCAATCATATTTGACATGGTAATGCTAATTATCCATGAAAAAAGTAGTTATAAAAATATTTTCGTATGTCAAATCCGTCCAGACATAATTCAAAATTTAACGTGTTGATCCGTTACCTCTGGATCCGAGTATTTGCTGCTGAAAGTGTGTTGTTTATTTAAATGTTTTTGTTTCTTCTTGGTGGGTATGTGCGCCTATCGGTATATGAAACTCGAACTGTGAGATGAATCTTTGTAGTGGTTTTGGTCTGTTTAAGTTCATGATCAAGATTTTATGCAGTTCCCTTTTTGTGTTTTAGGCCATTATGATTATGACTTGCTGAATACAATACAAGTTAATGCATGATGCATAATGCATATGGTTCTATTTTGGTGGATCTACCTTTACTTGATTGTTGATGGATTCAATGAATCCAGTGTTAAATCTTTGGGCTCAAACCAAAATGGTTTGGTTGGGTTGTAGTTCAAATTCTAACCATATTGCATTATATTATTCAAACCTGAACGTAGAGTTGGGTTAACCATGTTTTGAAATATCTCGAACCCGTAATCGAGTTTAGAAATTTTACCATAAAAGGTCGAAATGAGCATTGATAGTTTAGTTTAACACCTAAATCATAACCAAAATCGTCAAAGAAACAAAGAATGAATTATAACATTTCCTAAGGGTTGGTTTTACGTTGCCACCATTACTTGAGGGGTTTTTTGATGTTTAGATAAACAAATCTTGTTTGTTATCATCTAATTATTTAGAGATTTAAAATATATACTTGTTTATGTTTTACCCTCAAGTAGCCTTTGTTTTATGAATTGCATGTTGGTGGCGTTGAAGTGAGTAAAAAGTGCAGAGGCAGGCACAGACTGACCGGACCAATGCTAATTCTTATCCACTTATCTCGTATTATATTTGCAATTTGTCACAGGGAGTATTATTTAATTTTAATTTAAAGAAATAATACATGATTATACCACTTTCTGCTGTGTTCCCCACCCACTTGCCCATAACCTGAGATGTTGTCCAACACCCATACCACTCCTAATTATTTACTTAAAAGTTGATCCATTGATCGACTTGAAAATCTTACACAAATTACTAATACTTCGAACCGTATTCATAAAAAAAATGATTATTATCTTCAAATATATAGTATTATTTTTTATGTAAATCTCTACAAATATACGTTACATTATAACAAGAGAGAAAAGAAAAAAAAAAAAAATGAAATCCTTTCGGTTTTCACTTTGCTCTTGATTGCAAAAATAATCGTACAACATTTTAAAAGGTTATATTTTATGTTTTAAAACAGTTTATAATATTTAAAGTCTGGGATAAACTCCTATTAAGCAATTGATATTGATATTGAAATAAATAAAAAATAGTATGATTAATAAATAATAAATTATGCAATTGCTTAAAAGGCATATTTCAAAAGGAAACAAGTAGAACAAAGTAGAAACCTTTTTAAAATACATTTTATGTGGCTTTTGGTTTGCAAATGAGATCGATATTAAGTGCCCTGAAAATGTGGTCCTTTTTATTTCATCCATGTATTATGGATTTAATTTAATCTATGGGTCCCCCTTTGGCCTTTCCCTTGTACGGTTTCCCAATTCGGGTTATTGTTATATATAGTTTTTACAACTATAAATAAAAAATTCAAACAATTATAAATTATTTGTACATCGATAATAATTACACACTCTCTGAATATAACTACTTCCAATAAATTTATCGTAAGATCAATTTTTGTACAAATTAGATTTTTAAACATAACCATTAGGGCTACAAATAGCAAAATCTTTTTTTATTTAATTTATTCGTTTATTCATAGTTGTTAACTCATGACTCGACTCGTAATTTAAAATCAACTTTAAACTCGTGACTCGACTCTTAAAGTCATTTTACAATAAAAAATATATATTTATATTTATATGTATATGTATATTATTATTTAAATTTTTTTGTTATTGTGAGAAGAAAATTATGGTGATGGTCGATAGTTAAGTTGTTAACTGACAATCAATACAAGATCTTAATTTAAAATAGATAATAGTCATTTCTTTATCTATTTTTGTCCTTTAATTTTTTGTATTACATTACGATAAAAAATTGTTTGATTTTCTGACTAACACAATACTCGGAAGAGTTACACACAACTCGAAAGAATCAATAAACGACTCTTTAAAGTTAAAGTCATTTAAAAGTCGGTGTCCAAGTCACCTTATTTTTTAAATTTTTTACTATAACTAATAAATTTGACACGTAACTCGTAAGAGTTTAAGAGATATGCTTGTATCATTGTTATTATCTAGCTATTCTATCAAGTATTTGTAATATATATATATATATATATATATATATATATATATATATATATATATATATATCTTTATTAAACCATATATATAAATGTGACATTAATTATTCTGTGACTATATATGTAATACTATAACTACTGTATCATGTGTGTTAGTATTTAGTCGTAACCTTTTTGTTTCGAACATGGGAACATAAGTACAGATGGCAATTTTTGTTGTACAATTAGGTTTACTTGTTACTTTTAAGAAAATATAGGTGCATGTGTTATATATTTAATTAAATTTAGTAAAATGTGTTACATCATTGAAGTGTGAAAGAAACATGTGAACATCGAGATCTGAATAGTTGTCTGTTTGTTTCATCTATGTTCAAAATTATTAAACCGTATCGATGTCTTAAAACACAACTTACTAATTCACTTCTAAATAATATCTCATTCGTCACATTTCAAATGTTCACATTTCTATTTTAAATTATTTCAAAACAGGTGAAAACTTCTTATGATAACCAATAAAAAAATGTGTAATTGACAAAAAAGATATTTTATTAATAGACGATGTAATGATTATACATTCATAAAATATTTTAAAGTGCACATTTTAACTGTGACAAGTAAGTAATTGGTATATATGCAAGTAAAAGTAGATAGCTACCGACATCACCCGTGCAACAAACTGTATGGAAAGCAACAAATCTTGTAATATTACTAGTAAAATTGAAAGATTAAATTGTAAACTTTTTTTTATATAAAAAAAATACTTTTTAACAGCCCTTAATATTTCTGCAATCGGCTTCACAAATGTTATTCCTTATATTTATTATGCGCGTATCGAATTTGATATCAATTCATTTTTAAATTATATTAAATGTAGACCACCTTGAAGTAGGAATATTGTTTTTAAAAACATAGATTGTATTTTACACCACAAAATAACATATCAACTTGATATTGTTTTATTTGGGAAGTTTTGGGTCATGGGCCGTTGTCCTAGAGTGCAAAGTAGGGAAGAAAGGTTCTTTAGCTAAAGGCCATGTTATTTTAGATTTTCATGCCCTACCCATTTTCAAGGTCTAGTAGCATCAAGGTTGACTCCTTACACCTTAGACTAGGGGGTGTAATTGAGTCGATACATTCTAAATCTAGAATTCGACTCGTTTAAAAAGTTTTAGGCTTGAAATTCTGACTCGAGCTCGATCAAGCTTGTATTTTCAAGCTTGAGCTCGACTCGACTAAAGAAACGATACTTTCAATATTGGCTCGGCCTTGACTCGAGTGTCGGTATTAAAATAGTAATATTAAATAATTCTAGAATTAATAATAATCGAGTCGATACTTTTAAACTTGACTCGACTCAACTCGACTCGATACTTTCAAGCTCGATTCGACTCGAAGTTTATTAAGTAATCCACTAAATATGTTAAATCCACATATAAACAGAGGGTAAAAAAGGTAAATTAATGTAAGCTCAATTAGGTTCGCGAGCCTCTCAAGTCGAATATTTAAATACTCGAGCTCAACTCGAAACTCTACTAGAGTAGCTCGAGTTCGACTAGACTTGTACCGCGTCGATTTCGAGTATTTCTCGAGTCGATCTCAAATAGATCACGTGTTGTCTCGTCTCATTGACGAGACAATTTAAACCAATACAAGTGAAAATTAAATGTATCATATCATTGAGATAATCTATATCTGAAATCTTATACATTTTTGTGTACATTGAATATTGTGTGAGAATACATATTCATATAGTAAGCTTATAAAAGGAATATATACTGAATTGATAAGACTATATATGACTAGTAGATATGAATTTCATAATTCATATGATAGAGACAACAAATGTTTCAATTATTAGATTTAAATATTACATCTATATACAATAATTATTGGGGAAAATGTATTATATAAAATTATTTAGTTAAACAATTCCAAGTTGCTATTTGTTCTTGAAAAACGACTTAATTGAGAATATCAACTTGTTGTTGAGTTTCGTGAATAATGTTTGTATCTATAATTTGGAAATATCAACTTGTTGTGGACTTTCACTTATTGAGACACATGACCTATACACAATAACATTTGAAAATTGTATATTTACAAAAAGGTGGTATTGATGGGTAACCCTGATCCGAGATTATCTGAATCCGATGCAACCCTTTTTCAAGGACCACACTTCAGATAATGTTCAGGTGTTTCATGTGAAATTACGTATGAAAATAAATAAGTGAAAGTCATTATTGTTTTTCGTTATTAATTTATGATTTTCTTGCGTTCTAAAACATCCTAGAAATTTTATGTGATTGTCTAAAACTTATGTTTTCTTAACTGTCGCTTTTTATTTCTCATATTTTTTCTCTTAAAAATAAATAATACAACGATTGTCTATTAACGCGGTAATGAAAGCAAACGTGAGAAAATGTATGGATTTTATTAAAATAAGGAGATAAAATCTGAAGAAATCTGGGTTTTAAAAGTAGTCCTTTGTCTTGTTGTGTCCAATTTTCTGTATCTGGATTCCCAAATATGTTGACCCGACTTTATTTGATTTCCGTGTCTCCATATTTCATAAACTATGAAATTATCTTTTACTCGATATAAGTTCGTTGTTATAAGAGGGGACGGTGGTCTAAAGAGAACAAGAAAGATAGGCGATTTCAATCTTTCATTTTTACAAGTTAAGGTTTAGATTTACCGTGTCGTAAACGTAAATGATCATAACAATACTACATTTTACCTTTACAAATTTAACTGTATCATAACTTACTACTTTATAAGTTAATACATATTTTCAATTTTATACAGAGACATACGCTATACATCCATACGTAGGGCTCTCAACTAAAAAAGTTGATTATGAGTATCAAAATACTTGAGATTGACTTGTTTATTACTATCGGGCTCGAACTCAAATAAATCTTAAATTTGCTTTTGAGCTCGAGTTCAAATAATCTATTGTTCTTAAAGCTCGAATTGATGCTCGTTTACTTACTGAATTTTTAATAGACTATTTTTCAAGATCAAGTTGCTTGTTGACAAAATCAATCTCGATAACCTTGATTAATAGTTCAATTTCGAGTAAGTTAATTTATACTAGAGGTATTAAATTGAAATATGTTCGCTAAAACATGCTAAAAACTCGAGTAACTTATTAATTACTTGATTTGTTAACAACAGGGAAATCTAATTAGTTGTTTCGATTAAAAAACCGTTTCTCCCTATCTTAAATACATGTCTCTCAATTGGCGACCTAATTTCCCAGGGCAAGGGGTAATATTCGTTGAAAACCTGTCATTTTTGACTTTCAACAATTAATTTCTCTGGCGATGATATAAAATTTGTTTGAACATTAGAAAAATGTGTGTTATGATGTCTCCATCATGGTCATGGTGTGGACACTGCAAGCCACCAATTAATTTATCCCCACAAATTTTTAACTTTTATTTTTTATTTTTATTTTTATAAAAAATTGTTAGGATAAGATCAAGAGCAGCAATTGGCACAGTAACTACAAGTATGCCAAATTAATCGTCACTACGATACCTACCATTTTGGTTCATGCTTCCTTAAAAGTTAATAAATAATATTTTGTGTATCTATGAGTTAGAATGAATAATATATATTTTTATTTTAATTTGTTAATATAAATATATTTTTATTTCGCATTAATTTTAGTTAACATGTCAACTTCTGGTCAAACAGGTCGATCTCTAAATTTATAATTCATCACAAATAAAAATAACTTTTTTATAAAATCTCAAAAAATATTCAAATTTAATACTAAAATATCATTAAACACTTTGATTTATTAAATTAAAATAAAAAATTTAAAATTTTAATTACCTTTAAAATTTATTCGAGTTATCGTGTCAACTCAAAAACTCATTAATTAAGTAATTCAAACGTGTAAAAAAAAAGAAGGTTGGCAGGTCTGTGGGTCAAAACCCCCAACATAAACATATTTATTTTCTAGTTAATTTCGTATCGAATTTCACATCGTATCGAAAATTATCATCCGTAAGTGGCTAAGTTGGAGTACCAATATAGCTAACTATATCCCTTTTTGGTCAACGTAGAATTACAGTAATTGCCTTACGTAGTCTTTCCACGTTCCGTTAAAATCAAGTGATGGTTTAATGGAAACATATTTGTACACGTACGTATTAAGAAGAGTATGTCTTGATGAGCGTGATGAATAATCGAAGTATGTTACTTGTTGTGTATGACACGTGGCGTTGAGATCCTCTAATTGATAGCCTACGTCCTTACGCGTAACTCACACATACTGAAAAGAAGTGTTACGGAGTCCGTACAGTTTTTCTGTCATACCCTTTTGATTAACCATTTCTTAATTACGACTCTCACTTATAAGTTTAAACTTATTTAACAAACAAAAAACTAAAAATATAAGAAAATTAGCTAAATAATAACCAATAAGATCTACAATTAAGAAATTAATCAAAACTTCAATTGATCAATATAGTTGTTCGATTTTGTTAAATTAATTAAAATTAAGGAGATTATAGACATTTTAAAATATTATTTAAAAAGCAATTAAATTCAAAAAAATAACTTATATAGAAAAAGAAAAAGAAGTTATACATATTCAAATTAAAAAAACATTCTAAATACACATCACTCTTGATACGAAAGAGAACTTCCACCATGGATGGTGGAGAAGAGATCTGAAGTCTGGTTCCCCTCGATCACCCTCCCTTGAACCTGAACTAGTCGAGAGAGATGAACCCACGTCACATTTTATAACCTTTTAGCCGAATGCCCCAACTAGGTATGGAATTTCATAACCTAAACCACTATACTTAGTATATTAAAATACAACGACACTTGAACTAAAAATTAATTATAAAAACGAAAATATGACTTGCTAATTTATAAACGCTGGTAGATACAAACACTCAAAAGTTTTATGAATGTCAAGTAAGTTGACAATTATAAAAGATATAGGTTATGCGCTAATTATGTCATTCGGTTCTTTTCTTATATTGCTTCAACTAATCATGATGGCCATATTGATAACACTAATTAATTATTGTGCAAAATTATGCGATTTATTTATTTTATCGCATGTATTAAAATGCTAAATCTTACATGTTTAGTCCATAGTTCAACATTAATTTTAACAAGATCTATAATTTTCTTATATTCGATTCGTGTATATACACGAATTTAAATTCTAGTTTACATATAAACGATTCAAAGTTCTGTTGTAATAAAAAAGAACGATGTTATTAATTAGTTATAAGTTTCAAATTAGTAAAACGTATCCAAGAATGTCCGTGACGAATGAATTTAATTAAATCCTTCATCATGGAATATTTGATTTCAACTAGATCAATTTTGTAGGGTCTGAATAGTAAACTTTGATTTAACGATAGTTAGAAATTAATTAGAATCTTTGTTGGTCTCCTTTAAATTAAACGTTAACTAAAGTTAATAAGTAAAGTAAAATCCGACAGGAATATCATGGAAGTTAGGTATCTCGGCGTTGACATGATATCCGCATAGTAACCCCGTTGATCGCCCCAAATAGTTGATTATCAAATCGTTGAACCATCTAACCCGTTGGATTGCTCGCTTTTTTCATTACGTTTATCATTGTTTTATATATCATTGTGCGCTTTCTTGTTGTGACAATCGATCGACCAAACAAACCGTGGGTTATAAAATTGTTCGTATCTTTGGTTCCCGACACGCCCTTATTGACAACGTCAACTGCCTCTCCTCCAATTCGTTATCAGAAGACTCAACGGACTAGACTTGTCTTCTATTATTGCATGAGGGTTGCTTGCATCATGAACACCAATGACACTATCGTTGATCGAACGTTTTCGATCGATGCTGTGGTTGACCCCCTCGCGATTTTTGTGGTTGTTTGTACCACCTTCAATCACGACCGTTGTTTCAATTAAATCAAGGTCCATCTTCATCATTTGCCGTTAGGATGCTAATGAGTTATAATACTAACAAGCACAGAACGAAAGCGATAACATCATACATGAATACTATAATATACTTTACCATGTTATACATTACAACACCATCAAACATATTTAGAATAAAAACTAGTGATGTACAAATTATCACCAATAACAATAACGGTAACATTTTCATAAGTAGTCAATCTAAAACTTTCATATGTAGTTGATTTAAAACATATTAATTAAGTAAAATAAATTAATCATCATCAATAAACCTTCTTTCATACACTACAAACAAACCCCATCCGAAATCCACATTTATAATTATTCTAACATTTTTAACTGTAATGACAAAATATGTACGGTCTAACAAAATTTTGTTTTTAAGATGTCACAAAAATTTACATATTATCTACTCTCTCCGTCCCCCTATTTGTAGTTCACGTTTCTTTTGTTGGATTTAAAAGTAACACGGTATGATTAATTAAATATTTTATATTATCACTATTTTATATATATGTCATAAAATGTGAGTACAAAGTAAAAATAAAACTGTTACGGTAAGTAAAAATATATTCTAATAATTATATAATTATGTTTTGTGTATTTTTTTTTCTGTAGAAAATATAATTGACATAGAGTTGATAAAAGTATGCCCCACCCCATCTTGCACATGTCAATTTAATATTTATAAAAAGATTGCGAGTATCTAATATCTAATAAAATAATAAAATGACTCCATAGAGTTATCACGACGTTTTACTTCCTTCCATTCCACCTCACCCGATTATATTCATTTTTTCCAAAAAAAACTTTCATTCTCATCCCCTTTCCAATTTTATTTTCTTATTACTCCCATCACCCTTTCTAATTATAGTATTATTAGTATCCCATCTCTCTTTACATTCAATCTTAATTTCAACCACACACCAAATGAAGATCCAATGTGATGTTTGTAACGAAGATGCAGCGTTGGTGTACTGCTCGGCAGATGAGGCGGCTTTATGTGCCGCCTGCGACCACCGAGTACACCACGCTAACAAATTAGCCGGGAAACACCCGCGGTTCTCCCTTCACCACCCTTCACCTAAAGAATCACCAGTTTGTGATATTTGTCAAGAAAAAAAAGCTTTCTTATTTTGTCAACAAGATAGAGCTATTTTATGTAAAGATTGTGATCATGCAATTCATAAAGTCAACCAACATACACAAAGTCATAATAGGTTTCTTCTCACTGGTGTTAAGTTGTCTTCTACATCTACTTTATATTCGGATTCAACTCCTTTGGTCACCTTATCGGATACTAAAAACGGTGTCGTTCCTAATATACAACAAAAATCAAATACTACTCCGATCATCAACCAAACTAGTATTAAAACTCAACATGAATTAAATGGGTCGGGTCATGGATCGGATACAAGTAGCATATCGGAGTATTTGATTGAGATGCTACCCGGTTGGCATGTTGAAGATTTTCTTGATCCACCTCCAAGTTTCTCTAAGGTGTGTAATTAATTTTCTATTTTTTATTTTTACTTTGGTTTTTCAAGATTAACTGATTAGCATAAAATAGTATACAAATATACTTGAACAAATATTCATTAAGATTAAAAATATCTTTTGTATTTCATTTTAGTAACTAAAATATATGTTTTTGTTCCATTTTGATAAATTTTTTTTTTCTTGACAATCTTATTCTATTATTATTATTTATTAATTTATTGAGAATTCTATTAAGTATTGTTTCGTTAATCTAAATATTTGTTTGTTTATTTGATTCAAGAAACAAAACGACCCGACCCCGATTTGGGGTGATGATCTACTAGACGGAAGTTTAAATGGTTCATTTTCAGCCGACTCGATGGGGATGTGGGTCCCACAGGCACCACCACCGGCTGCTCTGTCACCATCATCGCGGTATGGTAATCCGGTTCAACAATTCGAACCGGGTTCAAATATGGGATTTGGAGATCAAATAGTAAACGGATCATCACTTGTATTTGCTCCAGATAATTACAATAATAAGATCACAAAATCAAGCAGAAAGTGGACATCTGATAATGGAAATTGCTTCATGGTGCCTCAAATTAGTCCTCCTTCAAATAACTCCAAGAGATCAAGAACAATTTGGAGTTAATTAAAATGTCAAACCCAGCAAGTCTTCTTTTTTTTTTTTTTTTTTTGTTAATTAATTATGTTTTATGTTGTTAATTATAGTCTTTAAGATTTGCCACGTTTTTTTCACATTCCAAATGGGTTTTGGTTGATGTTCATTTGGCTTGTTTGTTAGATTATAACAACATAAAGTTCGACATTATAAATAATATAAATGTTTCTAGAATTTGTGTTAAAGTTGATGCATTACAAAATTTACTACTAAATTTGAATTTTATTTAATTATTTATTTATATTTATATTTATATATGTTAATCATACTACTAAATAGTGAATATATAGCTGTGCTAGATATTTTATTTATTGAAACTACAATTATTGGACCTTTTTTTCTTCTTAAAAGTGGAATCTTTTAGTTAAGGAGAAATAGGATGTGCACTAAAAAGTAAAAACCAACCCACATGTAGTTTGTTTAAATTTTCTTTGTTTTATGTAAATCATTATTATTAATTTACTAGATCTACAAAAAAACAATATGAAACTTGACCAAGGTAGATTTACGATCAATTTAGCTCAAGTTATACTACATCTTTTATATTAGTTTGCTCTTAAAAAGTCACTCTAAAAATGAAAATCTTAGTGAATCAAATAGCTAGATATCTAAAAACTAGTATATTATATGCGTAATGCGGGGATAAAGTGGTGGTGGTGGTAAGTAGCGGTGCCGGTGGTGGTGTAACAATGATGAGAAGATAAAAATCTATATGCATTTTAGGATGTCTATGTGTTTTATGTCGAAGATTCGAGTAATAGTAAGAAAATGAACTTATACTGTTATAGATTTATTTAGTTAGATCGCATGTGACATTTCATAAAGGTAGTAGCTAGGATTTCGCTATATCTATTTGAGGAAATTTTATACGAGAAGTTTGGACACCTTACATTCACTTGCAATAAAGATATTTTTACCCGACTATACAATTTAATGAAGTGATACTCATGAAATTATAATGAACGTGATGGACTATTCTTGGCACTAGTGTTTATGACCTCTATGGTAGTCATCAATTAAATTGAATTTTCAATTGAACGATCAGATCTCTTAATTTTTTTTAATCTAAACATTATACCCTCACACTTTAGATTATTAATTAAACGATTTTTTTTTTAAAGTAATATTATGTTAAAATTGATTTTCATATAATTGATATATCCACAAAAATTCATAAATTATAACTCACTGACTCAGTGATACTTATGTTTAAATTTTATTTTTATACAATTGATATATCACAAGGATTCATTATAAAATATAATATATAGAGTAATTTTGTGGTATATGTTATTATCTATCTATATTAATATTAATTAATTAAATATTACATTAATATAATATAATTGATAACTACATCTCATACGAAGTAGGCCTTATTACATAGTTGTTTTAAAAAGTTTAGAAAACATATATATATATATATATATATATATATATATATATATATATATATATATATATATATATATATGTATGTATATATGAAAATGTTCAAATAAGAAACAACTGAAAAGATAAAAATTTGTGAGAACTACTAATTTACGTATGTGTTCACATGTGATTAACTTCATTCATATGTGAACATTGATGTACGTTTAATTGATAAATAAAAAATCCTAAAATTATATCGAAAAACACAAAAATACAAATATGTGTTCACATGTGAACGAACATGTGAACGAATCAGTTCAAATGTGTTTTTACAACGTGATGTTTAGCATTTTTAGCATTTTTTTTATTTCTAAATCTATCATGTATAAATGTTCACATATGAATGGAGTTATATATATATTATATATATGACTATCGAGTTTTTTTCATCCGCACGTTGCGACGGGATACTAAAAGTATACATGTTTAAATGCTTGAGACTAATACTTCTCGAGGTCGATCAGTCTTAGTTATTATATTTATAAAAGTGTAAAATAATTTTTAAATCATCACAGTTTCTATGTAGCATATATTTTTCTTAAGTAATTGATTCAACTTTGAGTTAGATTGTTTTTCTCGAATTTTAAGTAAAAATATAATTTAATTATGTTACAGTACATAATAATAATATAATAAGCTATCAATACAATCGATTTGCAATTGTTTTAGGTACTATGAGCGGGTTATGTGTGATTATTTATCGGTGTACCAATTTAAAATAAACTTTACACTAATTCACCATTTATCATTTTCTTTCTCCATATTTCACTTGCATAATCCATATATTTTACTGTTTTTTCGTACCTTACATACATTTAGTTGGTTAACTTTCATTTATAACATCATTCAAATAATATTTGTTACTTTTTAAGTAGAGAATTGCTAATAATCTAATTCGGTATTTAATGTTGATTTTCAAACTCTAACTATTTAACTACTTAAAATTTATATACCAAGTTGTTTTGATTTTTGATAATGTTTCGTTCAAATAAATTTGTAACATATACATATAGACTTTGAATTCTTTGTTTAAAGAATTTATGACTAATAAGATATATTTAGCAAATGAATAGAAAATTATTATTTTTATTGATGGTAAAGATAATCATTTATATAATATGATTATCTTTAGAATTTGATTATACTTATGAACTACGTAGATATTTAGGTGAAAATGACATGAAATATTCATTTTCTTTTCATTTTTTGTAAAAAAATGATCATGTAATCACAGATAAAGAGAAAAATAAAAAGATAAAAGTTAAACCCCAATATAATACTATATACTATAACATAATATGTGAGAAGGTATAATATTATTTTTATTGAGTTATAATAGTATATTTCGAGTTTAAACATGTTATGCATAGTAGTATTTACCTTTGGTAAATTTAGTAGCTTAAATTTGATGAAGAGATCAACAAAGAAAATATTTTTTTTCTACAATTACTTTTTCACGATAAACTGAAAATTTTTATGATTCATACAAAGATCAAATACATCATATACATCATTTGCGTACTTAAAAAATCAAATAAAAATGCAACGCCCGTGTATTTATACACGGGGTTTTGAAATATAGCAAAATAAATAAAACAAATACCCGTTGTTCGCACATCTCCGATCTCCCCACCAGCAACTGCCTTTGTTTGCCACAACCAACCATCAACTAATGCCGACCGAAAATTGTGTCAATTTGAGTTGTCTTATATCGGAAATAGATCAAACTGGTAAAACAGCAACAACAAAAAACTAATGATAATAAATAACAGCTAGAAAGGAAACGGGACGAATGAATCAAACGTGTGCCAAGTATTGAAATGCTTACGACTTTCAAAATTATTTGATTCAGAAACTTATAATGTAGTTCTTGTAGATATATCTTTTACAGTAGTTACTTATAAACTATAAGAAAGAACATACAACTTATTGCAGGTTTTACAATCAACTGATCAAGTACGATGTCTATAAAAAAAATGGGCTGAACGGGTTAAATGGGTCATAAGTCAATTTATGTGTATTCAAATGCTTGTGTCCTACAGCATTTCATTTAACATAAATTATTCTATTATCTTCGTAATATACATTTTGTTTTTTGTAATCATATCTAAAATATTGGTTATGTACAAAAATTGAAAAAAATGGACAAAAGTTCATACAGGTTGGCCCAACCCCAACTGACCCATTTTGATCCATACAATTTTTTACCCATATTGACCCCTTATCCAACCTGCCCACTTTGTCACCTCTGCCAATAGGTAAGAAATTACCTGCATCAATTACTAGAATCAGATTAAAGTCCTTGACAGTGGGTATTTCCTGAATTCCTGTGAGCAATGCTAACAAAAATAGACTACGCAAAGTAGTCTTATAATTTTCTGAATAATATTATTGTGTGACTCGATGGAAGCAGTTGCTTTGTCTATGAACAATAACCTGCTGTGCTTTTCAGCCACTTCAGCAACTAAAACAACAACAGTAAAACTAGTGTCGTTACCGGTTAAACGGGTTGCATTCATAAGAAAACGTATTGTCTTTTCTATTTTTAATTTTATACAGTATATAATTAATATGTTGTATATGGTTAGTTGGTCACATAATACTCTTACAACTTAATAATCTAATGCTTATTTTATAAAAATTAGTCGGAATGTTTTACCCATTCTTAATACACTTTGGGACTTTGGGTAACTTCTGAACAATTTAATCCATTCAATTGTTTCAACTTTTAAATTTACCCTATTGAGTATTGACCCATAAAATAGATGGAGTTAAGAAAGAATAGAGACCATGTACCATCCGTATATCTTCATCAGAATGTTGACTGATAGGGTTGATGTTGCTCCCATACATCGTGAAGCCCGAACATGGAGATTTCGATACCATCAATGATTACTCATTATACTTCCTCCAGAGGGCTCAACCAATTTGAGTCCATTTTTGTACATTATATGCAGAATTAATGTATACAGAATATGATGATTTAAAGGTTCTAAGCATTAGAATACATACAGGCATACAGCAACCCATTCGCTTTGACCCATTTCAATTTCAGCCAAGGTTCATGATGTGACCCTTCACTTTCAAAGAATAAAAACCAGCAAACTTAAGGAACTAATCTGGAAATTCTATTCTTAAATTACACAATTGATACAATAAGCCTCCATTATACGGTTTGTGTTGCACGAATGATACCACAAATCAAATGCTATCCTTAAACTACACAAGTGATAGAGCAAACCAAAAACACCTCACCTAAGCTAGCCAAAATAAATCCGAATTCAAAGACCTTAACTATCAAAAAAACCAGGACCTGCACGTGAGAGTAGTTCCTCACCAGCATCTTTTCCCATCAGAATCATATCATCATAAGCATACAACCCTTTTCTAGAAGTTTCTAGTACTGTAGAAAAACCGCCAAGGAAGAAAATTAAGTAACAATTACTAGTTATCAAGTATTATACAAATATATAAAGTGTGTTATTTATATATATATTTTTATCACCTTTCGTTCCATCAGGTGAGGCCACCAATCCTCTAAAAAGGCAATTACCATCTTCATCCCTACAAGCGTATCCGGCTATGGGTGTCCTGCAGGATCCGTCAAGTGTCAATAGAAAAGCCCTTTCACATGCAACTGCTAATCTGGTTTCTTCATGGTTCAGCTTTGCTATATAATTAGCCTGCAAAGTAGAGTGACATTGGCATAAGTATATCGTACCCATGTCAACCGAGTTATATACTGTAGTTTCACATCTACCTGTGTTTTATATCATAAAAATAGCTAAAAGAAGAACGAGTTAAAAAGGTAGAAAGCAGGCAAAGTCTATATTTGATGTATACAACCTCCTAAATTATTTATATTCAAAAATTCATCTTAATGATTATAATAGCATAGTTTCTATGATCAAAAGTAATGAAATAAGTCAATAACTATTATTTTTTAGCTAAAAAAGGGACAATAAGCTGTCTGCAGGTCAACTTAGCCAAACACGGCCCTTTTCAACTCATATTAAAAAAGGGACCCGTTACACACCCTGCCCATCTTCACAACTCTACGTCCACATATCGAGTGAATTATAGCAAACTAGCAACGGAGTCATCCTGTTATACAGTTACCATTTCTCCTTACACAACTAATATTCTTGATCACATGTCATTACAAAAAAGTTAATATGCATACTAATCAAACGAATCAAATGAAAAGATTATATGGATTGTTTTGCTTTTGGAAACATTACGTGTTCATATCTTATGAAGCAGTAGGCAAAAAAATGAGATTAAATAACTAGAATCATCCAACTTCAGAGGCACCCAAGCAGATAACAAAACCAGAAACGAATGAAATAACTTGTTAAAGAAGAAAACAGCAGCATACCATCTTATCATCATCACTTCGACAAGCGATTCCAATTGCACCTTGTGCAACGGCTGGAAGCATGTCATCAATAGAAAGAATGGAAGACACATGCTCAGTCATGCTTAACCGTTTAAGTCCCGCTAATGCTAATAATGTTGCTACAACAACACCATCATTTAGTTTCTTTAACCTAGTCTGCACGTTTCCTCGAAAATTTTCCAGCACCTACAATTCATAAAATTAACCATATTATAACAAGTTTCGGAAGAAGGTAGATACAGTTTTAAAAGATTAATAATTACAAATGTAGATAATGACTGATATTACAAGCTGCAAGGTCTTACAGACAGTGATGGATATCTGTGAAGCAGTTGAGACTTTCTTCTTAATGAGGCAGTACCAACAACACTTCCAGGTGGAAGATCAGCTAATGAAGTTGCATTCAATGAAATAAATGCATCACGAACATCTTCACGTGGAAGATTGCAAGGCAGAATAGTTTTATCAGGTAGATAAGTAGGAACGTCTTTCATTGAATGAACAGCAATGTCGATTTCACTGTTTAAAAGAGCCTCATCTATTTCTTTAGTGAACAAACCCTTGCCACCAATATCTGCAAGAGGTTGACTTAATATTTTATCACCTGTTGTTTTAATCACCACAATTTCAATAGCCCCTTCTTCTGCCAACTCGGCACTTGAAGCCATGAGTTTCTCTCGTGTCTCATAAGCTTGTGCAAGAGCTAATGGACTGTTGTATAAAAAATAAAAAAAATGTTAACTATTTCATCTCATGATATAGGGTGATTAATCAAGACAAAAACAACATGGAATGTAATAGATGAATCAGGGGCAAATCTAACTATAGGCAGGGTAGGTCCTTAAACATTGAGTTAATTTATTAAGGGATAATTCTAAATAAGGGTAACGAAAGTTTCAAAAAAGCTCGATATAGGAAATGTAAGTCCTTTTGCACATTAAAAGGATTGTAAGTTGATTTTTCTCATAAAAACGAGTGGAAGTTCAATTTTTTATGAACTAAAAAGGTAACATATTTGGTTGCCTACATCGAGGTTTTCATTTCATGTTCGTTACCTCTTTAATGAGCAAAATTGCACTTTCACTCCTAACGTGCGAATGTACGTTCCCTATATTGATCTTTTACATTTTTTTTTGGAATTTTCCCTATAAAGGAACTATCTTTATTAGTGGGCTAGGACATATAACTTAATAAAATTTTAGCAACAAATTTAGTGATGAATGTATGAAAGCTTAATCAATTGTAACAATTCTGATAAAGTAATTGAATTTATGTTTCGCATTAACAGTACAATTGTTATTAAATCTAATACACCAACAACACAACACAATATACAAATGAATACGAAATATGCAAAAAATATATAAATAAAAAACGAAGGAATGAATTAGTACCTCCCTCGAGTGCCAATTCTGATGAGTGCAACTCTTTTTTGTGTTTGTTGCTCAACGGCAGCAGCTGACGACGCTTTGATGAGTTTGTGACGGCGTTGAAAGATAACAACCGGTGGTGACGATTTAAGGCAGGGTTTATAAAATCCGTTAACGGAGATGGTGAGATTAGCAGCAGAAGTTAGCGTTTGATTCAATGTCTCCATCTAATCTTTATATTTATTATCAAATTTTGGATTTAGAAAGATTGAATTGAGGGAAGAGATCGATGGATCGTCGTTGTGGATTGGGGGATAAAAGGGTTTTTATATGTCAGTCAGCTTATCCTCCAGCTCACCTCGTCAATTACTCGTTAATGTAATATTTTGGGATAGAGAAATGATTTTCGTCTTATTTTGGCTTCCATCAATAAAAATAGTTGCATTTTCAAAAGACGATTGTTGACAAGAAACGTGTATTTTTTTTGTTTTGTTTTTAAAGCTTAATTTCACTAGCATTAGTTTCCATTGACCCTTGTTTTTGAGAAGGGATGTGATATATAAATTATGATTATTATTTTTGATTTGTTTACAAGTTAATAAAATATTGTATGCGTAAACGGTGTAAAATGATGGTGTACGAATAAAATATTATAGTGTAAATATCATATATGTTTCGAGAATGTGAACTCAAACATATAAGTTTAAAGGACAAGTTTCAGTTATATATATATTCTCGTATTATGATAATCTACATCTTCTTCCGATTGTTCCATCTCGATCTTTTTGTTCGACCACATATTGTTGCTTCTACACTATTGTTTTGATTCGATTTATTGTGTTTCGATTAAACAATATTGTTTCGACATAGGTAAAGAGTTTGCCAGGTTATGGACATCCTTGAACAACTTGAAGTGCCAACCAAATGGGCTATGCAACAAACTGGACTTCTGTATGTGATTGTTTAGCTAATACTTGTCCATGTGATGTTAATTATTTTGAATTTGTAACATCTATTGCATAAAATTGAACATATGTTTTAGAGCAAGTGGCGTGGGAGACTGGGATCACTACGGTTTCTCTTAGTGATATCGTGTTTGGTGGTTTTGGATGTCGGAATTGGGATTTTTTTCCTAGTTCGCGCGTAGTGTTGGTGTAAGTTTATGGTCGATGGTCAGTATTATAAGTTTAGAATCAGTTTCCTACGGGATAATAAGACGGTGTCGATGTAATTTTCTAGCGTCTTGCTAGGTTCTATCCATTTATATAATATATTTGCCTTAAAAGAAAGGTTACTGACGATTGGTGTGCTAGCACTGGTGTGGCAGAGCCCAAAGTGCTGTGCTAAGCACCACGGTGGTTTCCATATATATATATTTTTTGTTTATAAAACTTTTTGTGTTTTCTAAAGTTCCAAATTCAAATATGATGATAATAGAGAAAAGCGGTTTCGAGCATGAATTTTTGATGTGGTGTTGATGTACCACTCTTTTTCAATATGATTTCTCGAGCGTTGATGACGTGACATAATTTTTCAGTGTGATAAGTGTAATAATATCTAGTCTTATTTATAACGAAATGTCTATGGAAACTTATAACTCCATGGCTAATAACTAACTGTTATTGTAGTCAATACTTTGTAATCTGTTTATAACATAAGAACTTAATATTATTATTATTTTTAAATATATCTAAATAAGTTTAATTGAAAAAATAAGAATTTCTAGGCATTTGCCGGGTCTGTGATTGTTTGTTATGAGTTTCTTTGGCAATGAAGTGGTAGCAGCTTTCAACACATCTTTGCATGACTAGCCCATCGCCGTGTTAATGTCTTTACTCTTTAGGGATCAAAAACTGTGTCCTTGTTCATTTTTAAATTTAACTAGTTGAAAAATGTTTAGGTGGGTAAAAATAAAATACTATTGGTTAAGATTTAAGAATATTATTGTTACAATAATAATATAAATATAAAATTGTGTGTAGAGAATAACTAAATTGAGACAAAGGAGTACTTGGCTCCATAGCTAAATTATCAATTATGGTGATGGGTATTGTTTAGTAGGCTACTTACATAACTAAACCTATGCAATCAACTAATGCAAAATATAAAGACCATAAACACTCGACCTCTACCATGAATTTTTTTTTATTTTAATTAAAGACCAAACTTAAGTGCAGCTATAACGCATAAATGTTTTTTTTTTTTACAGCACCTTTGTGCTACTAGATTACTAGGGAATCATACATCCTACAATGGGAACTAAAATAAATTCATTCTGCTCATTCAATAGTTTTTGTATGTTAGTATCACGGTAGCTAGATTAATTAAATTCACTAATTGGATTGTTTAAAGTGTAACAAGACATCAAAAAAAAAAAAAAAAAAAAAAAAAAAAAGTGACTTTACCATGAATTATTAGTTACAAAAGCAAGCTACTATCTTTATCTTTACAATCAATAATTGAATCTATTTTTATCATCATCAATCAACCTCTTAAGGATGGCTGAGACAAATGCTACTATCTTTAGATGAAATACATTTTAGATGCACCATAATAACAATCCAACATTCTTCTTACAAATCTTCACAACTCAAGAAGTTAACGCTCACGAGATTCGAACACGAAATTGTTATTACAGGAATCCCAAATCAGCAAAATTGGGGAACATAACATAATATGATTTTGCTATTTCATAACAACCTTTAGCAATGTAATGATGGGAGACAAATAGACAACTGCCTTAATCAAGGGTGCTAATTAAGCTTAAAGAATTAGTGTTTGGTGAAAAAGCTAAAAGCAAAGTCATAATCATACAAGCCACTCATACCAAACTATAAGATTGGTCCCTACTCCTTTTTCTTTTACTATACCAACTAACGGATTAATTATATGTCTTTTGGTACCAAATAATTGCACCACCCAACTACCATAAATGATGCCCAAACAGTTGCTTAAACCCCCTAACTTTTGCAATATATGGTCATTTTGCAATGATCAAATACACATTATGTAGTTAATCAATACGATAAGCAAGAAAGATCAAACAAGATGTTAATTAATTATATCATACCACAAGATTAGATTAAAAGGAATTTATTATACATTCATCACACATATCACGCATTCTAATAACCTACAAACATAAAAAAATTAAAATGAAGTTTCAATTTACAAGACTATGAATTAGTAGTACCTGATGAGCTTTTAGAAGTTTGTGATGAGCTAAACCACATACACTTATCTTTCACTGCTTCACTCCCATTAGTATACTCTTTAAAATTATACTCTTCTTGCTTGAAATTAGGAGCTACTTTCCCTTCACTGTAACATTGACTACATAAACTAAATTTTAACTTCATCTCCTTAAAGCGAGACCCGATTATCGGGTATTTACAAACCGAGCACGTGTGTTTTCCATGTCGATTCCTATCACTCATTTCAAGCTTCAATAAAGTAGACATGACACCGAAACCAGAATCTTGATCATCAATCATAACAAGAAACTCGGGTAATGAGATCAGTGAATCATCCATTTCACTACGAATCTCCAAATTTTCACTAATTGATTCTGAAGGAATGTAGATTGATCTCAATAACTTTATGTAACGTAAAGCATCGGCCTTTTTAATCTTTCCTCCATTTCCTTCTTCATTCACGGGTCGCCACAAAAGTGATTCAAATGCTACCCTTTTCCGTTTATTGTGTGTACCACCACAAATCGGCGCTAAAACAGCAAAAAACAAACCCAAATCCACCCTCCCGGATTCTGATTCATCAAGAACTGAGAGAATTTTAAGATTAATCGCCTTGACCGCCCCTACAAAAGTCTCAGCTTTCAAGAAATTAAGTAATCTACGAAGAATGCACTCCAAAGCAGCCTTACGTATAGACTTTTCAGGCACACCATAACCTGAATAACTCACAGGGGTCTCTGTTTCATTCATTTCCTTCTTAAGAAGCTCAACATCACATCTAAACAATCGAGTGATTCTTTGAAAAGATCGAATATCAAGAGCCGTTGCTAATTCTTGTCTCAAAGTCGTTTTTTCGCTCAAAGTTTTAAACTTTGATGGTTCAATTACAATAAACGAATCTTCCCCATTTCCGTTACCATTCAATTTCTTCTTCTGAAGTTGCTTTAAGTGAGATAAAGCATCATGTAATTCAACCCTGCTAGTCATCTTTAAAGCTTCCTTTAAAGACTTTTTAGCTTCATCAGTCTCACCAGCCCCCAACAACGACACCGCCTTATTCAACTGAGCCCGCCAATGATTAGGCCATAAACCCAAAACCCGAACATAAACCTCAGAAGCCCGTTGATACCGACCCATATCCATATATAACCCACCAAGATTATACAAAGCATCAACATGTCCCGGTTTCAAATCAATCGCCTTTTGAAACTCCTTAACCGCATTGTCATCACTACCCATTGCGTGTAAAGCCGAAGCAAGGTCACAATGTGCATCCGCATAATCATTCTTTAAATAAATTGCTTCTTCTAACGCCTTCACAGCAGCCTTATACTCACCTACACCAAATAAAGCACTACCCAAAAGCTTCAAAGCTCTAAAATGAGTAGGACATAAAATCGCAGCCTCTCGATAATGCTCACAGGCACTAACAACCATTCCCTCCCCTTCAAGTGAAATCCCAAGATTCACATGAATTTGAGGAAGTAAATAACCCCATTGATTACCACCTACTTCAGCTGCATCTAAAGCTAATATAAACTCATCTTTAGCTTCACTATATCTTCCAACAACATAATAACAGTTCCCGGTTCGAAAATGGGGTCTAACATCAGTAGGCTGCAATTCACAAGCTCTTTTAAAACAAACCAATGCTTCTTTATACAACTGTTGATCATACAACACACGACCAATCGCCATATGCCCATCAAACGCTTCTTCTCTTGATCTCGCACCATCAGCCCTACTTCTCAAAACGCCCAACTCCTTAACGAAAACCGCATAATCGTGCTTCGTTTCATCCCACACAATCTGTTTATTCATCTCCATTGATGGACCTAACTCCCTAGACCAGCCTGGATCCGAAAACACATCCGAACTGTCCCCCTTGATTTTCAAATCCTTCATTTGCTTCATTTTCAACCTCTTAACCAAAGCCTCTAAATCGTCCACGAGCTTCCACGTGTCATCAAACACAATCCCATGATTCGGTGACGCTGCCCATGTCGCCGTCCGAAGCTGCCTCTGCGGCTCCGGCGATGACTTCACATCATTAACAGAAGCTTCACCTTCATTATTATTATCATTAATGACAACATTATCATTATTGGTATCATTGTTATTAGTGTCATTGTTGCTGTTATTTTCGGATTTAAGTTCGAGACCTAGGGCTTCGAAATCACGATCAACATCACCGGCACCATCGTCGTAAGTCCGTAACAGGCCATCAAAACTAAGACCTTTATCGGAATCGATGAATTCGCCGTAAGTACGGAAAACTTCATCTAAAATAGCGGTAATTTGTTCGTCACTAAATTTAACCCTAGGGTTAACAGCAACAACTAAAGCGGACATTTCGTCTCTATTAAGACCACCGTCTTTGTTTAAATCGAATTGTTGAAAAATCCTTCTTACTTTCTCTGATCTGCTACCTCTAGTCGTCATTCTTTAATTAATTAGGGTTATAAAATATAAAAAGAACCAAAAGAAGAACCCTAAAATGAATGCTGTAAAGAAGAAGCTAAAGAATAACAATAATTAATAACAGAAATTAATAAGGAAAATAGAAATTATCTGTGAATGTGTGCTTTGTATTTGCAGCTGATAAAGTTGATGTTGGGTGCTTGGCTGTAAGCTTGGTGTGATGATGGTGAGAACTAAGCAGCCGCACTAGATAGATGCCATTTTCATTTTCTGCTATACAAAAGGTTTGTTTTGGGGTCGGCAAATATATATATATATACACGGAGTAGAGTAGATAGATACGCACATGAATTAATTTAGGTGCTTGACATTATTAATACCAAAGTTTGATTTTGTTTAGAATTGTTCGCAAAGGGTTTTTTAACATGTGCGTATTATTAAATTAAATGAACGTAAATTTTACCTTATCTTATTTTATTAACTTTTTTCCAACAAAATATTATCTTATTCTTATATCTCATTATCTTAGAAGTTAAATTCAATAATAATTAAAATATTAATTTACCCTTCAAAATTAGTTAATTATCAAAAACTTTCCAAACAAACTTTTCATTTTAGACTTCGAACATTCTCTTGTTAAAATTTTAACACAATCTTCTTCTTCAAAATATATAACAATTCATTAGACGTTATAAAATTAAACATTTTTTTTTCGTCTGATGTAATTAATTATCAACTTTCTTCTTAGTTGTTAATCGACAATCAACCAATATAACATGTTATATCATTACTAATAACTACAAAATAATGATAAACTATATTATTAGTGTATATCATAAAAAAATGTGTTTAAATTAACTATCTGTCACTGCTGTCGTTATGTGTGAGTACACGGTTAGTATGTTTATAACACATATATCCATGTTCTTACGCAAACTTTTTATAATTAATTTTAATACATGTCAACTGTACAAATCATTTTTTAAGTACACGAATAGTTTTAACCCTACCAAAATTTATATAAAATTTGAAGTTCATTAATATTATGTATATTATAAAGGGTCATATTTTATACATCATTCTTTTTTAAAAAAAAAACCCTCAGCATTTCACCTCCTTTAGTCCAATCAATCATTCACGCCCTCTACTAACCAATAATTATTATTTTTTCATAATTCTTTTATATAATTTTTTATTTTACATATCAGATTATATAAAATTTTATAATATTTAATAAAAAATAATTTTTTATAAAAATATTATTAAAATCATTTTTTATAATATTTTTATGAAAATCGTTTTTATAAATTTCTTTTAAAAAAGATAATTTTTATTAATTTTTATAAAAAGCTCTTTTAATACAATTGTAATTTTTAATAAAAATATATTTCGTAAATATTTTACCAAAATATGTTTCAAGTCTTATTTTTATAAGAAAAATATTTTTATAACAACACTTATGGTTGTTATTATTATAATGTACCAATCCTTAAAAAAGAGAAAAAAAAACTTACAAAATGACAAAAATAGATGATGTAAAGGGTTTTTCTGAAATTTTTTTAAAAGTGTGTAAAGTATTAGCCATTATAAAAGGTAATAAATAACATTGCTTTTGATATTTATAAGATGCTTCACTTTAAATTTTGAATGTCCTTTTCTTATATGAATGTATATGTAAAATATGTTTATGTTTTTTGGAGGAAGCATGAATAATAACTATAGATCAATTAGTCACCTGTCTAATTGTCAATTTCGACATATGTATTCAAAAATTTTGTTTATGTAAAAATCTTCCAGCAAAAGGGAAAGAAAAAAATAAATTACTGTGAAAAAAGTATGTTAACAAGTCAAACCAATACGTTTCAACTTCAAAGACTACATGTTTTGACCCAAGTTGTCCAACCTATCCATTTGTCGCCTCTCCCACCATCAATGGTGTATGGCAATATGGGTCGATTAGCTAACGATACAAGTGTTTGTTTTCATTAAAGTAACTATTGGTTTGGAACCCAAGGCGGTCTGGCATGAGTGAGTTTGTTTTCATTAAAGTAACTATTTGTTCGGAACCCAAGGCGGTCTGGCGTGAGCGAGTTGAGGTGGATTTCAACTGTTGCTTCGCAAAAGAGTTATTATCAACATTTATTTGAATTGTAGTAGCAAATAACTAAATGACAGTTGGAGTAGTTGGTGGATGGACTCCACTGTATTTCATCTAATTAGACGTAGCTTTTTTGGTTTTAATTTGACAATTAGTCCAACTCAGAATGTAACAACATTGTTGTATAGCCCTTATCGATCTTTAATTGGTTAGTTTGATACCAACAACTTCAATGTAACATTTGCAAATGAAATGAAATCAAATTTTACTGCGGTACATCAACCCTTCAATATTTGCAAATAAATATATTTATGTACATTGAGCCAGTAGGCATTCACTCATTGCTAAGATACAATCTACACCTTTGCAAAATAAGAGTGTTTTATTATATAAAGAATGTGAGGGACAATTTGACATTTTCACATAATTGATAAATGGCAGTTGCGGGATATTATACCGATGTGATGCCTTCCTCTAGAGGATAGTTAGTCGGGTGTGGTGAAAGAAACCTACGGCAAGCATGTAATACTGCTGAGTGGAATCCTTTTGCATTGTCTAGGAACACAAAATGACCCGCCTGCAAATCATGGTTTAAATAAGCATAGGTCAATATCATCATATTATACATTATACTATCCTTCATCAAATATCTCAAAATCAGCCATTTGTGTCTACACAAGGATGGTTCCAAGAAAGAGACCTGTGGGATCCTTATGATTTCGCAAGGGACTTTCATATTTTTCCGTGCTGCATCCGCCCCTAAGTAATCCATCCAATCTTGGAAACCATAAATAAAGGTTGTTGGGACTTTCCACTCAGAAGATCTGTACCCGAAAGACAAGAGGAGTGATGGTGTTACCATTTGTGTTACATATATCAGCAAAAGAATAGACTGCATAAACTAGAGGTGACCAAATGGGCGACTCAGGTGACGGATTCAACGAGCTAGAGTCGAAATGTGCAAATACGGGTAAGAGTAGGTTGCTCAGATTAGGACAACCCGCAACACTTCTTATCCACTTTTTAAAAAATATATATATAAATTATTTGTTAAATATAAATACAGAAAATATACTATTATAATAATCTCACTTTTTATTTATAAAAAAGGCTTTATGCATTTGAATACACTGTCGATGAATTTTGACCCGTTACAAATGAAACATAATCCCAATCAACCCAATAATAGGTAAATGAGATGACATTGCCATCTCTAGCAAATGTTACGCCATCTTCAATTCTACTGTTGGTAACTTCCATAGCTTGATCTTCTAGGCAATACAAACGTTCTTTCTCTACCTTATACTCGAACTCTATATCTATCTACTAATAGTTGAATGTATCAAATTTAGTAATGTGAAACATATGCGAAACAAAAGGGACATGCCACTATTATTCAGAAGCTGAAACAACAATCTGTACTAAAACAGTTACTCACAAAAAGCTACTCATTTAATAAACCAGATTGAGAACATGAAAAGAAACTTCACGATAAATAAATAAAAACACACCTTTGTAATAGAGGACTCCGAGCAAATGCCCCAAATGAAAAAATATGCTTCAAACATAGTTCTCCACTTGCCTTCGCCACCGAAGTGTGGTACACATAATCTTCAATAAGAACGTCCAATATCAAAAATGTTTCTTTCAAGATAATGATATAATACAAAGATAGCAAGATGAGTGGGTTGGGTAATGGTTCAAAGAGGGTCATTTTTAAGCGAAGGTTGGAACGGGCAAGGCTGGGTCAGATTGGGCTGACCAGTTAACACTCTTTTTGTCCATTTTTATCTTTTTTGTATATAAAAAATGTGATAAATATGCTTAGAAAATCAATCTTTGCGCAACTTCCAACCTGTTCGACCCATTCCCTTTTAGCAAATTTTTTTATCCTTTAGAGATAAAACCCAGATCGACCCGTTCGTAAGTAATGGTCAAATTGCCCCTCTAATATGTCAAAAAAGGTCACTTTAATCACCTGTAAGTAGCTTGGACTCTTCCTCGGCCAATGCTTCACCAGTTGAATATCGGCCAAATCTTGCACTTGTATACTTGTGGACAATATTTGGACCAAAAGGACCTAAACCTCTGTCATTATGGAAGCCCACATACATTACATTCAAATAGACTAGATATTATTTACTGCATTAGATAGAGCATAATATATCGATTGGTTTCTGGTCAAACAGGAAGAACCATCAACCATATAAGAAATTTTATTTTTGTGAAGCATTGAAAGCTATATGACAGTTCAATATATTGTTGATTTATACACATGCAAAAAATATAATAATTAGTGTAATTTCATTAAAAACCTATGTGCCACCATTAGGTACGCATGCAACCAAAAATCGATGACCTGGTGACATTTAAGCATAAACGTTTTAGAAAAACGTATACAGAAGGGTATTGCATCACATGAATATTTTATTACCTGACAACCTTCATAGGAGTAAAATTAGACTCCCATAAATGATTTAAAACAGCACCTTTCCAAGTTGCTTGAAATTTAGCAAGTCGCTCTGATTTATTTTCAGTTTCTGATGAAAACCCAGCAGGTCCTACCAAAATCAGATGTTGTACGTGCTCCGGGTGCTTCAGTATTTTCAAGAATCATTAATGGAAAATGGATAGGATCACTCCACAATATTTCTCTAAGCATTTACATCTTAGCAGGACATACATTATTTTCTTAATTATTTTTAGGTAGTCATCAGCAGGAAGCTTACTTTCAGAGAGTATTTAGCTGCAATGTACCCTCCAAATGAGTGCCCAAGTAAAACAAACTTGCTAAGCTTTTTCGCTTTGCGCCATTCCTCCAAGGAATCAATAAACCAAGCCTCAGTTTCTGCATTAAGGAATTAAACTGTCAAAATATATCATTTGATATATCTTTCAAATATAAGGTCATTTTGTATTTCTGACGCAATTTATGTGTGTGTGTTTTGTACACACAAGAATTTAACTTCATCAAAATATAGAACTTTAATGCCTGAAAGAAGTAAAAGCCAACTAGTGTGCAAGTACAAACCAAAAAAAACACCAACCTTCGGTACTTGTGCAAGTGAAGTCGGGCCTGCTAGATCCACCCCAGCTGCCAAGAAAGAAAAACAATCACAAGAAATAAGTTAAAAATTCAAAATTTAGTAGTAAAAGATGATGAAGACCTACAATTATATATAGAAGAAATAAATGTTGTCAGCTTTTCCACTACTACTAAATAATGATGGAAGAGATTATGATGTCTTCGTCAAAATTAACATAAGGTACATGGAAGCCATTAATAACTCATGTCATTCGAGCATGGCTCTCAAGTTCTTGTACTAGGTGCTAAAATATGACATTTTCTGCTCCAGTATATTTCTATGAAATGGAGCACATAAGCATATAAAGTATAAACCTCAAACAAATGAAACATACATAAATCTCTGGCACCAAATGAAGCAAAATTATAAGAGGCATGTAATAATAATGTCCAAAAATAGAAACAAAAAAAAATGTGTAGTGAACGCACCCAAGCTGATCGATTGCAATCACCCTAAAGTGTTCTGCAAGAGCATCAAAATTTCTGAAGAAGAAACCTTGAGAAGATGCATATCCATGCACCATTACAAGCGTAGGAGACCCCTCTTTGCTATCGAACGTAACAGTATTGATATACCTTGGTTCATTGCTGGCAGAACGAAACCAACTGACTTTAGACCCTGGTGGACCAGATCCGATATTAACCAGCTCTTGAGTATACGGTGTCCTGTTATTTAGTCCAATAATAATTATCATGATCTAAAACAACAATAAGCATAAGCGGGTGCACAAATGAAACTTGTTCTTTGATTCAAATTGCACTCTATACAATCGATATGCACAAGCACTTCCACAATTTCACTAGTCATGAGTTGTTAGTTAATACATATCACATATCACATTTCAAATTATAAAATATTGAATAGTTAGTCAGTTACAGACTATTTGATGTTAGACCAAAAGCTGCAGACAATAGATCTAGTTTGACTTTGACGATAAATCGAAACCTAAATGATTCATTTACATACAACATAACAATTAATAATAGAAATTGGAGTACATAAATAGAGCAAGTACATAATAACAATCTGACGATATAATAGCTATCAGAACACAACATGTCAGAAAAGGAGATAGGTGATTACTTTACAAGAGATAAAAGGCGTTTTTCGGCAGATATAATGTGATCAGTTGAAGTCGGGATCCAACGAAGAACAGACGGCCACAGCGACTTCTTCGTTGTTGGAGTTGAGCTTACACTGGCAGCTGTTGCTGTCGCCGTTGCGGTTGCCGGTGCAGATGAATTCAATTCCTGCGCCATAGCTTTTACCGGAGATCTAGAAATCGAACGGCTCACGCTAATTCTAGCGCTCATATGCTAGATTCCGTAAGCTGTTATTGCTTATATGAACGGAAACGAAAAGCTGGCAAATTGAAGATCAGAAACAGGTAATTAATTGTCGGCGGTTAACGGCGATCGTGATTTTGACTTGGAAAAGAAGAAAAGAGAGGGGAAACGAGTAACTGAATCCAAATGAGCCACGAAATTTTCGGCGAAGTATATTTATGTTACTAGTCCCTTGACTGCTTATTAGTATGCAAATTTAGTCCCTTTCTGGTTTCTGTTTACAGTTTTAGCTAATAATCATCGATTTCTTTCATTTTGGTCCGCAAGTCTAACGATGTTAGTAGGTCTTGGTTAAACTGATACTTTTGATTATTAAATTAACTATAACTATAAATGGTTGCAGCCCTGCTGTAATGATAAAGATGTTATTTTGATAGTAATTACAATTACAATTACAATTACAATAGATGCTATAGAAGTACAGGACAAACACATTCTTCACTAATGGAAATATCTTTCTTAACATGGAATTAGCCAATTAGGTTTCATCACTAATTGAAGTGAATTGGGCAAAGCTTGCAACTTGGATCAATCTTTACAGTTTACTAAATAAACTTACATTGAAAGTGTATGATATCATATGTAGTTTTGTTTTGTTTTTATTAATGGTTGAAACAGTGTCTATGAAATGAGATTGCTTGTTGTGATGACGGCGTTAGAAATATAATACAACCTTGATTTCGAGTATTAAGTTAATGAGTTGAAATTTGCAACTTTAATCGGTTAAAAGAAACAACAATTTGCAACTTTATCGAGTTTGAAACTTTAAACATTATGAAGAACTCTTGCTCAATCTGGCAAAGTGATACAAGGGATAAAACATGACGTTCTTTAGAAAAATAATAAATATAGCAACAAATAATACCAGTAACAGTTACAACCTTATTGTAGCAGCAAAATATTATCTAGTCCACAACCTACCCTCACTACATATATCATCACCATTTACCACCCACAAATTATGGCAAAAAACGACATATTACCAAAAGTGACAAACAAAAAATGCTTGCTCAAGTGATAGCTGTAAAGCACACGAGTATGGGACCGATATGCCAGTCTTCTAGTCTGCTCTGGACTGACCAGCTCGAGAAGAAAGGATGATTCCGACAATAAGACCGTAGAGAGCAAGAGCTTCAGCGAAAATGAGAATGAGGATCATCCCAACAAAAAGCTTTGGTTGTTGTGCATTGGCCCTGGATCATAATTAAGATAATAAATCATTATTTGCCAGGAAGAAAATAAACTATGAACATAAAACAGTTTGGTAAGGAGTTTAAATCAAATCAAAACCCAAGTACATAAATGTTTTTTGATAAATAAAAAGACGGTAGCAAATATTCGTCATGTGGCCAAAAGGAAATTGAGACAGTTGTGACTAGAGGTGGAAATTCGACCCATTTACTTATCAATGGGTCAATTCAGTTATGTTTTATATCTAACAGGTTAAATGGATAACATAAAAAATGGACAATATATTCTTGCAATCAAATTTAATACCCAAATTATCAATTAAAAATGGACAAAAAGTGTTCTGGGCCAATCCAGCTCGACCACTACCAGAAATTACCCGTTTTGACCTGAACCCGTTTTGACCCGCTACCCAAACCCTTCTGATCAGCCCAATTTACCACCTCTAGTTGCATATTGACAAAGCCTTTCAGTAGATTTAAGCATGGCAAAATGCTCACGTGTGAGCTTAATCTAATGCAATCCGGCCATATGTCATCTTAACTAATCAAGCAATTCTTGGTTGCCACATGTTTCTCTTTGTTGCTTATGTGATCTAGCGAAATAAGTAGCTTTAGAAAAGGTTTTTGCTTGCTGCATAGGAAAAGCTTTTATGTCTTGCTACATGAATATATATCAACACTAAAGCCTTTCATGAACAATATATTGGGACGAAGTCGTACTACACTATATGATGACCGAAGCTGATCATTCACCAACATAAGGCCTCTAGAACTTCACAAAACCTATCCTAATTTGGCACATTAATATATAGGGACTAAACTCTTATGTATAAATATATTAGGATGAGATACGTGATGTTTCTCATAAATAAGACATCTATAACTTCACACTTCAACATTTCCAAAATCCCAATTCGACATGACATTTTGGTATAATCTACAATACATGTTAAAACATCATACAATGAGCGAAAAAATCCAACTTATTTCTTAAACCAAGGCGCATCAACTTTCGTTAAAACTTAAATTAAATACTTTTCAATATTTAATATCATATAATAACACGAAACGATAACAAAAATGTATATAAATAAGAAATTATAACTAATTTACCTAACACCAGCATCACCAACAATACCAATAGCCATACCAGCAGAAAGACCAGCAAGACCACAAGCAAGACCAGAAGAAAGATGAGCATAACCATCAAATAAATAATAAGATTTAGCTTTAGGGTTAATTCCAGTACTAATAATAACAGCAATAATTAAACCATAAATTCCCAAAACTCCAGCCATAACAACTGGTACTATTGATTTCATTACTAATTCTGGTCTCATTACTCCCATTGATGCCACTCCTACACCACTCTTTGCCGTTCCGTACGCTGCCCCCATACCTATACATACATATTTATATATAACAAAATTAAATTGAATGTTATATAGATATCACTTGAATAATTTGAATTTGGAATTGAATAAACTTACAGGAGAAGACAAGAGCGGCAGCGGCGCCGAGAAAGCCAAAGAAAGGTGCCGTTTCATCGCCGGAGAAGGTTGAAGACATGATTGGTTGATCGGATCTCAGGATCTAGAGAGAGCTAGAGGTTGAGATATGACGTTTGTATGTATTGTGTGGCTTTGTTTGTTTAATGTGGATTTCCGAGTGTTATTCATGATCATCATGTTCTACTTTATTAAAAAATATCTTTACTTATTATTATTATTAATTTATTATTGTTATATTAAATTAAATATTATTATTATTATTACTCCATCCGTCTAAATTTAATTGTTCCTGACAATCGAACAAAGTTTATAAAAATTATAATTATAGTGTTAACCAATCAAATTTCATTCTCAGTCACTTAAATTATTTTTATTAGTTGGAATTGCAAGTGAACAATTATTTTAAAATATTTATAAAAGAAAATATGAATTATTAATTTGAGACATAGTATTATAATTTCCCTTTTAGTTTTGACATGAACCATTTACTAATACATGTCAATATGTCATGTTATCTAGTTCCTTAATTTTAATGAATAACATTTTTGTTTTATCAATATCGTGTCATGTAAAACATTATTAAGAATCGAGTTTTTATTTCAATCTAAGAACATCCTTTTGTTTTTAAATCCTTCACTTCCTTCCTTTTTCAGATAATAACAAACTCGAGAAAAGAGTGTTACATATGTGAGAAAATATCACGTTTTGACGCGTTTGAATAATTGAATCCAAAGTGTCACCAATTAAAGTGTTCAATTGAGTAGTTTTCCACGTATGAAAAAGAAGAAGAAAACCTTTATTTGTTTTATGTGGGCTGATGTTTTTATGAAAGTAGACTATGGTTTGTTAGGCCCAACATTTTCTCTTTTTGGGCCAAGACTTAAAACTTCTATTATACCACTGACCATTTTCTCGACAATGTTTGACATTTTTAGGACCGTAAGTGAGGCGATCTAAAGTGATGTGTGTGAGTTTGATTCGTTAAAAGCTCAATTCGAACAGATCTTAAATGAGCTTGGACATATTTTGAAGTTCGTTTAACAAACGAGTCTGAGCGTCTCATGTCAAGCTCGAATATGCACGCGAGTCTATTCTAGCCTACATTTATATACAATAATTTTTTTAATATAATACAGTTAATGTGTAATTACATTATAACAATAATTTATAATATATATATATATATATATATATATATATATATATATATATATATTACTTATTACTTGAAATAATAATAGTAATCTTATTATACATATTTAAAATTAAAATTAAAATCACTTTTAAATAAAAAATAATTAAATACATTGTATAATAAACGAGTCGAGCTCGAGCTGAGCTCAATCTTGTAAAATATTAAACGGCCGAGCTCGAGCTTTATATATTACGTTCGAGACGAGCCGAACTCGAGCTTGAGCCTAGTCGAGCTCGAGCTTGAGCCTAGTCGAGCTCGAGCTTGGCTCAGCTCGTTTACACCCCTAGGCATGATAATTATGTATTTGAAATAGGTCTGGCAATGGATCGTATTTGTATTCATATCCGATCCAATTAAATGACTTATTGGATCAAAAAATATATCCATCAATCCAACTAGTAATCCAATAAATCACTCCATTATGATGGATCCATCCTTGGATCGATCCAATTATTTAATTTTAAATACATTATTAGTAAAACAATTCAGATCAAATTCTATTATAATACATACAAATATATGTATCGAAATGACCTGCATTTATTATATATATCTGATAACATAAAGTTAACAGATGCAAACTTCACAATTTGAAATAACGTATTTAAATGTCGATTTGTGTTAAGAAACAAAATTAAACTTAAAGTAAATGGTATTTAGTTGGATGATGAAGTGAAAGGTCGTGAAGCAATTTGTTTACGTATTTAATCCTTTGTTCTACTGTTAGATTTTGGACATTGTAAAATTGTTATAATTCAATGATAAGATCCAGTCTTGTGTTGTTCGACCAGAAAATCGATGTCTCGGTAATGAATTCAATTTGATGCCGTAAAAAGTATATTTTTCTAAATTAATATTACAAAAAATAAATAATAATGAAATAAATGGATCGATCCGGATCGTGATCCGATCCACTTAAATTAATTGGATATGGATCGGATCATGATCCATTTAAGGTGGATCACTAATGGAGCAGATCAAGATCCATTCATTGACAGTCCTAATTTGAAAGCCATACATACTTATAAAGATTGAGAAGATCATATTTTTTCGTAACTAAACTCGTCCTAAATATTTCTAACAATAAATTAAAGTTCCAGAAATAGCTCATCATGATTTATAAATGCTACTCCGTATTACTCAATTTTTAAAACCATGCAATAGGATTAATTCATCCTATTTATAAAACCTCAATTTTCTTATATAAACCAACAGCATTCTTATTGTTTAGTCAGCTTTTAAACGCCTACGTCCACCAACCCCGGCCCTCTCATAATTCATCTCAATGTTTATGTGTTCAATTATTTTTGTCTAAATAAATGCCATTTATTGCAACATAAATCTGCTACCATTGTATTCCTCTAATAAGGAGTATAACAAAAATAAATAATAAATAATAATAATTGAAAAATACATAATGTGACTAAATATGTAGACGTACAGTGACTCGTTCCTGTATCTAAAGATGGTGGAAAGTTTTGGGGTTGACTAAATGTAATCGAAAATTTTACTTGTTATACCGGTAATAATTATGTTTTACTTATCTTTTTATTAATCATTAATTAATGAGTATTAGATAATCATCAGTTTTTCACTTTCTCTCATTTATAGTTGTTTTATTTTGTTTTATTATTATTATTATAATACCTTTTTTGTCATAACTTTTTATTACGTATTATTTATTAAGGTTTATGTCATCAGATAATAAAGAAGTTTCATGACTGTTCACTCAACGTCACTTATTCTTTGTTCTCTTGATTTAATCACTCGACTTTTATTACGTGTTCACTCAAAATCACTCATACTTTTTTTCTCTTGATTTAATCACTCAACTTTTATTCAGTGTTCACTAAGAGTCACTCATATATTTTTTTCTCTTGATTATATCACTCAACTTTTATTGAGTGTTCATGTATGTATTGTGAACTTAAATTAGTTTAGTAATAAAAGATTGAAATGTATTTCTTTTAAATAAAAATGCTGACATGGATTTAAAAAAAAAATTAAAAGGATGACATGGAATTACATTTATTTTATAGGGTTTATGTCACCAGGCCAAATAATAATTAAATTTCACACGTGTTCAATTATATTCACTCATATATTTTTTTTTCATTTAACTACTTAAGTTTTATAAAGTGTCAAATTCTAATTATAGTAGCCTAATTTTGAATATTACTAGTTTTTATATAGCTGACATGAAAATATTTTTAGATAACAATGCTAATATGTAAATTATATCTATTTAATGGTGATAACTTGGTTGCATCTTTATGCAATCGACTTGCCGCATTGACGTTTCATACTTTTTTTCAAGTCTAATTAGCTTTAATTCTAAAATATTAAAACATAGTATGACATAATAGATTAAATTAGCGACTAATTAATAAGATCGAATCATTAATTTTCATGTCATTATTTTTACACACACACACACACACATATATATATATATATATATATATATATAGTATTTGTGCCAACATTTTTTATATCAAGATAATAGAAATAGAAGTGACTTTAATTAAACACTTGTTAAAGTTGATTATTATTTGATGATTATATTTGAACATTATTTAAGACTTGAGTGGTTAAATCAAGAGAATACAAATGTCATTGACTTTAGTTGAACACTTGTGAAACTTGATTATTAATTGGTGATTTTAACCCTATTTATTACTCTCTTTTTTCTCTACTTTTCCTCCTTTGTTTTTAGTAATGTATTCAGTTTGCTTTAATAAATAAAGATTACGTTTCTAACAAAAGTTAAATAGTCCTAAGCAAAAACATTCAAAGAGATGTTGCTATTAAAAATACACTAGCAAGTGATAATTAAACTATAAATTATTTTAGTTGGTTTCATACCTTGAAAATTGCAATTTTTTCGTTTTACCATTACATAATTAATTAGTATGCATGAACATTTTTTAGTTTTAATAAAAAAATACTTTTTATTCTTTCAAAAAGTCATAACAAAAAGTATGACGATTTTGTTTCTTTAATTACCAAAAATATTAGTATTGTTTAAAAATAATAATAGCGTAAATTTTTAATTTTATACCCTCAACAATAATTGTATATTTAGTTTTACTAACGTAAATTTTTTCGATACTGGGTGGAGAGTTTAAATGTGGGGTTCACGAGATGAAAGGCAAACAATTATTTTTTTATGTTTTCAATGTTAACTATAGAAATAATAGTGTAATTACATTTTCCAATATCTGAACAATAATTAGTAGCAAAGCTTTTGGATATATTTAGTAGCATCCAAATTTTTTGACAGTAATCTATTTGTCACGCATTCTATCGATTAAGCAAATCGTTAGACTTTAATATTTTATTAATTAATGAAAGTATATATAAACTAACAAGCTAAGTATTAAAACGGGCCGAGTTGATTATTAATGGCACATTCTCCACACGAAGTGTAAGTATATTGTTTTCTTAAGTGGTGCAGATTCACAAAAACTCGAATACCGGTCTTGTTATTATACTATCAATTAAAAAATATTAAAGCGTCGGATAATATATATATATAATAATATGATTAGTATTAGTATGATAGAAAAAATTGTGATACGGATTATTATAAATCATGTCGGCACTTGAATGAATAACTTTTTAGTTAGTACATGACTATATGGGATATGATGAGATGAGTTCAATTGACCATTTAATTTAATTAATATGATATGATATGATTACAGAAAAAAAAATACTAATACGTACTAATGCTCGTGATTACTATTTTTTTACATAATGAAGTATAATAAGTTGTCTACCTCATGTTTTCATGTATAACTGGGACCATATATATAGTTCACAATATGAATAATAGTCCCAAATCCGCATGTGCTACTTTTTATATGATTTCAATTAGCTTCACGTAAAATTTATATCTACCGCCCATTCCCATCACCACCACCGTCGCGGCTAACCGACACAACATGATGACTTCCCACATTTACTACGACCTCTTCTTTTTCTTCCTCATCCACCATGTTCCACCGTGTACCGCCGGCCACTGGTCCCTCCTCCTTCCAACAATCGGAATCAGCGCCATGCACATGCAATTACTTCCTAACGATCCTATCGTTATGTTTGACCGTACAGACTTTGGTCCCTCAAACATCTCCCTTCCCTCAGGGAAATGTCGTTCGGACCCACACGAAAGAGCTTTGAAGGTCGATTGCACCGCACATTCTGTCGAATACGATATAGCATTGAACTCCATTCATCCCCTTATGGTTCTCACGGACGTGTGGTGTTCGTCTGGAGCTTTAACTCCGAATGGAAACTTAGTCCAAGCGGGCGGATTCAATGATGGTGATCATGTCATTCGAGTTTATAAATGGTGCGATAAATGTGATTGGGAAGAGATACAATACGCATTGAGTGAAAGAAGATGGTATTCTACTAGTCATACACTGCCTGATGGCCGCCAAATTGTTATTGGCGGTCGTGGGCAGTATAATTATGAATTTTACCCTAAAAAGGTAGCTGAGGAGAAAGCTCAAAACCTCCATTTCTTACATCAAACGTACGATAAACATATTGAAAATAGTCTATATCCGTTTGTGTTTCTTCATACTGATGGAAATTTGTTTATTTTCGCGAATAATCGAGCGATTTTGTTTAATTACACGAAGAATGAGGTTATGAGGACTTATCCGGAAATACCCGGTGGAGACCCGAGGAATTACCCGAGTACGGGCTCAGTGGTACTACTTCCATTGCGGATAGTTCAAGGTGTTGTAGGTGCGGTTGAAGTTTGGATTTGCGGAACCCAAAGGTGCTCATGTTAACACGAACAAAGGTCAATTTGTGCGAGCTTTGAATACTTGCGGGCGGATTGACATATCGGATCCAAATCCTAAATGGGTAATGGAGACTATGCCCATGGGTCGGGTCATGGGTGACATGTTGTTGCTTCCAAACAGTGACGTTTTGATTATTAATGGCGGGTCTAGTGGGATCGCGGGTTGGGAAGTTGGGCGGGACCCAGTTCTTCAACCGGTAATTTATAAACTGGATAATCTACTCGGGTTTAGTTTTGAGGTGCAAACCCCGAGCAAAATACCTCGAATGTATCACTCGACTGCGGTTTTGGTTCGAGATGGTCGAGTCCTGGTTGGCGGGAGTAACCCTCATGAAACATATGTTTTCGAAAACGTACTTTATCCAACTGAATTAAGTTTGGAGGCATTTTCCCCGTCTTATTTAGATCCAATCTCATCAACTTATCGTCCCAAGATAGGTTCGTTTGTGACCCGAATCCAATATGGGAAACAAGTGGTTATACCATTCACGGTGCAAGTACTAATTGACCCGAACCTAGTCCATGTGACAATGGCGGCACCTTCATTTAACACGCACTTGTTTTCCATGAATCAAAGGTTCTTGGTTCTTGATAGCGGCAACACCACCAAGTTCACCAAAACCTCAAACTACGAGATTCATGTGACGTCGCCGCCTTCACGCAATGTAGCACCAGCCGGGTATTATCTTCTTTTTGTGGTGCATGGAGAGATACCAAGTGAAGGCGTTTGGGTTCACATGGATTGATAAAACATTATACGTTTTCTCTTTTTTTTATGTGAGGCAAGTGATTTAATTTGTACATCAAAAAATATGATGTGCATCTTACAAATATGTATAAAAAATGTTGTACCGTGTGCATATATAGATGCATATATAATATTAGTATCACAAAACACATTTTGTGTGTACAAATCACTATATTTTTTTGTGGTGTGTTATGTATTATGAATCACTAGGTTATCCTGAATCAAAACTTAGTTTCACTAAAATTAGGTGTCCCTGATTTCTAATTTTATGTGTCCGGTTTTTGAATTTACACAAACTTTTGAGGTTTTCTTTTCTTTTCATGCTTTTAAAGTCTTTTTCCACTTCTGAATAGCGATATCGTAATATATCTCATATATATTACGACGAAACTTAAACCACCAAACCTTATGATGGATGGATTACTCACATCCACGATCAAATGCCATTCAATTGTGAGGCCGTCAAGAAACGGCGAGTTAATGCACTGAAGAGTCATTGTACTTTTCAAAAATATTCATTTGGATCATTGTACTATTTTTACGTCTATTCCGATCATTGTACTAAAAACTTTATACATTAAGTTATTATTCTATATAAATTATTCATTTATGTCATTATATTATTTTTTTTTGTTCATTTAGCCAATTTTATAATATGATACTTAAGTCATTAAACTTTTTAAAATAGCATTTTAAAACTATTATTATAAACATCGTGCATATATAGGTTAATTATGGTTTTGTATAAAAAATATTTATATCAAGTATTTTAATTAATGGTGGTGGATAAAAATTTGAATATTATGTGTGTGTAGAGTTGTAACCGAACTCAAATGATGTTTGTAAATGAATAAATAAGCGACCATGAACGCTTAAAATGATTTGAATTTTTCTGCTATTGTTCGTTCTTAAAAAAAATAAATTTGTTGATGTTCGTTTATTAAGTCGACGAACAAAAACCAACATAAATGAACAAATGTAAACGAACAAACATCATTTGAGTTCGTTTGGTTCGTTTACTACTTTACGCACGCACGATGTTCAATTATTTAGCCACAACTATTAATTAAAGTACTTAATTTAAAGTTGAAAAATATTTATACACAACTATAATTAACACCTATTTCTGAAACGAATAATGATATTTTGAATAGCTGTTTTGAAATTTTTTTTTAATAATTTGAATGTCATGTTTTAAAAGTTTAATTATCTAAATGAACCAAAAAATAGTAAAATGAAATAAATGTATACTTGCATATAGTATAATAACTCAAGTGTATAATTTTTTTAGGATAATGATCTGAATAGACGCAAAAATAATACAATGACTCAAATGAATTTATTTAAAAAGTACAATGACCCTACAATACATTAACTCTTTCTTAATCGAGGATGCATCCATTGCATCGAATATTTTTTGACATCGATTTCGAATATGCTATGAATGTTAAGCTTCTTTAATAAATTCTTTTACGGGTTATAACATAAATTTATGAATATTAGACCTAAAATTGTTAATATTCATCGCGGTGAATGTTATTTAACATTCATGGTGATGAATGTTAAAATTTAAAATATTCTACAAATAATGTAATATTTTAACATTTGATCGTAATGAATGTTAGTTAACATTCATCACGGTGAATGTTAACAATTCATTAAATAAATATTTATCGACTAATGTTATGACTTAAAAATGAAATTCTTTTGTTAATATATTCTTTATAGCATAGATTTCGATTACTATATATTAGTAAAAAAATATTTTTGTTGACATTTTAATTGTTAAGTGTAATATTATTCGTGATTAATATTAAAATTACTGGATTTAAGATAATATACAGGTAATAAATATGGTGTATGATTTTTACTAGAGACAAAACTATGGCATCATCGTTATCATATATATTCTCAAACTTTCTTAGTTTCTTTAATCATTAAAGTTGGAACTTTTTTTTTAATCATTGAAATTGGAGCTTTATATTTAAGATTTATAATTTTATAATAATTGTCAAACAGTAGTAGAGTAATAAAGTTTTAATATACTCCGTATTTAAATATAAATATAAAATAAATAATGTTCTTGAGTCCCACATTAGTCTCGTATGCTAATGATTGTTTACTTGTATAGTTGTATGATCTTTTTTTTTCTAAAACTTTTCACATTAAATTTGTCTACATTTTTATACAACACGTGATAGATTCGCTAATATGAAAAGCTCATTTCTTGTCATGTAAATTACTAAAGAAAATGTCATAAACATAACCATAACCAATAATAATTAAACGGGATTAATTAATTAATTGTTGACAAAATTATATTAAAATTGTTAACGTTCCGTAATCAACAAATACACGTTCAAAATGAGAACAACCATGAACCAATGATTCTCAAACGAAATTATATCATTTTCGTTATGGTTGGGTGACATACCTAAATATTTTTTGTCCATTAACATTAACATAATAACAATAATGAATCAAAAGAAAAGAAAACAACGTTTCTTTGAAGAAGACAATATGAATTTTGGATTTTTGGCAGATTGAACTAGTTACAACGAATCTCCAACGTTAAACATTTATTGCCTTCCAACCCATGTTCCTTGTATGTCCGAAAACACCAATCTTAATCAAATCAAAATATATTTTAAAAATATGATATTACTAATAGTTATTCAAAATGTTTTTAAGAAAGAATGAAATATTATTTAAGAAGGTAACGAAGTTTGTAGAACTTACCCAAATATAAAACAATCATAGGAGCAAACAGAGCATTCAAATTTGTGGAATTTACAAAGTAAAATCAATAAAACAATAAAACAATAAAACAATAATAATTATAATTAATATTAATCATTAGAACTTTAAAATGCCCGGACTTAAATTTTCATTTTTCCAAAATATTTTACGGAGTATTTAGTTTAGGGGAAAAGGAATCTAAGAACAGGGGAAGTGACTGATTTACAGAGAAAAATTAATGACAGTAATTTAAGGAGTAGTACATAGAAATAAATTGTATAGACCAACTTGATAAATTAATTAATATAAATAAATCATCTTCAGTAAAGAATATATATCACACGTGTAAAAATCAACTAAATATGTATGTAAATATTTGATTTAATGATCTGTATACCCTATTTCTGTATGGCTCAATGAATAACAACCCAAATGCCGTCACTTGGAACGTCTTGATGTACCACGAATAACATGTAATACCCCGCTGGTGCAATCACGCTGGACGGTGGTGCGGTCGTGTGAATTTCATATACCGAATTCCCCACACTCTTTGTAGTTTTGCCGCCATCGAGAATCAACAATCTTTGATTCATTGAAAACGAGTGCGTGTTAAAAGATGGTGATATTATTGTCACCGAGAGTAAGTTTCGGTCCACTTGGTTTTGAACCTTGAATTGAACAACTAGTTGTTCTCCATATCGAATATTAGCTTGATTTGAGGGTGAAATTATCTTGGGACGAATCCCGGATGAGGGTGGATCCAAATAAGACGGTGAAAACGCCTCCAAGCTTAATTCAGTAGGAAAAAGTACGTTTGTGAAATTATAATATACATGAGGGTTACTTCCACCAACCAAAACTCTACCATCTCGAACCAAAATCGCGGTTGAATGGTACATTCGTGGTATCGTGCTCGGCTTTTGCACCTCAAAGCGAGAATTAATCGGGCAAAAAGGTCGATAAACCACCGGATTAAGAACCGGGTTTCTCCCATACTCCCAACCCGCGGTCCCATTAGCTGCACCATTAATGATCAAAACGTCACCATTAGGTAGCAATATCATGTCACCCATGACCCGATCCATTGGCATTGTTTCCATAACCCAATTTGGGTCCGGGTCGGATATTTTAATCCTTCCACAACTATTCAAAGCTCCATCAAATTTCCCATTTTTAGCATTCACAAATGCTCCTTTGGGTGCACCCCCACATACCAAAACCTCCACACACATTACACCCCCTTGTACAACATGCATAGGAAGTAGTACGGCGGAACCCGTACTCGGATAGTTCCTCGGTTCTCCGCCCGGTATCTCCGGGTACGTTTTCAAAACTCGGTTCTTCAAATAATCAAGTAAAATCGCACGATTATTTGCAAAAATAAATAAATTACCATCCGTATTAAGAAACACGAAAGGATATAGATTATTTTCAATATCTTTATCATTCGTATCTACTAAAAACCGCAAACTATAAGCTTTATCCGACCCCACTCCCTTCGGATAAAACTCATAATTATACTGCCTGCGGCCGCCAATCACAATCTGACGGCCCTCTGGCAATATATGATTAGTAGCATACCATCTCCTTTGAACTAACCCTAATTTAATCTCTACCCAATCACAATTATTACTACAAGAATTATTAAAAACTCTAATTACATGATCACCATCATTAAACCCACCGGTTTGTACAAGGCTTCCATCAGGCATTAACGCACCAGAAGAGCACCAAACGTCCGTGAGAACCATGAGTGGTCGAATCGAGTTTGAAACGACGTCATATTCGATAGAATGAGCACTACAATCTTTTTGCAAAACGGTGTCGTTTGGATCTTCACGGCATTTGCCATCAGGAAGTGAAATGTTGGATTGACCAAAGTCAGTTCGGTCGAAAATGATGACACGGTCTGTTGGAAGGAGTTGGATGTGCATGGCGGAGATGCCGATGGATTGATGGAGGAGTGACCAGCTGCCGCCGGTGGATACGACGGCGGCGGTGGTGGCGAATTGGAATAAGAAGTGAAGGTAGAGGAAATAAGATGAAAGGATAATGAGTTGATGTGAATCCATGGGTAGGGAGAATGTAAAGTTTGTCGTTATATGATTGGGATTAAATAGATTATGTTGTTTTTAAATTTGTATAAATAAATTATATGTTATGTTACATTAATTATATGGCCGGTATTATGTTAATTTTCATATATATATATATATATAGGGGTGTAGAATTATATGATCATAGAAAGGAAGGAGAGGAAGCACCCATACAAACTCCACGTGACTTTATTCCTTAAGGTATTGGAAGTACTATAAACGAAAATGACCCGTGAGAGGTGACAGAACGGGTCATTTTAATTTTTGGTCGGGTTTTTAATTGTTTGATTTACAGCTTTTTGTAGCTAGTGAAGTAATTAAGATAGATATATTAATTGTTGTTAAATTGTACAATTAAATATGCATGAATTTATATAAAGATTTGATTTTTGCTATACATAATTGGAATCACTTAAAAATCCTAATTAGTTTTCATTACCTATTAATTAATCACGTCGTATGTAAAAAAAGAAAAAAAAATAGTTTTTTGTTTGTTTCATTGTTATCCTCATATCCAAAAGAAAGTAGAGTTGGCAACACGTCTTGGACTATTCACCATATCCACAAATACCAACATTTTGTGCAAGGGTCGTATACGTTTAAGCAGTGGCTAACTAATATCATACTTTTACTCAGCACGTAGCATAAACAAAAAAAAAAAAATAGAAAAAACTGAAAATGCAATTTTTCATAAAAAAAATTTACACTTCGTATAGCTAATAGACTCGTAACAACTACTACTATTATCTTCTACATGGCTTCACTCTTGCGTTTAAGACATGTTAATTACTCCATCTATTGAATGGTTTTTCTAAGAAAATGAAACATTTGGAGAACTTAAAAAGGAATTAGTGTTTGAGAATGCATTCAAATTGTGTTCGATGTCTATTGTGTGTATCCAACTTAGGTTTGCTATTTTCAATGCATCCAACTATTAAAAACGTGTGTTTTAATGTATTTTGTTTATGTGTCATCTGTTTAAGGTGCCATGTGGCATCCGTAGGGATTGACACATCATCAAAAGTACTAAATAATACATTAAAACACACGTTTTTGAAAATTTGATGCATTAAAAATAGCAAACCTAAGTTAGATACACACAATAGACATCGGATAAACGTTGAATGCATTTACAGACACTAATCCCATTTAAAAATAAAAGTTTTTTTTTTCTTTCTAATAGAAGTCGGTTTACTTTTAAAGTTACGAGATCTTATGTTCTTGGGATAATATATCATCTAACCTTTTCGTCAACAACTTCTAATTATTATAATATATACGTGATGTACATATTCATTTATTTATTTTCGATGAAATTTGTTATCACGGGATCATTTTCATAATTTTGATATTTAATATCTTGATATCATTTTCTTTAATAAAAATAAAAATAAAAATATATAGATAGATAGATGCATACTATTCTTCATGTGTGTTAAGTAGCTTAAGTACCATTTTCAACTTCTAATTTGGAATTACAGAGAATGCCGTGTTCATATATAAATAATTTGTGGTCCATTTTAGATCCATTAAATCCAAATGCATACCTTCTAATACCAACAAAATACAACTTGCTCCAATTAAATTCCAACAAGAAACCAATTTATTACTTTTATTTTTTAATTATATTAACTTTTACACCGTTTATTACACGTGAACGATATATTGTCCGTGACATGAAATAATGTCACCTTTTCATACAATATAAAAACCATAGAATAAAATAAAAGTTTCATAATGTATACGTATCATTTAATTTTACCTTTTTTTAATATTGTATTTTTGCATATTGCTTATAATAAACAAAGCCTGGTTAGTTTAGTTTTTAATCGTTTTCTTTGACAAAAAATGGTAATTAATGTGTTAATGTATGAAGTTAATTCAAACTTAAATCAATTTTTTGGGATTTAGTTACTAGCTAATCGATCATATCTTAACGTACCATTTCATGTAATCCATTAATTGAACACGTACTCATGCTTCGTATATATACTGAATGAAAATGATATTTACATGTTTAAAATGTAGAACTTAATTAAAAAGCAATCTAACAATTAACATGATAATGACATGTGACACAATTAATGAAAAGGATACGAATTAAGGAAGAAAATGTTTATACTAATTATATCGTTATATTAATTACTCTTATATCATTGTAAACGACGATCATCAAGAAATTGAGGTAATATTCATCAATTATAAACGATGTAGGTTTTGTTACATAAAAAATCGTACGTAGTAACTATTGTTTTTATAACAATGCATGGTTAACAGATTTCCAAGTATATCTTAAAGAACAACGAAAAACACAACCAAAATCCGTGGTTTTGGCGTGGTTAATTATATTATGTAACTTTTGGGTATTAGTCTGTGGTTAGAACTTTGGATGGATGTGAATGGCTGGACACAAACAGAGGAATTAAAATTATACGAAACAAATTTGTTAATTTAGGAAATTATTAGTTCTGATTTTTAATTTTTGAAAAGGGTTAATAGACGTATATTTTACTTTACATTGTGAAAATGTCTAATTAAGTTACCTGAATATTAATTTATTTAATTAAATTATTGAATTTATTATTTACTGAATCCCATGCTTAATTGAACATTTTCAGAAAATATATGGATGTATCTGTCTGTTAACTATTTTGAAAATGAATCATTCAATTTATTAGTTACTAGGTAGCTATCCATCATATCGATCATTATTTCTAGCTCTTTTTACAAATTAAATGAGGCAAACTTAACTGTGCATGTGCCATGTTCGAATATGTGTATGTATATGACATGAAATGGCGAATGATGTATAATAGTACCATGTATATATACTTGGTGACTAAATCGAATGATTAAAATTCGAAACAATTAATGCAAAGGAAACCAATTAAAAGACGAAAGCCTCAACCCAAGCTGGCACAAGATTGATGAATTGAAGGTCGTCGTAGTCTCATTTTCAGCAACCGAACATATTATAATGTCGATTATTGTGTCTTACTATACGCCAGCTCGAATGTAAAACATGTTTCAGCTAGGCTTTTGTCAATAATCAGTCTTTTAGAACGTTGTAACTTCAATAATGGAACAAAATGTTCAAAACACGTTATAGGTTTTTGGATAAAACTACTGATTTGCGAAGGCGTAAAAAAAAAATGAAAATCAGCAGAATATAATGTTGATTTCAAGTATACATTTTTGTTGATTGGAAAATGACATGATGATAGGTGGACATAATGTAGCCCGAAAGGGTGATCTCAAATGACTAAAATCTAAAATGTTATACATCAAAGGTGTGACTATTGAGACTCAGTTTGGTCATGTATCATGTTTCATGTATGTGGTCACCTCTTTGTATAATAGTAGGTCATACGATTCTTTCATTAAATAGTAAGTATCGTGTCTTTAAAGTGTGTGTTTACAAGCTAACATAGCTAGCGTAGTCGTTTAAAAATCGAATAAAATGCCACAACTATAGACATATATCATGTATATAATAAGCCTGGTAAATTTGATGAATTAATGTCAAAATGTCCATTATGTTGATTTGTACGCCATAAGTTAATATCGATATATACTAGATCCAACAACAACTAAAATTGTCACAGCGTTAACGTATATCCAAAGTTGCAACAGGCGGTGCTGAATTGAACTTGGTGAAATAGGAAGTCTTCAAGTATAGTAGGCACTTTACAGGCAGAGTTTGTACAAGCTTATCCTGCCATTTCCATAAACTCTGTCTTGTGACATTACAAAAGTCATGAAAATTTTCAGTTCCCAACCTGAATTTAGATGAATTAACAATAATCAATGACTCCCTAATAAGCAGTGAATAACTCACTTTCCACCATTCAAAAATGCGACAGCCAACTGCATTAATTAACCACGTACAGAACCTTTTACTACCGAATAGGCGAATAATCTATTACTTCATGGACTTCACACCACTGAATGGGGCAGATATTAGAGCTTATATCAATGCCACAAGATTCCAAAGTTAACATATACAGTAAGAAGACGATTATGAGCCATACATACGCCAAATAAGTGGATTTTGTTCTTTATATATAGGAATATGATACAAAGAAATCCAATGTAAGAAGTGCATATATCATAAGCCAAAGATGATAGATACTAAACCCAAAGACTCCCTGCAGTTAATCAACCCATTTGGACCAATCCTCAGCTGATCCGTTTTTACATGCACCAAATGGTATCTCCTTCACATTTGAGATCATACCGTAACCAATTTCAATCATACCAATTTAATTTTGTGGCAAAACTAAATCAAATAAATCTGCTTTTAATTTACAGTATGATCTTTATAACATGTAACCCACACCACTCTGAAATATCTGCATTGATAAATTAAGCTGATTAACTGCTTCAAGATTTTTCATCCAAAATTTAATAATTAAATAGATTCTCAACAGATACATAAGGATCACTATAAACCCAAACATCATATTAGACCACATGCGATATTTATCAAATCTCAAAACATTTTATACCATCAATAAAACTCCACATCAAACTAAACTGGCTAACAATCTACTTATTAGTTCATGACCACAATAAAGAAAAAGAAAACGAAAGTTTCAATATGTAAATGCAACATATACTTCATCAACCTAATCAAATACTACTCATTATCGATCAAGGTTCTTCTAAGCACGCTCCCCACGAATACGACGAGCCAATTGGACATCTTTGGGCATGATGGTAATCCTCTTAGCATGAATTGCACACAAGTTGGTGTCCTCAAACAGACCCACAAGGTAAGCTTCTGCTGCCTCCTGAAGTGCCAACACAGCATGGCTTTGGAACCTCAAATCAGTCTACAATCACAAAATATCATCAACCGAATCATTAGTAATAGTAGGATTAAGATATATGTGAACTAGTGAATCAGGCAATTATCATCACCTTGAAATCCTGAGCGATTTCACGAACAAGCCTTTGGAATGGTAGTTTGCGGATTAGGAGATCAGTACTCTTCTGATACTTGCGAATTTCACTGCGTTCGATAACATAATAGAATAATGTTAATTCCTCCATAATAAACAGTTTTGCCGATTTCTAGTTGTACAATTGGACTTCATTGGCATAAAAATGAAAATAATTAAGTACTTATCATAACAATTGACCTAGTCACATTTAATAAACTGGAATTCAATATTCTAGGGTTTAGAAAAAGAAAAATTAAGCAATCATTGTAGAAACCATTAGTTAAACTACATCAGAATAAATCTAATCAAAACTGAAAACAGTCGAATAGATCAATTCATGAATCATGCATGCATGCATGCATGCAAATTTTTTAAGAAATCAAAGTTAGTTGATGATTTTCAATCGTACATTGTACTTCATTAATCTAAATGGATATAAAAAATTTACTGATTAATAAAGTACAAGATACGATTTAATTTCAAACTATCTATGTCCGTAAAATGCAAGAGCTAGAAACCTCATACAATTCGATATTCTAGGGTTTACAAAGAATAGAAAAAACCGAGAAACTGACCGAAGAGCAACAGTTCCAGGACGAAAACGATGAGGCTTCTTCACTCCTCCTGTCGCCGGAGTTGTTTTCTTAGAAGAAGCATGCTGCAATATAACCGAAACAATTCACAAACGATTCACATATCATAAACAGTATTAATTTATCATCAAACCATAATTTTATTCCGCTTACCTTGAGAATGAGTTGCTTTCTCGGAGCTTTTCCACCGGTGGACTTGCGAGCAGTTTGTTTAGTACGAGCCATTACAACTGCAAGCAACTGATACAAAACTGTGATAAAGATGTAAACAAATTAAGTTGAACATTATAATCAAGAAAGTAAGGACTAAATAGAATATATACCTGTTGAGAGATTATATTGCAGTAATTTGTAAAATGGTTTGTGAGTTGGTGAAGAATGTGATGTGGTGGTATGGGTATATATATACACACTCGTTGGTTGAGTCGGTTACGATTATAAGGTTGACTTTGGATTAATTTTTAGAAAGATTAATTATTATGATCTTTGTACTTATTTCTTATTGGTTGTATGGTTTATTTGGAGGAATCTGATTGGTTGTAATTTGTTTGACATGGATTATAGTAATTTTTGTGTTTCTTCTGTGTCTTTAAAAATCATTTTCCAAATTGATAGTATTTTGTTATATTATTTTGCAGTAATATAATTTGATATTATTAATTAATTAAATTAAAAAATAAATATAGCAAGGGGCAATTCATATATCACTTTGAATCGTGAGCCTAGAAATTATGCCCCAGATATTCCTTGTTCTTCAAGGACTGACAATCGATTAAGCATATTTAAAGTTGCATCTCGAAGATTATTCAGTAATGGTGGGAAAAAACGAGCATTGGCTGGTGATGAGAAACATAAGGCTCATAGTTATATCTTGCTCAATTGTCCAGAGGTTTTCCCTTTTATAAGGTATAAAACCTCTTTCCTAATGACCATTGACTCAAAGTTTATTTTAAATTCATCTTTTATTATTTATTCTTTAGGTTGTTTAACGAAGCCATGGTACAACATAATCCCGATATTGATGATGAATCACTTGATAGAGCCAGAGATAAGGATTTTGCTAAGTGGTTCATAATCATTTACTATTACTAAGTGAGCCAAACGATATCAATGTAAATTTGAAGAATTTAGCACGAGGACCAATACGTTACATACTATCACATCAAGGATATTTTGTCAATGGTTACAAGTTCCATACTATTCGACACGGAGTTGGTCGGGTCACACAAAGCAGTGGTGTATGCGTGAAAGGGTCTGTTTATGACGACTCCGAGTTTGACTACTATGGATCCTTGGTTGAGGCCATAGAGGTTGAATATCATGGTGGAAAAAATGATCGTTGCATTGTTGTCTTGTTCAAGTGTGATTGGTTTCATCCTAGTGAAGGGGTTAGGGTGATAAGTAAGTATAATATGGTTGATGTCAAATTCAAAAAAAAGGATGCCTTGACGATCTCTTTATTCTGGCATCACAAACACAACAAGTTTATTATGTGACTTATCCTTCAATGACAAAGGATTTGAAGGAATGGTGGGCTGTTGTCAAGACAAAGCCAAGAAGCGTTTGTGAAATTGCAGAAGTTGGTAATAAGGTATGTGATGATGATAATATAGATGAAGAGCATTTCTTTTAAGAAAGTGAAAGATTAACTTGTGCACCCAACACAATCATTCATCTGATGACTAGTATGTTTCCATCAATCATAACATAAAAGTTTATTATTTTTATTTTAGGTATCCAAGTTATTAAGAAGCCTAGTAATAAAGTTGTATTTCCTTAACTACTAAGTTTATGAGCTATATGTTTATATGTAACTGATTGAAACCTTTAACATGTTTTCTAACTGATCACTTTTTTATTTTCAGAGGTAATGGGACGTGGAGGTGATATACGTAGAGGTGGAGGTCAAGGTCGAGGTCGATGTCAAGTTAGTGATCGAGGTAGTAACAGTACACTTGGTCACAGTGACACGGGGGCAGATGAGTCCCTTTCATCACCTGTTGGAGGTGGAACTGAGGACATCATCGAGGATGAAATCGGGGCTGAAAATCAGAATATACCACTTACTAGTGATGGTGAAGGCTTAGGTGAATCTTCACAATGCCAAGTAACGGGGCAGAACAGAACACATGAACCATTTCATCCCACAAGACTTACATTGTACCAATTGGGGATATGTATGGATATATTTGATTTAAACACAATCTTACTCTTGCTACTGATTCTAATGCATCATTTTAATTCTATAGGTTTGATGAGCAAGATGTAATGAAATCAATTTCCAATATTATAAAGGAGATGTTCAGCGGTAGTTGGCCAACATGGACTAAAGTTCCCAACTCTGATCGCGAGTTGATGTGGCAACGCTTCCAGGTATCTACTTACTATTTTTCTTACCTTCTAAACGTATAAAGTTATTTTACAGTGATTTTATATATATTGTTGTTGGTTGGGTTGTTGGGTCGGGTTTACATTATAGGTGAATAAAGAAACCACATGACAAACAACTTATATTATGCTTTAGAACAACTTAAAGACATCATAATAACGGCACAAAACAGCAACAAAATAATGTTGTTTTATACAGCAAAAAACTGTTGTAAATAGCAGACAAACGGCAACATATAAATATTATATTACGCAAAAACCGTTTTCACTTTTTATCACAAAAAACTGCATAGAAACAGTAACAAAAAACTGCACTATAGTGCTTTAGATGAATACATGTTTTTCAGGCATAAACATAATAATAAAAAAAAGTTTAAACAGTAAGTGATTCGTTTTCAGGGATTGTTTGAGTGGGATCCGAAATATAATGAACTAGCTAAAAAGAATTGGGCTTATATGATGGGTCTACAACATCGTGATCTCATGAGGGGTGCTCGAGATGTAGCCAAACGTAATTATACAAAGGAGACGGGTTTTACTGTTGGTGATAATTTATCTGTTCTAAACCCATTTTTCCCTGTGTGGATTGATGAGGACAACTGGGCAACCATAATTAAAGACTTTCATCGCGCACATCGTGTTTGAGTTCATCTACTAGTCAGGTGGCTAGGGCTGATGAGGTTAGTTTATTCTTGGTCATATGCAGCTGTTGGGATGGGTTGGCTTCAGTTTTTAGGTCATGTTAGACTACTGATGGGCCTCATTGTGCTAGTATGTTCTTTGTATGAATATACATTCGAATGTATATATGCGCGCGTGTGTGTGTATACACATATAATATGTATGGATTTCGGGCAGTTGGGTTTTATTGGGGTAGGCTACTGTTGGGCTAAGATATTGTCGAGTTGGGTTGCTATTGGGTTGGCCAGAATCTGAAAATAGCTCGCTCCTAGGTAGTATTAGGTTGTTAGAAGCCCTTTCCATTGTTTCTTTTACTTTTAATTAAGTTACAAAAGTAAACTTCATCATTTACCCATTTTGACCCATTAATGGTACTATTAATAAGGCATAATAATTTGTTATAATGTGCAATTATTTGATTCATTCGTAATGATTGTTTATGTGTATGTGTTTCACTTCATAGGTACAAAAGTTGAAAGAACAACTTGTTGAATCTCAAGAGCGAGAACGGACAAGAGAAGCGGACTTGAAAAGTATGCAAGAACAAATTGCACTTTTAACAAAGGCTTGGAAAGAGAATTTTCTCACCACCGCCTAACCAGTATTGATCCCTGCATAGTTGGTATTGATCTAGCTGAACAACAAATGTTGTTAAGTTAATTTATAACTCATCTTTTGATACTCAACGAATTTGTTGTGTATTAGGATGCTTGACTTGACTCGACTTGTTAGGTGTATGTAATTTCGATGCTCGACTTGTTTAGATATATGCTATTTGGGTGATTGTAACAAATCTTGATGGTTTCTGTTTGTTATCGTTTCGAGCAGGTGACAAGGTATATAATATAGGTAATATGAATAAAACAGGGGCGGTTTTGGATAATTTAATGAAAACTTTCGTGAAAAATCTGTGGGAAACATATTTTTGAGGAAAGGTATCCCGTGGGGAGCGTATCCCGTGGAAAACCCGTGGCAATCTTTATATTTTCCACGGAATGTTATAAGAACCCATAAATCTGTCATTCTACGGATTATCCACAGGTTATTTCGTCACAAAATTGACCTTCGTGGGAAAATCCGTGAGAAATTTTATTACCCACGCCCCGTTTTACCTCGGACCAAATTCGTGAGAAATCCGTGAAAAATGGGGATTGCTCACGAATTTCATACGGATTTGACCGTGTGAATTCGAACATTTTCTTATAGTGTATGTCGTTCCCATCAACCAAATAAATGGATGTAGGTTCGAGTCTCGGTGGAGAAAATATGTATGTAATTCGTGGGTTGTACATATATGTGAAATATTTTATAGGATTATCGTATCGTTCTAAAACAAATATATTACTTCTAGGACTTCTCCCCACTAATCGGGCAGATATATATTAGAGCTGTATATCAATGTCAATCGCAATATTCCAAATTTAACATATGTTGTACGAAGATGATTATATATGAGCCACATACGCCAAATAAATATGCATATATCAGTCTATGTGATCCCAAGAAATCCAATGTAAAAAGTGAATCATACAGCAAGGAGGATAGACGTTTAGCCGAAAAGATTCTTAAGTTGTCTAGATACCTATGCGCTCAATACACGACCGGGGATCTGATTTTGATAAATCAACCAACAACGAGGCTTGAGAAGTCAGATAAGAAACACCTTCTCAAGTTATTTCTTCATTCCCCTGCAGTCAACCAACCCATTTGGACCAGCTCTCAATTGACCAATTTTTACACCAAATGGTATCTCCTTCACATTTAAGATATGGTTCCGCAACCAATTGATTTTAATAGAATTCCCACTTAATTTATCCTTGTAATATCGACTCAAAATCCATCAAAAAGACAATCTTTGGATCTCCCGAAAACTCTGCTCCTTATTAGGCTAGCTCCTTAGCTGAGAAAACAATCTGATTTCGAGCATTCAATATGACGCGACCCACACAGCTATGAAAATGGATGCTTTAAAACGTCTATGCTGTAGAACAGAGGGTGATATAATTTCCTTTTGTGTATCCGCACATCTATTTCTAAAAAAGTTCAAAATTCTATGTGATCAACCGAATCTCATGGCTGATCGATTAATTATTCATCCAAAAATTAAATGACTAATTTCTCAATACATACACGAAGATTAGTATAAACTCACACATCAACTCTAGACCAAATGTAATATTTATCAAATCATAATGCATTTTATACCATATCATTGAAATTCCAACTTAACAAACTTCCATATCAAACAGAAATCTTCTTACAAATTCAGTACCACAATAAAGGAAAAAACTAAGGTTTCAATATGTAAAAGCAACATATACTTCATCAAGTTAATCAACTACTCCAGTACTTATCATCAAGTTTCTTCTAAGCACGCTCCCCACGAATACGGCGAGCCAACTGGACATCTTTGGGCATGATGGTGACCCTCTTAGCATGAATTGCACACAAGTTGGTATCCTCAAACAGTCCCACTAGGTAAGCTTCTGCTGCCTCCTGAAGTGCCAACACAGCATGACTTTGGAACCTCAAATCAGTCTACAACCAGATAATATCATCAATTGAATTGAATGATTAGCAAAACAGCATAAATTAAATATATATCATTGTAATATTCTTATATATCAACTATTGAAACCAGTAACAATCAATCACCTTGAAATCCTGAGCGATTTCACGAACAAGCCTCTGGAATGGCAGTTTGCGGATTAGGAGATCAGTACTCTTTTGATACTTGCGAATTTCACTGCATTTGATAACATAATTAATAAGTAAATGGAAATTAATCAAGACCTTATTTTATAACTATTGACCTAGTATTCTAGGGTTTAGAAAAAAAGTTTAAGAAATCATTGCAAAATATAAATCAAAATTGATCCAAGGACAGTCAGATAGATGCATGCATGCAAATGTTATAAGACATCAAATTAAAGATTTTAAATCTAACATTATATTTCATTGATCGACTTAAATGAATACAGAAAATTTTGCTAATCAAGTTATATATAGAAACGATTTCGTACTCTATTTAAGTACGATCCATAAAAGCAAAAGCAAGAAACCACAATTTGATATTCTAGGGTTTAAAAATGATATCGAAAACCAAGAAACTAACCGAAGAGCAACGGTTCCTGGACGGAAACGATGAGGCTTCTTTACTCCTCCTGTTGTCGGAGTTGTTTTCCTAGCAGAAGTAGCCTGCAATATAATCGAAAATACGATTCACAAAATATATTCAGAAATTAAGAAACAACATTAATAGATCATCGAACCCTAATTAAACTATTATACATACCTTAAAACCGACAGAGAGTTGCTTTCTCGGAGCTTTTCCACCGGTGGACTTGCGAGCGGTTTGTTTGGTACGAGCCATTGCGATCTATTCAGACAATTACTAATCATCAAAACATAAACAAGACGTTGAATAAGATATAATTAAACAAATTTATTTAAAATTATAAGAAACTAAAATAATACCTATGAGAGATTAATTAGGGCGTAATCAGCAAGATGGTATGCGAGTTGGCGTAAAATGTAATGTAGGCGTATGGGTATATATACACACGCGATGGTTGAGGCGGTTACGATTATGAGGTTAAGATTTTTGAAAGAGAAATTGTTATTATGATCTTGGTGCTATTTTCTGATTGGTTGATTGGAATTTTTAGAGGAACTGAATTGGTTGTAATTAATTTGACATAGATTACCCTAATTTGTGTTTTTTTGTGTCGCTAAAATTGGTAGTAGGTTTTTTTTCGGAGTAATCAACAAAGTGTGTAAAAATTATTTTCAAAATAATAATAATAATAATAACATGAAAAATATTATACACAGTCCTTAGACTATGTATAAAGTTTTAACTTCTATCAAAAATCGCATAACTTTCTTTAAGCGTTATAAAATCGTAAATCTCAAGTAGTAAAATAGTCAAATTGTAAGCTACCAACCACTCATAAAATTTTTAGTTGTTATCCATAACTCTTACGGCTATATTTAGCAAATCATATCCTAATAATGTAACCGATTGTATTGGTGAACTTTTATTTTACACATTTTATTTTTGTTCATGTACATGTATAATTTGGTTAAACAATTACAAGATAATAGAGATGTTATATTGTTATTAACCAACCTATAATCTATCATACAAATCTCATTAATACATTTAAATAATATTGATACTAAAATTATAAACAGTTATTTTATACAATTTTTAATAGTTATTAGTAAATTATTTGATATAATAAATAATATATTATTACCAACATTTATCTAATATATAAAAAATCAATAAATACTTATTGCACTTAATATATTGTAATTCATTTTTATTATAATAATAATACGGAGTAATCAATATTAAAGAAAAATTAGTGAGTTTTGGTAGTATATAATTGTTAAAATGAATTGATATATAATGTCATAGAATATATATATATATATATATATATATATATATATATATATATATATATATATATATATATTAAATTTTATAAATGATCTCGTGGTTTATACCGATTTACATGTCTATTTATTCTTTTTTTTTGCACTTTTTCAATTTAATAAATTTACATTTTCTGCAAAATTGGTTCATCTTCCACCTAAAATGACTAAAGTACTTTTTTTTTCTTGTCACTTTCAGATAGTCAGGTTCTAAGTAGTCAAAAGGTACTTTAGTCATTTTAAATGTGTGATATCGCTCATTTTGTACATGTTTATACTTCGCAATATCATCGTTTTCTTTACTTGTTTATAGTCAATTTCGTGAACTTTCGATACTTATTAGGTTGGAAATTGCTTTCAGGTACAATTGTCGGAGTATTGGTGAAAAGAGCTCGAATGTTGAAGAAATGGAGAAAAATTCAGGATTATCTGAAAAGATAGTAGTACGCGATCACGTAAAGCCACCAGGATCGCGTACTACTGAAGAGTACGCGATCGCGTAGGGGTTAGAAGTCTGCGTACCTACAACTAAAAACCTCACAGAAGTTCTCTAGGCTTAGGTACGCGATCGCGTGAAGTTTACAAGTTCGCGTACGTTGTACTGAAATCGAGACAGAGGGTTCCAAGAACAAACTACGCGATCGCGTAAGATTTGCCAGGATCACGTACTAACTATTATTACGCGATCGCGTATGCGTCACCAGGATCGCGTACTCGGGCGGCCACCAGCTTTTCTAAATAGTATAAATACGAATTTTAAATATTGTTAACAAAACTTTTGGATACCAAAAACCCTAGGCTACGAATTTATTCACACTTTTTGAGTATTTCATCAATTTTGGAGTTATTAGATTCGTGTTTAATCATTCGGCTCGAGTAATCATCGATTAATCATTGTAATCATCTCGTGAACCTTTTTATTTTAATATAATCATGTTTCCTTTGATTTTAATTATTAATTTTGATTGTTCTTGTTTGACTATGAGTAGCTAATTTCTCACACACTAGCTTGGATGAATTAGCTAGTGATTAGGGATGTGATCCTCAAGTTATATGCAAATTAATTTACGTTTAATCGAAACCCTTGTGTAATTGAGTTTTAAACCATTGTTAAAGCTTATTGGTGATTTAATTAGTAACTATAGCGAACGTTTGTTACAAAGTTATTTCATTTATCAATTATATGTCTATGTATGATTGGACTTTGATTGCGGACGCAATTTTGGTATAAGTTAGACAACTAAACTCAATTGTGCAAGTTAGTAATATTGGCTGACGTCTTTTACTAGATTAAATTGTAAGTTGACGAATCAAGATTAGGGTTTAGGTAACAGCGAGCGTTAAGCCTAGTCTAATTGAGATGAACAAGTTTTGCTAAATAACTGGTTTTAATTACACACCCTAAAGTCACTAGTGAAATAATCCAAGTAAGTGTCGTTTTTATTATCTGAAAGTTAATTCAATCAAATTTGACACTTCCTGAGTCCACTCATTTTATTAATTTCGTTAGTTTTAAGCAACGTGACAATTCAGTCACAAAACCCCCACATTTACTTATTTGTTTAGATTAATTTACACTCGAACACGATTCTTAAATTCACATTCTCCGTGGAACGAACCTGAACTTACTGTAGCTATTCTATATACGATAGGGTATACTTACCTCGTTGTGTATTGTTTAATTACCGTATATTTAAGTTTATTTTTATAACTAGATTTTACACATCAATGTGAACTGAAAATGTGTATACGGGGAGTTTCAATAAAGGTGTAAGCAACATAACCATTTATATATAAATGTCAAAATAAAAAATATAAACATATTATGTATTAAGATAATATTATATTATTTGATGTTAAAAACATACAAAATAACTGTATAATATATAATTATATAAGATTATTATTATTGTAAATACAAACGTACTCCCTCCGTCCTAATTTAATTGTCCTGTTTTGACTTTTGGAGTCTTTCTTTTTCAACTTTGACCTTGAATATATTTGTCTGTGCTATATAATATTTGATGTAAAATATATGAATGGATTGAGTTTTAAAGGTATTTACATTGGTATAATTTACATCAAATATTATATGGCACAAACAAATATATTCAAGATCAAAGTTAAAAAAGAAATACTTCAAAAGTCAAAATGGGACAATTAAATTGGGATGGATGGAGTAATAAAATAAAGTTTGAGAAAATATTACTACATATCTAATAATGTAACATTATATTATATTATATGTTACTATATAAAATAAAAATATTGTGTTATAAGATTATAAATAATTAAGTGGAATGATTTGTTCTCCTAATATTTATCCTACTTATCATTTTGATTGACACATAGTTAGACCATCAAATCATACAAGGGAAAAGACCGTGGATAACACACTTTTACATATTTATAGGATTAAGGATAAATATGAGGAAAAATTATTTTTCAATAATTATGAGAGTACAAGGAGTAGTTGTTCATCATTCATAGCAACGAAGTTCAAATATAATAGATATAGTCAATGTTGAAAATGTGAAAGTGATTTTTTAACTTCGGCCTCCAACACCGACAAAGAGTGATCAACTCGATGTTTATAGTTTAGTTTTGTAATAATAATAAGATTACTGATCTTAGACATAATAAATCAAAAAAAAAAAAAAATTCAAAATTCCGAATTCTAAGTAAGCACACTACAATGGAGAATATCAATAACCAAACATGAATTGTAATGGAATATCAATTTGATCATGTTACAAATAATTTTGTGAACCAAAATGGGAAATGCCTTTTCACTGCATCTCCTAACTTACTTGCCAACGATTGTTCCAAATTACTGTAAAAGAATTGCCTTCCGAAAAAAGAAACTTTTGCCTCATTGTTCAATGAGATCCCCATGGACAACGTTTTTAACTCTATCCTCCAATTATTGTGACATCTTAGTCAATTGATATTCACATTAGTCAATGATATCAAAAGAAACTGAAGATGAAGATGATGAAAGAGCACTGGTACAATTGGATTTAGTCGGTAACTAGACCAAGTTTTTCCAATCCTATCCCGACTTTTGGAATTAAACAATTAATAATAGAAAAATATTTATGTTATTTGAATCACGTAGTTCAACCGTGATGTAGATTGCAAATAAGATAACTAGATTAAACCCGTTGAATCCAATGAATACCAGGAAAATCTCTTCTAAACACGTTGATTCACAAGAATACCGCGGTTAGGATAAATTCAACTCAATCGTAAACGAAAATTGAGAGAAAATTCAATTTCTTCAAAACTCAAAACTAACTTCTGTTCCATGTTCCACAAACCCTAAAAGGGAAACATAAAATTCAAACGGGCCAAAAAACATAACGGGCCTAACATAAAAACCCAAAATAAAAATAAAAACATAAAATGGTCCATAACTTCTTCTCGGAGTCGTTTTTGTACGGCAGTTTACCAGGAGATGGGCCTCGATCCAAGCTTCGATTTGGCAGTTCGTGGGCCAGAAATGGAGCCCCGTAGCCCAAGTTATGGGCCTTTTCGTGAAGCCCTTTTCTTTACTCGATCTTGGGCCTCCATAAACATCAAAGCCTAATAATCAACACTTGGGCCCGCATCAAACCGCAATCTAACTTTGTTATGCCAACTGAAAATTTTCCGAATACGCGAAGGTCACTTGACTTGTAGAACTCAATAATATCTAAGTATCGCCTTCAATGTTCACCCATATGGGCAGAGCATCTACAAGCTTACTCCACCATTTCCATGAACACAAAGATTTCACTCCAATTTCACCGCATTCATATTCGCCAGCCTTAATTTGGATGGGTCAACAATCACAGTGAATACCTGAGCTGCAATTTACCTCACTTACCACCATTCAAAAATGTGACACCAAACAGCACCAACCATCGAACATTTGAGGCATTTGACCTCCATATGATCAATTAACTCACAGAGTCACAGACATCATCACATATATGGGTAGTTGGAAGAGTACAAAAGTACAGAACCTATATCAAACAATAATACTCCAAATTTGACATAGTGAGGAGATGATTCATTAGCCATAGTGCCATAGTGCCATAGTGCCATACACGGAAGTACCAAATACATATGATCACTTTACTGGAAACCAAAGAAAATCAGACAGATTATAGACCTTATAGAAGATCCGGAATATGGGCATCATTTACCAAAGGGAATTGACATTCAACCAAATTTCCTGGACACAAACGCCAACCATCGGCATTACTTCGGAGCAGATAAATAACGCTTCACAAATTAACCAGTATCAAGAAGTCAGATATGCAAACTACTTCTCCAATTCAATGTACCAATTCACCCATTTTGACCAACTGTCCTTCAATCTGTTACCTTTTAATACTTCCCAATTTCAAGGGCAGGTGCTTTTTCGATTCATGGGCAGATAAAGTATCGACAGGGACAACTTAATTTAAAGGATAGTTTTATCTATATCAATCAGTTATTACAACCAGTAGCAAATTAAAGCATCCATATTTTTCACATATTAGCTTCAAAACATATTAAAGATCGTTAGGAGGCCCATAAACATATAACAAGTACATGTATTAAATCTCAATCCATTTTATACCATCAATAAAATTCCAACAATTTCCATATCAAGCTAACACAACAGTTTCCTACAAGTTCACCATAATAAAGGAACAACAGAAGTTTCTAGTATGTAAAGGCAACATACATTTCATCAAAAGCTAATAGAATACTCATTATCAAGATTCTAAGCACGTTCTCCACGGATGCGACGAGCCAACTGGATGTCTTTGGGCATGATAGTAACCCTCTTAGCATGAATTGCACACAAGTTGGTATCCTCAAAGAGTCCCACAAGGTAAGCTTCAGCTGCCTCCTGTAGTGCCAACACAGCATGGCTTTGGAACCTCAAATCAGTCTACAACCACAAAATATCATCAATGGAATCATTAGTATAAACAATATGAATATCATTGTGAGATTAGTTCTATATGAACTAGTGAAACAAGCAATAATGACCTTGAAATCCTGAGCGATTTCACGAACAAGCCTCTGGAATGGCAGTTTGCGGATTAGGAGTTCGGTACTCTTCTGATACTTGCGAATTTCACTGTATTCAATTAGATAATCAGAAAAATACTAATTCAACACAAACAGCCATATATAGTCATGATACAATTGCTAAATTTATTAACTTCACATCTTAAACTGAATTTAGATTTTATAATAAGGTTTAACATATGATAGTATACTGCACATGTTTTATATATCAAAACATAAAACATAAGGAAAATTACAATTCAATAGTCTAGGGTTTTTAAAACAAAAAATGAGAGGCTCACCGGAGAGCAACAGTTCCGGGACGATAACGATGAGGTTTCTTCACTCCACCGGTTGTCGGAGCAGACTTCCGAGCTGCCTGAACATAATTTAACAATGAATTAACAAAACATAAAAATATAAAATAAAAATAAAACCTTGAAATATAAATACTACGAGTAAATTAAAATAAGAATCTGGATAAATCGGAACGAGAAACACATACCTTGGTAGCGAGTTGCTTCCTGGGAGCTTTTCCACCGGTGGATTTGCGAGCGGTTTGCTTAGTACGAGCCATTGCCTTTTCAGATTACTAGAAACTGATCATCATAAAAAAGAAATCAAAAGTTTAAATTAAATCAAGTGTTAACTAATTGAACATAAGAATTGAAGAAACAGATGATGAGATTTATTTAGATACCTTTGGATTGTGAGAATCAAATAAAATTAGTAACATTCGATAACTAGGGTTTTGAAATTGGGGAAGATCGTGAATTTGGTCGGAACGTACGGATAGTTATATATACACACCTAAGGTTGACTTTGGTTAATAGTCTACGGAGAGAAATTATGTTGATCCGCGTGATTTTTTCTGATTGGTCGTTTGGAGCATTTGGGAATTTTTGATTGGTGTGTAATAATTAAATGGAAATGGAAATTGTAAACTTTTTGTGTTTCTTTTATCAATGATATTATTGTTGTATAATTGAAGTTATTTAATGGGTATAGGTATATTAACCTGGAATAAATTCGATCCACAATTATTAATGAAAGTCCTAAATTCAGCTCATAAGTGTTTAATGAAATTCATGACTCAAAACTATATCATAATAGGTCAATAAGTTTGTAGTTGAAAACATAAACATGCTGCTCAAGCATATAGGCAGCCTGCTCAAGCTCATATACATGTTGCTCAAACACATAAACAAGTTGCTCAAGCATATAGGCAGTCTGCTCAAGCACATATACACGTTGCTCAAACACACAAGCTGCTCAAGCACACATCTTAGCTGCTCAAGTATGAGATGCATGAACAAGATACTACAATGAAAGCTCCCCTTATAAATAGGATAATTTACGTAGTGAAAAGGCATCCTCAAAAACTCCAACACCTTGGGTGATAATTAACCCAACATCTCCTCTTAAACCTCTAACAAGTCGAGTTATAATATACTCATAAATACCTCCCTTTAATTACCCTTCTAGTCAAGTATTTGATGAATGATCTTACTCACTAAGTATCATATTGAGGTTCTTGTAGATCTAATAACTTTAGCTCCAACCAAGGAGCTAGTGACGTAAAACCGTGATACAACATGAGTTACTAAAAGAGGGAATCGCCACTGAAGTTATCAAACCTTCCATCATTATGTTTTTACTCTAATTAACACCCCATTATCCTCTAGTGGTACGGAGATACAAGCCTATCATTCCAACTTGTAAATCCTCATATCATCATTAGCTGAGAAATAAAAAGACTTGCTAAATTTGTAGGACTAAATATAGACTTAAAAATATGATTGGTAGATTTGAAAAATTGATTGTATAATATTAAGAGAAAAAGAAGATGTAATCAATCAAAAAATTAGACTTACTTTTAGATCTATATAATTAGGTCTATTTAACATTATTTCATACAAATTTTAACATTTTACATATACAATTTCATTGAAATTTTGATAAACCATATTTTTCTACAAGTGTTTTCTTGAACAAATAGTCCACAACGGTACACCATCATGAAAACTCCCAACGTACGTACTATGCTCAAAATATATCCATAAAGATCATTATGAAGGGACCACTAGAGATCAAATGTAACTCTATTACTGTATATATCAATATCAAATCGAATACATTATACCCCATTGTTATTAAAATTCAAACAATCTCCCATATTAAAAGTAAAGCAAGAATCGTTCTTAGAATATTACTCCCAAAACAAAGGAACAAGATCGAAAACTTCTAATATGTTCTGCAGCCAAACATAAACTTGAAGCTAATATCAAGGTTCTAATTTTAAGCACGCTCTCCACGAATACAACGAGCCAACTGGACATCTTTGGGCATGATGGTAACCCTCTTAGCATGAATTGCACACAAGTTGGTATCCTCAAACAGTCCCACAAGGTAAGCTTCTGCTGCCTCTTGAACTGCCAACACAGCATGGCTTTGGAACCTCAAATCAGTCTACAACCACAAAATATCATCAATAGAATCATCATTAGCATATAAGTTATAGCGTGTGTATACTATTAATGTAAGATTAAGACATATGTGACCTAGAGAAACAAGTGACGATAATCACCTTGAAATCCTGGGCAATTTCACGAACAAGCCTCTGGAATGGCAGTTTAAGGATTAGGAGATCAGTCCTCTTCTGATACTTGCGGATTTCACTGTATATAATATTCATCAACATAATTGGTAAATGTTAATTACCTCATACGAACATGGTTCGACTAATGGATTTCATCGCCCTACCCAGTCGAGTATTAATCAAATTCGACACATATTAATTATAAGGTCGCGTATTGTCTAGTTTCAATTTAGCATGCAAATATAAAAGTATAGACACAAACTGTTAAACGGTAGAAAAATCATCTTAACCAAAATTGAGAACAATGGAATAGATTCAAATACGTATTGTCTAGGTTCTAAACGTACAAAATTAAAAACTTTGAAGAATTAATAATTTGATCGAGAGGCTAACCGAAGAGCAACAGTTCCAGGATGATATCGATATCGATGAGGAATCTTCACTCCTAGGCCAGTTGTTAGAGTTCTTTTTCTAGTAGCAGCATCCTGTAATTGATTCAAAACAATTCACAAACAAAATTACTCACTCATATATATATAAGAAACACTTAATGGTGATCTTTGAACCCTAGAAACCGCATACCACTAGTATCTTTCTCGGAGCTTTTCCACCGGTTGACTTGCGAGCAGTTTGCTTGGTACGAGCCATCGATTCAGATTGAGAAACTAAGTATAATCATACATCAAAACATGTATAATTAAACAAAACAATATAATGTACGTATCATCGTATATATGTTGTTCACTTTTATAGATACGTAATTACTAATTAGTATAGTGGTAATGGTTATGAAGAAAGTATTTACCTTAATACCTGAAGATTGATAACATATGAAGAGATCGGTAAGATTAAGAAATTAACTTTGGTTTAATTTGTGGAGTTGGTGAAGAAAATAATGCATGAGTATGAACATTATCATAGTTCATTTCATTGGTTATTTTTCTGTGAAGTTTTATTACCAGTATATTATTTTTATTCTTAAGAAAAAAAAATTATCAGTAAATCGTATATAATTATTTTTTCACCAAACTTTTTCATCAAATATATATATATTCCAACTGTGCTTCTATCTGCATATGATTATTCTCAAATAAAACAGTTTTGTCTAATTAACTATTTGTATTTTTCAAACTCAGTAATCAAATAATCTTTTCTAAACGAAGTTCAAACATCCCTAAACGTATCAGTAATCTGACTGATAGACAACACACAACTTCTATACTCTCAAGTAGGCCTGGCAATGGATGGATATGGATGGATCTTGATCCGCTCCATTAGATCCAATTTAATTGGATCATGATCCGATCCATGATCCACTAGAATGGATCGTGATCCGATCCATATTCAAATGGATCGGATCATGATCCGGATCGATTCATTTAAATTATTTTTTTTATGAAAGATTATTTAGACAATGGAATTCGATAGACCAATCATCCAGTACATTTTAGAGATGCAAGGGAAGAAATTTGTTTGAACAGCACAAGAGGTCTCATTATTTATACATGTTAGTACCATTGTGTTACAGTATATATGTCAGATATAGTGTATATATTATCTTCTAACTGTCTTTGTTGACTTGTAACACACACCATTATAAATTCGTGTGGCCAAAACAAAACATATATAATATTGTGTGAAAGATCTACTAGTTCACCTGTTGTGACCAATTTTCATATATAACACCTAAATTATAGATAAAGAAATAAAAACTCTCCTAATCCACATTCTTCTATCTATTCAATCCAATCAGTGGTTGTGACCAATGCTTCAACAAGCTCTGGGAACATGGACGAGCGTGTCTCATTAATTGTCCTTCCTCCCACACTAAAAGCCGACTCAGATGCGATCGTAGTTGCTGGGACTGCCAACACATCTCTTGCTATTTTCGATAAAACGGGATAGTTGCTAGCATTTAGTTTCCACCATTGTAACAAACAAAAGTTATCCACACGAGGAAATAAAGGGTCATCCAAATATGTATCTACCTCAGACTTCTGTTGCTTCCCATTAGGATTTTCTTCTTGCAACCATACATCAAATGCACTATATTTATCATTCGTGTAAACCGTACTATGATGCATATCATGCTCGTGAACCCCACCATGAGTAATATTACTATACTCTTGGTATAAATCGTTCAAAGCATTACTAACCCTCTCAATATATGGATCAGCTCCCGAACCATATATTTCTTCGTAATGAAATTTCACAATTTTCAGCTTAAACTGTGGATCAAAGACAATACATAAAGCTAAAACTAAACTACACTCGTCCCAATATTTATCAAACTTCTCCTTTATCTCATCCGCAAATTCACTCAAGTAGTTAATGGTACTCTTCTCCCATGTACTAATATCAAATTGCAAATCACAAACTTCGGGAAAAAAAACATTCGATGTAGGAAAGTTTCGCCCACTAAAGTGCCTTGTCGCATTATAAAATCCTTTCAGGCAATTTCTGACCGTAGTTGCGACTTCCCAATCTTCATTACTAGGATAGTGATGGTAACTACTATAAGTGTAATGCAACCTCTCTAATACTTCTTTCATTAATATGGCCGTGTCAAGCATTAAGTACGTAGAGTTCCATCTATGAGAAACATCAATAGGTAGAACCTTTGGACCTTTCAACCTAACGTGAGTTATATAATTATCAAAATTCTGTTTTGCATAAGTTGAATTCCTTAAATATCTAACAGTAAGTCTGATCTTTTCATGAAGTTCTTTGATTACCTTTAATCCATCTTGAACAACCAAATTAAGTATATGTGCGCTAAACCGAACATGGAATAACTCCCCTTTTAGAGATAACAATGATCTTTCAAGAAGCCAACTTCTCAACTTTCTAACCATAACATCATTTGAAGACGCATTATCTACTACAATAGCGAATAACTTAATATAGATATTCCACTCTAATAATAAATCACGAATAAATTTACACAAGGTATTGCCATCATGTGGATATTCGATATGCCTATATGCAAGAAGCTTGTTTTTTAGTTCCCAATTGTCATCAATGAAATGAGCTGTCAAACATATGTATGCTATATTTTGGTGATCTGAAGTCCAAATATCAGTAGTGCTAGTTACCTTGCAAGAAAGGCTCTCCAAGAAAGCATACACCTTCTCTTTCTCTTCTTTATGGATGTTAATGATATCCGATCTAATTGTATTGCGAGTGTGAATAATGAATTCGGGATTCAAGCCTTGAGAAAATCTTTTGAAGTATTTATGGTCAACCATGGATAAATGATAGTTGTACTTGACGACCATAGTTGCAAGATCCTTCCTACTCCTTTCTTGGTCAAATTTGTAAGTATTAGGATTTGAAGTTGCTTCCGAGTTGTCAACAAATTCTTTATGCTTTCTCTTAAGATGGTTTTTCAAATTACTAGTTCCGTGATCTCCAACAAAGCTTGAACTACAATGATCACATATAGCAACAACTTCCCCATTCGGCTTTATGACCTTTTTAAAAGATTTTCACACTGTTGATGTTTGTTTTTGTTTGTTCAGGTTATTATGTTCATTGAACCCGATCATCGACTCGTCCTCGTCACCATCATCATTGAATGTTGAAACACTCTCCCTCTCCATCTTAATAATGAATTTAAATATAATCTGCATAAGTGAAAGAAACAGCATGAGCTACAACTTTTGACCTTACAATAATCCTTTAACAGAAGACCAAATATGAAACGCCACTATCATTTCTTTATAATTTTATCATGTTAAATGTAATTGTTTTGTGCACTTGAAACCAAATCTTTTGCTCAGTTTGTTCTATTTTCATTTGGTACTCAGAGTCTCAGACTACACATGACAAATTATTCATAGAACACAATCATTATATTATTGGATAATAATGCCATAACTTATAAGTGACAAAATTCATTATATATTGCAACAAAGTAGAAACGGAAAATAAATGCAAAACCAAATATGAAATTCTTGCTTAAATTCCATTTGCAATTCTTATGAAAACCTACGTTCATAATTAAACAAGATAAACTAAATTGAAGCCATAACGATTAACAATTCCTTGGATACCAATACCTAAATTCGAATTAAAGCAAAAACCCTAAAAAATATATAATTAAAAACCCTAGAAATCTTACTTGCAGATATGGAGAAGAAGGGAGTGCTAGAGCTTCCGGAGATGCAAGGAATCTTACTTGCAGATATGGAGAAGAAGGGAGTGCTGGAGCTTCCGGAGTTGCAGGGGCTGCCGGAGTTGCTCGTCGGAGCTGCCGGAGATCGTGGTGTTACGCATGTGATAATAAATGCAAAATGACCGACTCAAACTTTTGTTACTTTATTTTGTTTTTTATAAATGGATCGATACGGATGGATCATGGATCGATCCAAACGTATAATTGGATATTTGGATCTATTTATTGGATTACTAATTGGATTGATGGATCTTTTTTTATCCAATAAATCATATAATTGGATCGAATCGGATCGGATTTGAATCACGATCCAATCCATTGTCAGGCCTACTCACAAGTCTTAACGGCACAATCAAATATACTATTTTCACAAGACATAAGGTGTGGTTTATGTATATACGAATTAACTTATCAATGATCATGGAATGGTAATTTGCTGATTGTGTACGATGAATGAATGATGAATAAATTAACATCCAGTACAAAACTTTAAAATCTTTTCCCATAACTCTTTGGTCTTGAGTCTTATTGAGGTCAACTTCAATAAATGACGTATTAATTAAAAAACATAAAATTAAATACCCGATATCTAATGGCAAATATCAAACGGCTAAAAATTAACCTTCACATGGAGACTGAACACCAACAGTGTCTCTAGTAAATACCATCACTTATGTACTAGCATTAACACTTTTATGAAACAAGAAAACAAACCAAATAAAAAAGATGGTGACTGCCAAAATTAAAAATTAATTAAAATTAATAAAAATAAAGTGGTCACTCATTCATTCTTCTTTGCACCTTCACCCACTATTCTTGTAGATTTCCCCCTTTTCTTTCTTCTTCTTCTACCAAATTTTAGGGTTTTTTAGCCTTCTGATTTCACTTCAAATTACCCATCACTTTCTTCTTCCTTTTCCTTCTCTAAAGTTCATTACTTGGGTGCTACACTTGATTCTGTAAGTGACTTTAAATACCCCATCTTTAAGTTATTATTCTTATTTACTGCTTAACTGATCATGGTTTTATGATTAATTACTTATTTGTATCCATTTTTTGAGGATTTATCAGTCAATTTTGTTGTTTACCTGCTAAATTTAAGCTACTTTAAAGGTTTTTTCTCTTTCAAATTTTCTTTGTGGTATTTTCTTGTGAAATTAGTATAATGATTGTTTGTAGGTTTGTGTTTTTTTAGCGTAATTTAAGTTGATTTTAGCATAGTTTATAATTTATTACACTGATGTGAAAATAAAGTGTTCTTGCTTCCTGGATACTGTTGACCTAAATTTAGGTGATGTGTCAATATGTATAAAGAAAAAATTTAGTATCTTGGCTCTTGCATTTAGTTGGATTGATCATCATCCATGTTTTATGGATTCATTTGGAAAATTTTATTGAATCTTTGCATTTTAGTAATTTAAGGAAGGTATAAAGCTTATTGGTTTTATAAACAGATATTCATGAAGCCACATTGATCTCCAATATGAATTTTTATGTATAATGTTTCGAGTCCAATATGTATTACGAAGTACATGGTGTCTTGCTATAAATCAAGTGTTTTATAACCGAATATTCATGAATCCGCATTGATCACCGAGTAAGTTGTATATGAATTTTTATGTATATGTTTCGAGTCCAATAAGTATTGTGAATTACATGTTGCCTTGCTATAAATCAAGTGTTTAGTATATTGTATGATTTCCACTATGGATGTCTGTTTGGTGTTTTTCCTTGGTGCATTTCATGTTTTAATGATCCAAAATGTGCATAAGTGCAGTCATTTTTCATAGATTAGTACGTACTAGCTATATCTGCATTCTATACACTTGAGCCTTTTCAGTTTTTATATTCGGAACTGTTATAAGGACGCGTATGTACATATAACGATTTGACGAATTTTGCGTCATTTCGATACTAGTTGTTGAGTATTTAGCCTTTTGTCCAAAGACCCTACAACGTGGTTTGCTGCTCTGCTTGAAGTTTGGTTTTTTTGATAATTATATAAGTTTAAAAGATGTTTCGATGTGTGTTTTAGAACTCATTACTTATTTATTGTGACATAAAATCTTTCATGTTTGGATTAACGAATTCTGCTTCTAATTACTAGATGAGTTTAAACTCATTATTTATATATTACAACTTCCAGCCAGATAAGCACGTCCAAAATGCACATAATCATTTTCAAAATGCACATCTGAACGCTCCTGTAGCTTCATATGGCTCATGTTGTAAAAAATGTTATTGAAGATGTTTTCCTTTTTTCCCTTGTACCAGGCTAAAGCTACGAAGAGCTAAACAATGAAGGAAAGCAACATGCTTTCAGGTGCTAAAGGAATTTGCACCCTCTTCATAGTACAGTAGTATAATCAAAAGATATTCATTTGAGTCCTCGTTGGTTAGTTGTTTCTTACTACAAGTTACAAATATGGTTTCGATTACAGTTCTTGAAGCTTCAGTTACTTTTTGGAGGATCCCATCTGAGTAATAGCTTCATGAACAATTAGGGCTTATATTAGAAGTTATATCTTTCGAATTTCAAATGGATGACAACGGGCATCGTGAAAATGGCAGGCAAAAGCAACCTCAGGGTCAGGTATCATTACTTATTTTATTTGCACTAGAGGCGACAGTTTTAATATTCGTAGTTAGAAATGGGTCGATTTGGATTATCTCAAACAGATAAAAAATCTAAAAGTTTATTTAAAATGTGAATGAGTGAAATGGGGCGAAACTTGAATGTAGCCCAAACCATTTTATATAAAAACGGGGAATAATATAGTTTCCCCCGTCATATACGACCCATTATTTATTCATAAAGAAATGAACAATAAGAAACTGTTCAACCCACATTAAAAAGTTCTCATTTTGACATGAACCACCTTGTTATATCGTATTTTAACACATTAAGTACTCATAACAGACAGATAAAATGTTTTTGGAACCCGCACTAGGAATTGTTTATTTGACCTGACCCACGCACTAATCCACCTGTTTCTGATGGATGCATTTTCAGTGGCTAATGCAGCACCAGCCATCAATGAAGCAGATAATGACGATTATGGCTGAACGGGATGCAGCCATCCAAGAAAGAAACCTGGCCATGTCTGAGAAAAAAACCGCTCTAGCTGAGCGAGACATGGCACTCCTTCAACGAGATTCTGCAATTGCAGAGCGCAATAGTGCCATCATGGAACGGGATAACGCCATTGCCACTCTTCAATACAGAGAAAACTCAATGACCACCAATAGCAACAACAATATATCGACCTCATGCCCACCTGGATGCCAAATCTCGCGTAACGTGAAACACATTCACCACCCACATCAATACCAACAAGAAGAAACCAGCATGGGAGGTGGCAGTGGTGATGCGCAGCCAATAACGTCGCCTGCAACTGAACCACCGAAATCCAGACGGACAAAACGCACAAAGGATACTAAGTTGGTAACTACCGCTAAGAAGACTTCGAGGTCAAGAAAAGTCAAACTGGAGTGTGATGATTTGAATAAGGCCATGTATGACGACACCCATGATTGGTCAAATGGTGGTGTTGATGACCTTAACCGTGGGTCCCGAACTGAGTGGAAGGATCAAGACCATGGTCTTAACCAAGTGTCGTACGATGATACTACGATGCCGATACCTGTGTGTTCATGTACAGGGGTGTTTAGGCCTTGTTACAAGTGGGGAAACGGTGGGTGGCAGTCATCGTGTTGCACGAATACCTTGTCAATGTATCCACTCCCTTCACTTCCTAATAAACGACATGCTCGTGTTGGTGGTCGGAAGATGAGCGGAAGTGTTTTCAATAAGTTGATTAATCGACTTGCTGGTGATGGCCATGATTTGTCGAATCCGGTTGATCTTAAGGAGCATTGGGCTAAGCATGGGACAAATCGCTACATTATCATTAAATAAATTTTAGAACTTTATGTTGTTTTCAGTATGATTAAATGAAAATGGTGTTCATTAGTGTTCAGATATGAAATCTTGAAAGCATTAGTTGTGTATCTGAAGATAAGATGTGGATCTTGCAGTAGTTGCAGATGTTAAGCATTGCTGCTTGTATTTTTCATAAGTATATACATCTTAGCTAAATATCATACATAGTATCTGTTGTTTGCAATGGTGAGATAGTTCCGGTGTTTGTCATAGGTTAAATCTAGTCAAATTAAACCTACTGATCACAGCGCATTCCAGGTTAGGGTTGGCAGACAGAAATGACCAAACCTGAAGAAAAACTCCATTATTTTGGAGGTTGACATGACAAATCTTGACCCAAACAATTAGCACAATTCTCTGAAAATTGCAAACAAGAGGACATAACAAATATTGACCAAAACCATGAACCCAAACGGGTAAATCAGGATTGTCATGTTATAAACGTGTTGAACCAAACAAGTCAATCAGGTTTGTCAAGTTGTAAACGGATTGCAAATAAGTTGAAAGGTTAAAGATAAAATTTAAAAATCAGTAATAAGAATTGGGTTCAAATATGAACACAAACCATTCAGTCAATCTTGAGATAAACAGTGTTGCAAATTACAGAAAGTTTTTAAAAGTAAACATAATAAACTACAAATCTCATGAAATAAACTCAATTCAAATACAAAAAACTCAAACTGGATTAAATTACATTATCATTAAGACTAACAAAGTTCAAAATATTTGATAATTCCCTAAATATGTAACTATTCTAGCTTCTGGCAGCAATGCAGCATTCAATAATCTCAACTGCAATACAATCCTGCAAAAAAAGGATTAATATACCAGCATAATACAGTAGATAGTAAGCATTTGATGATAGCAAACAAAAAAACCAAACCATTTATTTGATTGGAATATGTCTTCTACCAATATACCAATCAATAATATATCAAAGGGTATACATCACATTCTTCTGTAGTAATACCAAAATAGGATATCAACAAAGAATCTGACGTATACTCCTTTGGTATAGTATTAATCAAAGGCATAAACACATAATTCAGAAACGTATATACCACATCAAAGAGTACACACCAGAATCTTTCATCACAAAATCAATATAATCAATATGATCATATCTTCTAATGCAAGATAAAAGAATCAGAAATACACTGATTAATTGTAGTAATATGATAAGAGTACACTTTAATGCCACAACCATCTCAACCCCATTTTCCAAATCCAACAAAAAAATTAACTAGTAAAATAAAGTAAGTGGGATAGTGTCAGATCACAAATTCTCATCAAGATTTGATCAGACAGGGATAACTGTGTAAATAAATTATATCATCATACACAACCCGCTTTACAAAAATCATTAAAACTTAAAAAAGATTGAAACTTTACAAAAACCAATATCAAAATAAGCCTCAGACCGTCCTAGTTCATGATTTTCAACAACTTTACAAGTATAAAACTTGCTTTTCAGTAAACCATAATTATAAACTGTCATCAACGGCCAGCAAAACAACATATACATATACATATATTGTATATCTTCGTAAAAACCCAAACTTTTTTGCAAATAACAGAAAAAAGTTGAAAATTAGAAGAGGAAAATGGCATCAGATCTTCCTATTCTGAGTAAGAATCACAATACATACATTACAAAAATGTGTGTATTCAACTCGATTATATAAAACATCATTTGGCCAATTTTCCTTTGTATTAAAGATCTATGAAAATCAAAATAAAAAGAGGCTAATAAATATTGAAAATGTGTGACGGCGGTTGATTGATCAGGGATTCGAAGGTTGTGATCGACAAGTTGAGGTGAGTGATAGTTTTATAGGGCATGTTTTCCGTGGCAAGGGTTTCGATGCAACCACTCAAATTGGGTCTAATTGGGCCAACATACGGATATTATTATAATTTCATTTGTTGGGCTGGGCTTAAATAAACGAGTTGATGTTACCTTTAATTGGAATAGGACTTGATACGACTAACCCGTTAATAGATAGGTTGATTTTGGGTTAAATTTCCTAAAATATTTTCAACATACCTACCTTTTTGAAAATACTTCTTCAAATTTAAGTTAGATTTCATTTTTTTCAAATAATTTCAATTATTGTATTTTTAATGTATTATTGTATGGTTCTTTAGATTTATATCGTACGATTTGTCAACTGTAGTACAATTTATCATGTGCTTTTTTTTTATATATAAAATTGCCGATAATTGAAGTTAAGATTACACGATGAAAAAATCATTCATGTTATCAAAACCCATCGTATGTGTGAACGCACCCATCATATATACGTTTATATATACGTTGTTAACCAATCATATTTCAAAAAAATCATTTTATTTTACATATTTTATCCTATTTTCTATAGATATATATGTAATCTCTACTTTTTAGAAATTTCTCAACACGATTAAATTGGGTTGTAAACATGCCGACTCAACAACTTCATTCAAAATTCAAGATTTCAAGTTCGAATCATACTGAGTTTATATCTTGGTAAAAGTTACGCTAAATATGTTTAGACAAGTTGCGAAAATATGTGTCTACCCAGCTCATTGTTTAACGTGTGATTTTTGCATTTTCTAGCTCTTCATTTCCACGTTCTATTATTCATGTATGCCAATTAAAAACAAATATTTAGACACATAGTTTAGATTTCTTAATATCTTCAAATGAAATAAAAAGAATCACCATAATAAAAAGCAAGGACAATCCTTCAAGTAATCAACAACGTAATTTAAGTAAGGATTTATTATTTCGTTATACACTCAACTTTATACTAATTACTATTGTATTCTTTCAACTTTCGTTCTCTTTATTGTATAAATGAATCTTCTAAAAACTCGATTGTATACTCCAATTTTCATACTCTCTATTTATTATGTGAACCTTTTAGATGTGAACCTTTTAAAAAGTTTAGGTAATATGATATAAAATAGACAATTAGACATTATAACTTTATATGTATTATACGTTGAACACAATTTTATACTAGTGTTTATACTTGGTATGTACAATTTGTTCTATCGATTTTTGAATGAAGACGCGGTATGTGTGACTTTGTTTTAAAAACAGTGGTATATGTCGGTACTCGATTCGTTTTCTTCATGAACTTAGTAAGTGAATGAATAGGCTGCTTGTTTTGAAATATGGTAAAGAAAATATGATCATGAAGCATAATTCAATTTCATTAATTGAGAGTAAGTTCATAGCTTACTGAGTTTCTAAAATAGGAACTTCAATTGCATTTTCACAACAGACTCTTTAGTGACATCACAATGAATGTATACAATTTCACTTAATTCATTCACCAAATTATTAGTCACTCGGTCAACTTGGACGTGGGCTATCAAAACTTTGGCGCCGTGTTTAGCAAACAACGTCCCTGTGCTTTCACCTATGTTGCTAGCGACACAAGTGACTAGCACTTCCCCTACCGATCTATGTGCAAAGTTGCAAACAACAATAACGTTAATTAATTGGCAAGATTCTAGTATAATCAGTAACAAATGTTACGGTTTGAAACATGAAGGTACATTTTGGAAATTATGACTAGCTCCTTTTCCGGGAATTATGACCCTAACAGTAGGTTTCTACAATTGGATAGTCAATTGAAATCTACAAACTTTTTATACTCCTAATAGAAAATTGAGATTATTGTTTCATTATGCGGTAAACTTTGAACTTATTACTACAGTATCTGCTCAACTTTTGAACAATCTTTTGTATAATTTAAACAGTCCATAAGCTGTTATTGTATGCGTTTAACTTCTATTGTATATATAGAAGTTTTAAAAAATGAGTCAATTTATGTAGACAAAAACACGCGAAAAACATACAATAGACATTTTAGAAACTTAACATCATATAGTTGGCATACATTAGAAAAAAGTGCAAAGTTAAGTTAAAGTCACGACGAAACAATAAACCCTGAAAATCAATATACAATTAATTCTTACGAATTATATTCCGACTTGAATCGTCTTGAAATTGGTTATAAACGGATATTGCAAGAAGGTTACATTTACATAGGTCTTAATTTGAGCTTATAAACAAGTTGCTCTGTAGATACCACAGCATATATACCACAACAAAAAGTAACCATCAGACTATTTTATTACAAAATCAATATACAATTATAAATATAATCATACCCAATGTAACATAAAAGAGTCTAATGTTTACTCTTTAATTGTAAAGACATGACACAGGCGTATGACATATTGACATTGCCATCTCCGTCTTTTAACCAACCTCATTATCCTAAACAAAAAGAAACCAGTATCAAAATACGTAGTGGGATAGTGTCAGATCACAAATTCTCATCAAGATTAGATCAGACAGGGATAACTGTGTAAATAAATGGTATCATCATACACAACCCACTTTACAAAAACCATTAAAACATCAAAGAGATTCAAACTTTGCAAAAAGCAATATCAAAATAAGCCTCAGACCGTCCTAGTTCATGATTTTCAACAACTTTGCAAGTATAAAAACTTGCTTTTCAGTAAACCATAATTATAAACTGTCATCAATGGCCAGTAATCTTTAAAATAAAAACTACAATGAAATTTGTATTTCTTTACAGTCAATAAAAATGTGAAACTGTTTAATAATAAACTTCATATTGTGAAAGGGAAAAAATTTTTATAGAAAAATTAACAAGAATACTTGGTTTAGAATGAAAAAAATAATGGAGGCGACTGATAGGGTTTTCAGAGACACTTACAGAGCTATGACGAGGAGATGATTTTATATAGTGTGTGAATATTAGAAGGTGTATAAGTGACCTAAGCCCAGTCAAACTTTGGGCTCTTGATTATAAATTTGTTCCTTTTAATATTATACTGGGCTTATTGAAACACAAAGTTTAGGGTCCAACATTTAGAATCCAAATTCATGTATTTTTTTTTAACAAAAAGTATATCTTTATTGTGGTCTGTTTTCTCAATTTATCACGTACTTAATTTCTTTGTATCTAAATGCCTGTTTTTAAAACATGAAAGTCTATGTATCTTTTTTCATAAATCATAATATGGGTTTGAATAGTACATACATATAGTTCAAATGTGTAAAGTGTTTGTTTTGTTTGGAATTTTTTGTTGTGTTATCGCCGTTAAATGTGTAAAAACATGCTACATAATAGAACATGAACCCATATGCAAAAACTGGCCAACCACGTGTTGAAACATATAGTGGGTATTGAAATTTGGATGAATTTGTCAGTTACTAAATGCAACTGGCCGGATTTGAAAGATGATTTATCAAATGCTCGACGCAACATATGCTATTTCGAAAATTAAGATATTATAATTTATAACTTAAGCACTTAACTTTTAGGGTTTATAACGACCATTGAATAAGAAGTTAGAAGTGTTCAGCTCTATGATTATAGAGGTGTCATGATGTAGGCCCATATATGTTTAACGTCTTTCATGATCTTTTCACAAATATAATTCACGTGTTACATACCATTTGTATGATATGTGTTTTTGCATTCAATCTATTTAATAAAGCTAGCAAAAAGCAAGACATATGTAGATAGGGGCATTATTTATTAAGTATTAATCACGTTCATCTCCGGTCTATGTGCTTTTATATATTGAATCTGTACATGACACAACAAAATTCCACATGGTAAATTACATTTTTCGTTCTCGTGGTGTTTTGTATTTGCATGAATCGTTCTTATGAAATTTTAGTTTCATTGAGTATTATTCGGGTTTTATTTTTCTTTCGAACTTCGTCTTTTTTTTTATGTGTGAAATTAATAAAATATACCTAAACCTTATTTTTTGGAATTTTCTTTTTTTTCTGAAATCAAAACTAAAGTATTTTGGTCAATTTAAGTGCAAAGTGACGAAATTGAAAAAAAAAACGAAACCATGAGAATGATCGCTGTAATTAACATTTCACGAGAACGCTTCATTCACATCTGAAATATCGTAGAGACGAAAAATGTAATTTACCCAAATTCGACATGATTTGTGAAATGTCAAAACTTTTTGAAATTTTAGTATGTGAAATTCTTACTTATTTTAAAATAACTTCTTGAACCTTACTTGCATTTTGTGTTTATAAATGTCACCCCGTGATACATGAGATAATGTTACACCCGTGTTTTCATTTAGACCAATAAGATTAGAGAGTCAAAGAAACACCGAAAGCATTTAGAATAACAATCATAAGAACACTCGCGCAATTCGGCGGAATATAATTAATGTTCGACAACGTATCCATTCATGCATCTCTTATTGTTTGATAAAAAAAAGTTATCAATGAAGTTATTTTGATTGAGTATCAAAGAAGAGCGTGAAGAACATAAAAAATGGAAAAAGTAATATCAACCAACAATGATTTTTTTCGATTTGTGAAGTTTAGTTTGAGCCATATGTATTTGAGTATTTCATATCTACCGCTATGAGATTTTGTTGGATTGAATTTATAGAAAAAGCAAAAGTTTTATTAAACCATCAAAATTTTATTCACCAAAATCTATTTCTTCCTCTTTTGTTTGATACTATTGATGAACACGGCATTTGTAGCTCTTAAGTCTGCTTTGATGAACCGGTTTAACACCAAAGTATTAAAATCATATCATATCATCATATAATTAATATATAATTAATGTAACAAAGGATGTGAATTGTCAATGATATAGTTCATGTTCTAGGCTTTCAGCATTTCTTCACATTTTCATTTTTCCCCTTTTAGTACTATGACAAAGACAATAGGTTAATATAAGATTGATGGATTTTGCAGGTTATATACACAAATTGGAGATGTACGTAATATATTTACCTGAGTCTTTGTGGTTTGACAGGAGTAACTTTAATTTAGCGTTAGAGGAGCACCATTCTTTAGGTCCTTCGGTGAAATCATCCTATCCTATTTATACATACATATATATATATATATATATATATATATATATATGTTGACAAATCAGATACCTTTTTCTCCTGAAAATGAGTCGTTGATTTTTAGCCATGACTACAATTGCCATCTATTTCATCTTAAATGTATGTTGACCTTATTTTTTTATTTTTTATTATGTAAATATACATTTAAAAGTGAAGTAACTTGTTGTGTGTACAGACATGTAAAAATCGTAATTAACTTGTGAAAGTGACGTATTTTATGCATACATGTTTACTTGAGAATTACTTGTTCTATTTGATAGACAATAAAAATAAAATAGGCTTATTTAGTTGTATTTTGTTAAATAGCTTTTTTTTAGACTTATTAGTTATTTGGTTGCATATGATAATAAACATTTCAATTTATGAAGTAAGTTTTTCAGGGGGAATAATTTGTTATTTAATTCCTATCATTTACATTCAACATGAAACGGCTGAACATTTTATTTCTATCCTTTCTTAGATAAACACGGATGTTTTTCGATATTAATACATACATAGAAAAGTTTGTTAAAAAAATGCATTTTAAAGGAAGTTGAGGATATAATGATAATCGACTACTTCTCCCATTTTAAGACTATTGTCAAAATCAATTATATATATAGTAAGTATATATAGATAAAACATTAAATTAAAAGTCATGCATAAGGTTTGACCAAGACAATAGACCAAACGGGTGAATGTTTCAAAACAGCCAATAGTTACCCGTCAAAACGAGTCAACTATTAATTCAAAAGAATAAATACCAAAAGTTTACACGTTTAATCATTTTCAATAAAAGATTTCAAAAGAAATAACAAGTCATAGATATATCAAGCTTGATCCCCAATCTCCCATGATTCCAAATCAATTATCCATGAGCTATGCCTTTCACTTGATCACCTAAGACACACACACATACAACAAAGTAAGCTTCAAAAGCCTAATGAGTACAAAGTTTTGACACTTTAACATAAAAAGCAACTAATTACACAACTTTTAAATTTTAACTATAATTAGAAGTAAACAGCTCAATAACTCTATCACTAACCACTACTAAGTATAGGCCCGTTCATGAACACGTGCGGCGTAGGTGACGGCACAGGGTCTCCTTGCAGCCCCCCAACTCGAAATATGTATATATATTAATAAATAGTTGGCTACTTATAATATGATTGTTGTGGCGGAGTTGGTTGACTCATTATTAATAAAGATAAGAAGTGAGAGGTTCGATTCCCGCTTGTTATTTTCAATTCATTTTTGTATAGCCATAAATAATTTGCTAATGGCTCTTTGTTTTTAAATGATTTCCATTTCACTACTTTTTCCCTTTTCTAAATTTTTGCCCTATATTTTCATTACCATAATTAACATATTTAATTTTGAAATGATTGATTTAGTTTTACAAACAGAATAAATAACATGAGTTATTAGATGTAGTTAGAAATTATAATTTTACAGTGAAGGCATTGAACTAAAAACAACGTCATTTGTTAAGAGTTGATGTATAATAGTAACACCTTAATTGAAAAATAACTTTACGACACATTTTTATACTTAACATAATTGCATTTGGCACACATAGTTATAACATCTTTTTTGCATTTTACATGCATTTATATTTTTCATGTAAATGTAAAAGGGCCCAACTTAAGATTGTCGCACTGGGTCACTGAAAATCACAGGCCGACCCTTCTAAGTACTTACAGTCACGACTTAATTGTGTCACCCGCACTATTCTTAAGCGTTGAATCGAAGCTAGGCCAAGAGCCTTTAGACTCATTTACATCCTTTTGCCACTTTGGCATAAACACAATTTATTTTAAGTACATTAACAGTGAATAAGTGAATAAGTGATATCAAACCAACTATTTTAGTGTGTGCCCTTAGTTTGAAAAAAGCAATGTACTCACGTGCGATTCTCCTGTCATAAAGATATTAACTTGCTATATAATATTCTCCCAATGACAATATAGACAAGGTAACAAGAAATATAAGTAATCACATGGATGATTGAAACTATTATAGTTATTCACCTTAGAACTACTTCCAATGATCATATCAATTAGTACTATATGATTTTAAACATATCTAGGGATCATGGTCATGGCGCATGATTGTCATGCCCATGACAAAGTGATGCCGGCTACTGAACAAGGCCATGCCCGTGACAAAAAGTTGGACATGGTCGTGTCTTGCATTTTTCAACCAATCGTGGCTACTGTTCTAGGCCATGCGCATGTCGATTTATAGGCCATGGTCGTGGCTTTCAATATCAACTTTTAATTGATTTTTGCCCCCATTAGATCCATCATCACAACCTTTTTAAGTCACAATTAACATAATTTGACTTCAATCCTTTATACATATGATTATATCTTAAAATACGTGTTCAACAACATCCTCTCAACACTTAGACATCAAATTTACAGTAATCCATTCATTCAAACATATAGGTGGTTATTATTTTGGCTTATTAAAGTTAAAATTCAACAACATGCATGAACTACAACTTCAAATCTACTATATTCTTACAAGTATTTGGTTTCATTACACCTAAATTTCATGTAATCATCGAAAAATTATGGCATCTAACATATTTCACCGACATCACCCAATTTCCCCAAACACATAGAAATCACAAATGAGTTTAGAGTTATTACCTTAATATCTTAGTTTGAAGATGACACCAAATTATTAGGTTTTCCCTTTTCCAATTCCTTTCTTTGATTACAAAGATCAGATTTCTTGCTTTAAGTTCTTCCCACACCCACACACTTTCACCCTAGAAATAAGTTAGAATTATTTAGAAATGGAATAAAATAAATTTAAATTATTTATTCTCAAAATGGCAGCTCCGAATTTACACTTTCAGTCCCTCAATTTTCACAATTTTTCACTCTAACCAAATACTAACCTTATTTAACTTATTGAGTCCATTTTGACCACACCTAGACAACTTTGACTAACTTGAAAGTAAACAAGCATTCAACATTATTTTCACCAATAATAATTATAAGAAAATGACATATACCTTAAAAGTTTTGGAGTGTTACGAATAAACTACCATCAAACACGTCTCTTTGAATTTGACAGAAAATAGGGGACCATAGTACCAAAGTCCAGACACATGACTACCCATGTGTTTTTACAATGTTTATGCTGCAAAATCAAACTTTTCTTTGTAACGTACATAGTGCTATTTTGCCGCTTGCAAACTACATTCATGTCCTAATTATTGACTTCTATTTTGTTACAAAACATTTCAAATGAACATATTACATATGAAACAAACTAGTACAACTAGATTGAATCTTAAATTTTACAATCACCATCAACAACAACAAGATATAGTGCATTTTTCTTGTGGAGAACGAGCCCAGGAGTTGTCAAGGTATCGATATCCTCTCGCTTCATTCCATCCGGTAATTTCCAATTGAACGCATAAAGAAGATTCGAAAGGATCAGTTCCATTGTTGTAGCTCCAAGTAACATTCCTGGGCACCCTCTTCGACCCGACCCAAATGGGATCAGCTCAAAGTCCAAACCTTTGTAATCAATAGTACTACTCATAAACCTTTCGGGCTCAAAGTCTTCAGGCTTTTCCCAACATTCAGGGTCTCGCCCAATGGCCCACGCGTTCACATAGACAAGTGTCTTTTTAGGAATATGGTATCCGTTTAAAACACAATTATTGATCGTTTCTCGTGGTACCAAGAGGGGTGCAACCGGGTATAGTCTAACTGATTCTTTTATAACCGTTTTAGATAATCAAGCTTGTGTAGGTCATCTTCATCGACTTTCCCTTTGTTTCCTACTACATTTCTAATCTCTTTTTGAACTTTTTCTAAAGCTTTCGGGTTCTTGATGAGCAAAGTCATTGCCCACACCACACTCGATGCAGTGGTCTCTGTGCCTGCCAAGAATATATCCTACAAAATACACTGTTTGAGGCATAACGATGAAACTCGAACAAAATATAAATAAAAATGTATTCTTTTCACAAATTATTGAAACTCACCATTAGTATTGCTTTAATGTGATCAAACGTGAGTTCGACTGAACAGGAGTTATCATTCTTGAGATGAAGCAAAATGTCTACAATATCATCTTGCACTTTGGGCCTATTGGAGTTCAAATGCTCATCGATAAGTCCTTGGTAGAACATATTAATATCGTTGAAATTTTTCTCGAGCCTAGCCATGCTTCCGTTAAGACGATCAAGCCACCCCATTAATGGGAAATGATCTCGAAAATAAAAATTCACCAACACGGCTTGACACTCCAAAAGAAGCTCATGAAATCGGCTCATTTCTGGTCCTTGTTTAATCCCGTAAGCCATTCTACAAATAATTGTACTAGTAAGAGTCATTATCATCTTGTTCAAATTCACCACTACTTCAGATGACGAATCTAGAGAAGTGGTGATTTGGGATCTTATCCTGTTGATCATGAGGAAGACTTCTTCTTCACGATCATAACGAAAAGATTGCACCCTTTTCATCGTAAACAAATGAAGAGTGCAAATTTTTCTCATTTCTCTCCAATAATAATTATAAGGCGTTAAAACTAAGCCCTTGTTGTCATAAGTAATCTTTCTTTGGCCCGTGAATACGGGCCTGCTACAAAAGATCGCATCATTTGTTTTCAATACTTCTTTTGCCATCAACGCGGAAGAAACAATGAGCGTTTGGACACGACCGAGCCTCAAGGAGATGAGCGGACCATAGTGTTTCGATAGTTCCCATAGATGGTTGGAAAGGTGGTCGGTGTGGAGTTGGTGTAAGTTTCCGATTATTGGAAGTCCAAGAGGACCTGGAGGGAGGTTTGATCTATGATTTCTAAGTTTGGTGAGGATGAACACAAGGATGAGAGAGACGGCTGAGGATATGAGGACCGCAAAAGCAACCATTATTGCATATAGCTTTTGGGAACTTTTGTTTGTGAACCGCATGCCTTACTAATTTATTTATATAGACAGTGATGACGTCTGTTTCAAAATCAAAAGTTAACTTTGAAGTTGAGGGCTCAAGTCCTAAGAGCATGATATAATGTAAATATTCGTGTGATAATAGTGGTAGATACTTGCATTTCTAAAAAAAAAGTTTTCATCCAAACAAATAAATATTCCATATTTTTTTCGTGATCCTTTATATAAATACGATGTAATTCTTTCCAAAAAAGACTAACAATTTGTAAGGTTAAACAACAATGAACTTCAATACTGGTTTTAGAGACAAAAGGTACGTACCTAAACTATTTTTTCCATGGTAAAAGTATTTGATGCAAAAAAAAGTAGAGGTTGCAGTTATAACCCATTGACATATGAATGGATCAATTCACTTCTACTTTATATTGAACACTTCAAACTACAGTATATGTAATACCTGTAATTTTAAATAATAAGTATTAATGTGATATTAAAAATTTAATAAAGATAAGAATAAAGTAAAACTTTGAAATAAATATTAGCCTTTGATTTTAATAATATAATAATAATAATAATAATGAAAACTAAAATAAGCTAACTATACTATTAAGTAAAATACCATAGGTTCGAAACTTTTTGGATAAAATTAAAAGAAACGTTATTAGAGATAGACTTAGTCTAGTGGTGTAGTCAAAACGTGGTTATCATATTCCAATTTTATCGGACTACTCGGTACTTTATCGACCAAAATTAGTTTTACATACACCTACCTACGTTGAATCCACTTACAATTAAAAACAACCCTTAGAAAATCTATTTTAGAAAACACACAGATACACGGTAGCAAGTCGAGAAGCAAACAATAAGTTTACGGCGTGTTTAGTTACCGAAAAGTATCTCCATTTTTCCTTTTCTATTTTTGTAGAGTTTTTAATTTGTCTCTTGAAAATTATAAGGGGTTTAGAGAACGCGTTCAAATGTAAGGGATGTAGTTTTTATTTTTCAAATTAGGAAAACCATAAAACATTAAATCATATATTTCATTTTATTAGAAAACTTCTTTGGAAAACTCCAACTTGAACGCATTTTCTAATTTTTCAGTCTTCCTAAACAATTTTTCAGAAAAATAGAAAAATTTTCGTAACTAAACGCGTCCTTAAGTTCACTTTCGGTTCGAAGTCGATTTTGTTCAAGAGGTACTTTTTAACCAAACTCAGATGTCGAATATTTATAACATGTTGTATGTCTTTCTTAATCGAATTAATCATTTTATTTGAGTCACAAGTAATCGGAGATCACCGTGTCATCACCAGTTATGGTGATTAAACGATATATTTTGGGTCTTAAAATATACGATTTATTTGCATCATCGGGGACTAAACTTAATAGTCATATGTTTAGTAATATTAGACTTAAGCATTTACTTGATCATTTTAACCGAACTTCTTTAAATCAAAGGAAAACGAACACGATTTCGAATTGTCCTAGTGTACGTAAGGAAGAAATGATTACGTGTGGAGTCAAATTGTCATTTTCAAAGTTTGGTCCCTGGAATATATATGCTTCGAATCAATCTGGTTACTTTTAAAAATGAACTTTTAATCCTTTAATATGACTTTAAATTCATCTATGAGCTTACTTTAAAAACAATTATGATTTCTGTTTTGGTTATTAAGAATACACCGTATAATATTTGGTTTTATAATAGTATATATATATATACCAGATGGAAACCCGTACGATGTACGACAATCTCAAATTTACAATATTTAATTTTATGGTACATCAAAAGAAGATCATCTACGTCGAACTTTTTTAGAAAAGTAAATAAATTTAGATATCAAGTGTATTATCAATTGAATAATGTAAATACATAATACAAACATAAATAATCAAGAAAATACACCAATACAATTATTAAAATATATCCTAAACATAATAGAACTATACACGACAATAATAATTAATAGATAATTATTAATAAATTAATTATTCTACACTTATGATTATCCTAAACTATTTAAAATAAAATTAATTTATTAATTTGAAAATTATAAGAAATTGTCACGTAGGATTTTATGTCAAGTGACAAGTTGTGAAACTTTCTTTTATACTCCTTTAGTATATATACTATATGCAAACCCGTATGATGTACGACAATCTCAAATTTACAATATTTAATTTTATGGTACATTAAAAGAAGATCATCTACGTTGAACTTTTTTAGAAAAGTAAATAAATTTAGATATCAAGTGTATTATCAATTGAATAATTTAAATACATAATACAAACATAAATAATCAAGAAAATGCACCAATACAATTATTAAAATATATCCTAAACATAGTAGAACTACACACAACAATAATAATTAATAGATAATTATTAATTAATTAATTATTCTAAACATATCCTTGTTTAATAATAATTTGACATTTGTGATAATAACTTATTGTTATCCTGAACTATTTGAAATATAGTTAATTTATTAATTTGAAAATTATAAGAAATTATCACGTAGGATTTTATGCCAAGTGGCAAGTTATGGAGCTTTCTTTTATACTCCTTTAGTATATATATATATATATATATATATACTACAAACCCGTACGATGTACGACAATTTTAAATTTATAATATTTAGCACGTCAAGAAAAGATCATCTACGTCGAACTTTTTTATAAAAATAGATAAATTTTGATATCAATTGCATTATCAATTGAATAATGTAAATACATAATACAAACATAAAAAATCAAGAAATGCACCAACACAATTATTAAAACATATCCTAAACATAATAGAACTACACACGACAATAATAATTAACAGATAATTATTAATAAATTAATTATCCTAAACATATCCTTATTTAATAATAATTTGACACTTGTGATAATAACTTATGGTTATCCTAAACTATCTAAAACATAATTAATTTATTAATTTGAAAATTATAAGAAATTGTCACATAGGATTTTATGCCAAGTAGCAAATTCTGAAACTTTCTTTAATACTCTTTTAGTATATATATATATATATATATATATATATATATATATATCACAGTTCATCTAAGTGTCTAAAGTTAATTTAGAATATTAGACTAAACTATTATGATTTTAGAACCAATTTTTTGAAAATTTAACACCAAAGATGATTGGAGAATCGGTTCAAATGAGAATATATTATATATAATTAATAGAGGATAACATCTTTTCTATGTGTTACTTTTATTCTTTTGACAACTAATCAAAAATTATAGGTATCATTACCATAACTTCCTAAAAATTCTACGTGTCATTCAAATTGTAAAAAAGTTTAAATCCACCTATTTTTTAGATTACAAACTCTATTTTCAAATGTAGTTTCACTTCACACCCTCTTATTCATTGTTTGTTCCAAAATAATTTATCAAAAGTTAACTATTTATTTTGTGGTTTATGTAAGATGAAATTGAGAAAGTTATAAAAATCTATTATTGAGAAAATGCTATGGTACAATCACATGTTTTTTTTTTCAATTTTAATAGGTTTTGGTTTCTTATGTATTTTTAATGTCATTGAACATCAATGCGAAATATATAAAACTAATCATTTACATGTATACTAGAACTATATAGTATCTAGATTATGTTATCATTAAATTTTTTAATCTTTCATAAATACAAAATAAATATGTATTTAAAGAGGTATGCACATATTCTTAACTTAAAAACGATATAAATCGATAGTCATTTCTTTTCTTTGTAATACTGTACTAAAAAAACTATGTTTTTCTTTAAGTTCTCATTGTGCATCGCACAGGTGGCGGGTTATTATTTCAGGTTGTCTCATTATAAATCATTTTGACTGACACACTACATTTACTTTTAATAAGAAAAAACTTTAGATAACCTTTGATATATGCGCTCACAAAATAATAATATTAACTACATCGTTTCATATATCATCTAAAACACTAATATATATATATATATATATATAATATACACATAATATAATATATAAACATTTAGCCGTTCATCAAACGGGTATAAAAACATTTTCACTTCACACCCTAATATTCATTGTTTGGTCCAAAATATGTCATTTTGATATATCCATTGACAAAATATTAATCTTAACTATAACCTTTCATATATTATCTAAAGAAGTAATATATATATATATATATATATATATATATATATAACCTTCCATCAGACGAGTATACAAACTAGTATATATATATTTATATATATATATGGTCGGTCGTGCATGTAAAGTATCTTAGGAAAAATAACAGGTTAAACTGTTAATAATCATTAGTTCTTAAACTTTTGTAGATTGTTCAGGGGAGTACTAATTGGGATATCAATTAAGCATTTGATTATAGTTTGAGCTACGGATCTCTTACTATTTTATTAAGAACTAAGTGAGGACCCGCGACAATGCGGTGTTCGACATTTGCATTTGTAGATTTTGCAGTTAAAATTTTGAAGTCAAATGAAATTGTACCGGGAAAGAGACTTTTATATAATATAATCGCCAACCAATAACATCTAAAATATATCCCATCATTTTGGTACCGTTCAGGGTTTTAAGTTTTTCTGTAATAGCTTTAAGACTCGTGGTAATACGGTTGACTTAATTAAGTTTTAAAAGATATTAAGGTAAAATTTGTGTTTTTTAAGATAAAATATGATATCAATTTTTGTGTCGTGTGATAATTGATATATGTATTGTGTTAGTATAAAAATATAAAAATACAATACGAAATGTTGATTAGTGTTGTATAATGAATGTTGTAGTTTATAAATTTCATATTTAAATAAGATCTGTTTAAGGTGAATTATTTTCTTCTTTTACTATATTCATTACATAATATTTAAATATTTATTAACAGATATTAAATTAAAGATATAAATTTCCATATATTTTGATATTTTAAAAATATTTTCATTTACAATTGAGAGCGTTAAAAAAGAGATGTAATGTTCATTTTAAAGATGTATTATTGTTATTTATGGTTGATGCAAGGTCCACCTTCATTCGTTAAAGCCTATCATGCTTCATAAGCACCTACAAAGAAACCAGCATAGTTATTGAAAGCTACAAAGAGGGTTCATAAACCTTATACATACACTACTAATGATTCAAAGTTGTTTTAAATATTTATTTTTACAATGGAAAGAATATAATAACTAAACAATCCATGAACAATGATAACTTTTTTAACACTTTTATTATTACCTTTCATAACAGTGGTACTTATTCTCCAACAAAATCAATCTTTGAAGCTACATGAAGTTCCATTGCATCTTAAATTGTATACTATAGATTGCATAGAAAAATATGAATCTAATTGTATACTATGTAGATCAATATATTTACCGTTTTCAACACCAACATTCTTGTATCTTGCAGCAACTAAGTCCTTTATCTTCCTATATATTGATACTTTAAGTGGTGGAATAACTTGCCATGGCACACCTCTATATGGTCTTCCGAGCCAGTCATTTTAATGATACATGTTACAAACAACCTAAATTATCATCTATACTCTGATAGTCTGATGTGATATGATTAACGTAAAGGTTGAAAAATTAGAAAATTTTTGGGGCACCATCACCAAAAAAACATAGGGTTTATCAGTCGTACTTAAGTTCACAGTTGTAAAAGAATTAAGAAACAAAAAAGCATTTCAGATTAATATTTAAGAAGAGTCTTATCATTATGTAAATATTAATTAAGACTCTTCTTAAAATCTATCATCTTTTAGGCAAATAGGTTGACAATGCTACCTCGCAGGTTGGTCGGACATAAATTTTAGGTAGGATGCATGATTAGATGAAGGGCAGAGACTATATGAAAGAAGCGGTTGGCTTCTTTGTACTTGGTTATTCAAGCATATGTACGCCAAAACTATATGTCGTACGTAGCTTTGCGCCTCTACCCTTCTGCATGTACACTGCATTAGAAGCGGTTTGCTATTCAATTATACCTTCAAAGCAATTTGCTTTTGCAAAATGTCGTTCGATTTAAATAGGACTGCAGAGATCCAGATTGTCCCGAAAATGCCTGAAATCAATAAGTAAATGCGTTGCACGTATGCAAAATGATGTATACTATTACCATGAGCTCATAATCCGAAGCTTAAACGATATGAGTTTGCCTCCTGCAGGTGCCTAATCCAAAACACCCGTATGGACAAATAATAATGCGCCCGTTTGACCAGTTAGCGCTACTAACCCGGACAGTGATGGTCAATCCCAAATAGATCTATTCATTAATACTCGCGCTAAGATCCATACTAACGAAACTATGATGTGTAGAGGACTTTTGTGTGGATTATAAAGTAAAACCACTCATGGAATCCGTATATGTGTGTTTTTGTACTCGTGTTCATGAAAAACAGTATATGTATTCTCACCACAATATTTAAAAACAGTAAAAGGGGGGCTATGAGACTCACCTGAGTCTTGAAAGCGTGCGTTTAAATCAATAAACGTATATCCAAAATGTAACTTCCTAGCGCCCTAAACGCATAAGGTTATGAATAAGTGAATGTCTCAAAAGATCATTCATGCTAGTTGTCCACTCAACTAGTTATGTCTAAATGTTTATTTATCGTTTGTGTTTAGAAAATATGTACAGTCCGTTGGTGACGTTTTTGTAATAATAATTCCCGAAGACGTTACTATTATGTTTGTTTCGTTGTATACTTATAAGAGTATATGTATTGCGTGTTACGAGTAGTGTTGCATGTAAATAATCGTTGTTACGCGTGTTTAATAGTTTGTGAAAACATGGGTTTGAGTATACTGTGTTTTCCGACACTAGATTAGTGTCGCAATTATTTCGAAAGTTGGGATTAATGCGACACTAGGTTTAGTGTCGCATGTCATGATTCCGAATAGGTGTGCCACACTGGGGTAGTGTCGCATATTAGTACTGCCCGTTATAAATGTTGCGACACAAGGGTAGTGTCGCAGGTTAGTACTACTGTTTTTAACAATAGCGACACAGGGGTAGTGTAGCACTCAATTTGGGCCTGGTGTGACACTACGGGTCTGATGTGTTTTCGAGTTCGAAAACTTGGTCAAACGTGCTCGGTTTGACTTTTACACGACTCTTAAATATGTTTTTAGAACTTATAAAAAATAGAGTTAAGTTTTATGGTTAACCCGAAAGTGTCGTTTTATATTCGTTACAAAATCAGTCCCCATGCTCAAATACTCAGATTTTTTGGTCACATTCGGGGCTCGTTTTGATTATGTAAAAGTCCGAAATAAAATCCAAGAAAATTTCACGGTGTTCCCCTATGTCTTACCTTTACAAAACATACTTTTACATAATTTTTGGTCAAGTGCAAGTCATGTATTCATTTGAAAACCAAACATGTGTCCAGCAGCTCGACTTTCTGACCTTCACTCAGTGTTTAATTAATATCTCAAGTTTTACAAACTTTCAGGAAACGTACGAGTACAACTTTTAAAGCTAACACAATTACCCAACTTTTCCCACTAGTTTCACGTTTGACCAAATTTGACTATGGCATCCCAAAGTTGACTAAATTTTCTGATAAAAAGGACAGCATGTACATGTACTTTTATAAATTACTTTTGAAATAGTTTTTGATTTCAGAAAAATGTGAGGCATATGGATTTCGAAAGTAGACATCTTGAACTTGATTTTAGAGCTAAGAAACGTTCGATTTAGTTAAGAAATGAGTTAGATATTGTAGATCCAAGTCGGGTTTAGTTTTTGTCCAGTGGTTAATAGCTTTGTCCGATGGTTTTTCGTATTATCCTTTGATTTTCGGTTTAGATCTTGGACATAATTAATAAAAACGAACATCTAACATGTATATGAACATTATCTAAGGAAAACTAATGAGTTTAGAAGAGATTCTTACAACAAAAACGCGATCTAGAGTCGAAACGCGAGAGGAAGGGCCGCTGCGTTTTGTTCTTGCTTCCTTTGCTTGTCCTTCTTTTTCGTATGGTGTAGATGATGAAGATGGTGACTAGAGTTCTTGGAGAAGGCTGAGAATGGTGGTTGTGGTGGTGAAATGGCTGAAGATTGAGTGAGAGAGCAAAGAGAGTGGAGATAAAAAGGTTAAGTGTGTGAAAAGTGAAGAGTTGTAAGAGTGTGGGTGTTTAAAGGAAAGGGTTGGGCCAAGGGGCCATTGGGCCGGTTTTATGGGCATGGCTGGGCCGAGATGGGCTTGGCCCATCTTGGGTATTGGGCTCGTGACTCGCTCCTTGATTTCGTGTTACGTTATTTGATCGGTTAAACGTTAATCGCGTGCGTTAAAGTTTAATCGTTAATGTTTAGTTTTTCGCGTTTTGTTTTTGGTACGTGATTGCTATTTTAAATTGACCAAATATTTTTAAATATATTATTGACCCTTTTCAAAATATTTGTCGGGTCTCGTTCGGGTGTTGGGCGCGATTCGCGCGTTTTCGTCGCGTACGGTATGTTTTATACAAAACGTAAAACGTTTAATATATTATCGTAATAATATAAGTTAAATAACGATTATTTATTATAGTTACGTTATTTAAGAAATTTTTTTCCACCAATGTCTGTATTTATTGTGTCGGATTCCATCCGATCGAATTCGCGTAATTAAAATTAATTACGTACGTGTGTATAATATAATATACATAATGTTACTGTACTTAGTCCTATTACACACTAAATACAAGTAATAATGACCTATTTTAGGTACAATTGATGGTCTAATTTGCCCGGTGTCACAAGTGCGATCGATGATTTAGAAACCCTAACTTGGTTCGTGGTTGTATTTGATACTGGAAGAAGCCATCTCGGATGATAGATTAGCGTAAAACTTTTAGATATATGTTATGGAACTTGACCGGATCACTTAAAATAATCACGAAACTTCCGTTAAAAATCAATCAAAATCAAAATAATATATGATAATAAAATTAAATTATTTTATTTCCCTGTTTTATGAGTCTCATACGTTTGTTGACCGGGAATTAAGTTCGGAAGCATAGCAAGATATATTTAAATCAAATAAATGTTTTAATCTAATTGGTTTATTTTATTTTATTTTTCATTTATATATTTCAAAATTAACAAAATAATTAGAGGGTGTAAAGTGTAATTATCAAAAACAAATCTAGATCGTTGGATTATTAGGGATGAAACCTAATCAATGGTTCAATTTTCTCTATGGTATCCTCTTTTAATTATATATAAAAGATTACTTTGTTTATTATTTATTGTAAAAATCTTTCCTTTTACATAAATATTTACTGCAATTAAATTGCCTTGTCTATAGATGTGAGAAACCATCATGCCTTGTCTATAAAGTGTCTTTTAGACTATTTAGTTTTTCTATTCCCTTACAAGATTAACATACAATGCGGAAATAACAATTAATCTAGGGTATGAAGGAAATTAAACCCTAAAGGATCTTAACTTAATAATAATAAACTACATAACAAAATAAATAGATAAATAAGAAATACTAACCTTTGAGAAAATCGGATTTCTCACACGCAGACCACCTTGACTTGGAGGCGAGTACTCAAACCAGAGCACCTCTAATGGTTCACACCCACGAACCAAAGAGAAAATTCTAACTCCTAAGGTCCCGAATCTAATCGAGTAAACTCTTACAAGGAGTAGGAATGAGAAGAGAGAATTGTGTATTTTGAACCCATGGCATGCCCTCTATTTATATAGGGAGAGGGAAGTTGGGGTTTCTTCTAGAATCCGATGTGGGACAGCCTGATTCGGGCTTCCAACCGCCGGTTGGAATATCCAGCCGCCGATTGGGCTTGCTTTATGCCCAAGTACCCGAGCCACGACCCGCGTGCTCCACCGCCTCACATTTTGGACTCCAGCCGCCGGTTGAACTTTTCAACCGGCGGTTGGATTTTGTTTTCATAATCTTTCTTCATTTCTTTTAGTTTCTAATTAATCAATCACTATGATAATTAATAAACTAAATAATTAACCATAATATTAATTCCAATTAATATTATTTCTCATTTATTACTCTTTAATTGTTCGTTGAGGGTGACCCAAAAAGGACTCTACTTTTAGTGATAAACTTACCAATTAATTATGAACTTGTACAGTATATCCAATAGTTATGCCTTATATAGAACAAGTTGAATGGATTAAAAGTCACTCAAATGAATAAATGTTGCATAAAAGGAACCAGTTTAGACGTGAAATCACTCGATCAGTTTTGAACTGTTACGGAAAAAATAGAAGCTAAAAAGATAAAATAAAAATAGCACATAACAAAAGAAGCACTTTGACATTGTGTCATTATTTATGAGACAAATTATTTTCTAAAATACTGCACTAAAAGTTAGAACTTATGACATTGTAAATTAATCGAAGTTTTTTCTTCTTTTCTTTTAGAGCATACCTTTTCGCCCTCTCACACTTTTGCTAAACTTGCTTCAGTGCATACATTAGAATAACATGGTGCATCTATTTTTGCACCTCTACGACTTCTCAACAGCGGTTAAAAATCGACTGGTCAGTTTGTGTCACATCAGGTCCACGTCAACTTTTTCTAAAACTAACTTAAACTGACTAACAGCTGACTGACCACTGCCATCAGTGACTGGTCATTTTAATTTTTCTGAGACCCACTGATTATTTAATAATATTTTTAAAACATAATAATTAAAATAAACACATTTCATTAATATAAAAATATTACAATTAAATAAAAAAATATTACAATAATAATAATAATAATAATAATAATAATAATAATAATAATAATAATAATAATAACATTACATTTATTGGAAAAAAATACGATTACACTAATTAACGTTGACGAAATTTTGGTGGGAGTTGCAAAACGTGTTCGATTAGAGCATTGCGATGAACGTTGGACAACCTTGATCATCTCAGGTGTATTGACCTTGTCATGCTACTGAGCAATTTTTTCAAGGTCAGTGCATACAATCAATGCTTTCGAGCATACCCGAAAAATCATGCAACTCGACATGACGTTGATGTAAACGTTGCACATCTTGTGGTGTCGATTTTCTTAAGTACTCGGTAGAAAATAGATGAAAAATACATTTACAAAAGTTATCCAAACAATCATATGATGTTTGTTCACCCATATGTAAGTATTCATCAAACGCTTCGGCGACACAATCATACGCCAATTGGCTTACGACGGAAGTGCACTTTTGGTAAACGTTAAAACCAAGTCTACCAGTTCTATCTCGGTGTTGATGAAAATATGGAGGTATCGGAAATTGAGAATACGATATTGTACCTTGACATATACGGATAAATAAAGTGTTACTCATCCGATAACGTCGTCGAAAGATATCCGCCATAAATGTTGGGTTCTTGACAAAGTAGTCTAGAAACAAACGTCCGCCCATTACTTCACGATCTATAGTAAAGCATCGCCTTGAAGCTCTTGGTATTGGGATCAGAGTTTCGTCTTCGTCTTCCAAATCGAGTCTATCGAACTAATGATATTGATCGCAGCGATCAGATCAAAAATAGCCGTGATCTGGCAAATCTTCATGGTCGGAATCGGAATCCATTTAGTATTTGATAAAATGTTGGTAGAATTATATAGATAATAATAATTGTATAGAATGTAGAAGAAATATGGTGAAAAAACGTGTGAATTTGAAGTTTAGTTGTATGTATATTTGTGTGTTTGAAATTGAGAATAAAGGTTAAAAAATATATTTTTTAAATGAAAAACGAATATGTATCCGTTATTTAACGGATATACTAGAATATAACCCGCGGAATTCCGCGGGGCTAGAGAATGAAAATCCCTATTGATTTTTTTTATGTAAAATAGACTGAATTTAAGCGTGTTGCAAAGTGTGCTTAGTCTTTTTAGCCTTACGAATTAGTTAATATTTGACATTAGAGCAAGTGCTGATTGTATGGTCGTTAGTATTTATTGCATCCGTTATATAGTGTCCGCCATCAATTTAGGCGTGTAGTCATATTTAAAATTAAGACCTCCATTGTGATAGAACCAATGAGTGTTAATTTAACACAATGTTTATTTTTAGTTTTATCAAAAATACTCGTAAGTATTATGTTATATGCTTGGCCGTATATGTATAATTCAAAATTACCGGTAAGTTTATAAAATTTAAAACCTTCTTTCAAAACCATTTAAAAAAAGGTGTTTATGATATAAAAAACTTCTCATTAATTTTTGCGATAGAAATGCTTGTCCCATTATCTATGATTTTTTTCAACTCACTCATACATATTTAGCCCATTAGGGATTCCGGCTACAGCGAACCAAGACAATTAATAACACTATTACTACATATAAATATGAGTCATGAAACATGATGAGATCCAATTTTTGAATAAAATAAAAAACTATTCAATGATGAAGAAATAGAGATATAGAGACCGTACTACAATATAAAAAATGAAGTAACAAATGGTACTCACGGATATCATGAGCCCTACATCAATTGTTCAAAACCAAGCAAACCATAATTAATATTAATATTTAATATTTAATTAAAGATTTTAATATGATTATGGTCATGATTCTTGATATGATACAGTGGTGATTATATTAAGGGTAATTTGGTAAGATTACCTAGGCTAGTAGAGGTTATTGCATGGACAATTTTGATAGATTTAATCAATGGTTAATTTTAATTGATCTACAACAATGAAGGGCCATTAATAATTCATAATAGGCTAATTTCATTTTGTCTACCTAATTTTAATTTTTTAAAAATAATAAAAAGGAGATATATATATATATATATATATATATATATATATATATATATATATATATATTAGTTGGCAACGGTCAAAAGCAAAAAAAAATTTAGAAAATAACACACGGGGCCCGCAAGCACAAAGAGACGGAGTGTCGGATGGCCGACGGGTTGAACCGACGAAACCAAACTGACGGGTCATGACATTGACGTTGGCTCCGTCGGTTGGAACCGATTGTGCCGTTGAGAATGGCCTAACATTGCTGATCTACACTCAATTCACAAAATGATAGTATTTGCTACACTAAAGTTGTGATGAACATTTATAATAACTAAAGTGGTTTGTATTTTGTAATGACTCATGAGATATCAAACTTGCAAAAATAGAGAAACATTTGTCTTTAGACTGAAATAACTGAATCAACTTGACTGTTCACAAGATATTTGCATATAATGTGTCACAAAATTGAAATTCATCATATGTAATTAATGTCGATTGATCTCACAAATAACAGACACACCAAAAACTAAAAATTGAGTATCAAGAAGTAAGTAGCTACACTCGATCTCCAAAACTCATGCATCCGGGTAATTAAGCAGATGCAATGAATCCCAAGATTCCTTATCCGGGTAATTAAACTAGTGCATCTATTTTTGGATAACTATCATCAAACTCACTTTCCATTAGAATTTAGACGGGTAAATCTTAGGAACAACAACATTAGGAACAATATTAGAAACACATTTTCCGATTGAAGGATTCCATATAACAGCCATATTGTTCATTATCGAGTGATCAGGGTTCCGATTATCACCAAACGCGCACAACAAACCACAAGAGCTACCAACTAGTATTTTATCATCAAGTAGGGTAATAGAATAGATTGAGGAACAATAGCATAACTTTTTTGTTGAGGGATATCATCAACAACATAAACGAATGTATTTTTATAACGTTTTACTTGATCATCCCAATCAAAGTACCACATTAGAGGATTTAGTCATTGAGCATGATGAGCCATGTATTTAGTATTAAACTGGGAGCTATAGATTAATGTCTTCCATCGTTTCGAGACAGATCTGTATCGAATCACTGATTTGATTGGAAGCCTTTGGATGATTTCGAACTCATGATCTGACATTTTGATTCTTGGGGATTTTTGGTGGAACATGTGGATATCTAGGGATTTATTTTGCATGGCATTGTAGTCGTAAATAGATCTTTGGTGTATAGCTCATCACAAAAATAGCAACATTTTTGATGTACTATATATTTTACTACTCATTTTCAGTACACCATTTTTTTTTACCTGGTCTAAAGTGCTTTACGTAGTTAAAGTTTGTTGCGTTTTACGCAAGGCTCCTTACATTTTAAGAGTTTTATTATACCGTGTAAAAAATGCTGAAAAACTATATATATGACCCATCACTTGTCAATGTTCTCATGGACTCCGTATATGGATATAATTTTTAGATACTAGACAAATTGGGCCGTAAAAGAGTATAATACAAACCAGGCCCAAATAGCCCATTATAATCAGAGCTCGTATACAAAACCCTAAACACCAAATAATCTGTAAAAATAAAACCTAGGGTGTTCATTGTCGCCGTTTCGAAGCCTTGAATCTCAGTTTCTATCAATGGTGAGTTAATCAATCAAATTTTGTGAAATTGTTAAGTATCAAAGCTTAATTTGATCTACGCTCGATTGAATATCTTTGATTGTAATCATACTCTTGTAATTTCTTATGATTAATTTCAGGCTCCAAAGAAAGGTGTGAAGGCAGTTGCAACTAAGAAGAAAACGGTATGATTACAGAAACTAATTTTTAGGTTTTCATTCATTTCAGTTTGCAGTAGCTAATATAACCACATTTATAATCTTTTTATTGAAATAGAAAACTAAGCGTTATGATTGTAGTTTATGGTACTTGCAGCTTGCTGCATTTTATGTTAAATTTTTTGAACATTGAGGTTGATTTTAATGATATTAGACTGTTAGAGTAATCATATAAATAACTGCACTTCATGTATTTGTTTTAAGTGATGGTAGTATGAGTGAATTTGATGCTAAATTTTGTTGCTTGATTGTATTCATGAAATGTGAATGTGTGTTTTGTGTGCAGGAGAAGGTGGTGAATCCGTTGTTCGAGAAACGTCCGAAGCAGTTTGGGATTGGTGGAGCTTTGCCACCTAAGAAGGATTTACATCGATTTGTAAGATGGCCACAAGTTGTCAGAATTCAGAGGAAGAGGAGGATTCTCAAGCAGCGGTTGAAGGTCCCACCAGCTTTGAATCAGTTCACCAAGACCCTTGACAAGAATCTCGGTATTATTCGTTCCTTATATATTGTTCTGTTCTGTATTTTTTAAAGCTATGTGTTGTATATTATGACTTACGTTATGTTGATATTTAAATGTGTTGACGTGTCCTTTAGGTGATTTCATGTGATATATGTTTGTTTGGCCATAGATGTATGTTTAATCAAGCGTTTCATGATACTATCATTTTAGTGGCCCTTAGTGGTTTAGCCCCTTATAATTAGAATTGTGTACAGTGAACATGGTTTTACTTAATTGCTTACCTCCTGTTCGGGTTAATCTCCTTCCGTCATTTTTGGACTTGTTGTAAAAGTTGTATCAGATTTCCATATCTGATCACCTCAAATCTCGTTTCTTATTTTCTATTCTCTCATGTTGCTTATCTTTTCAGTTCGTTTTAAATGTTTTCTTAAGTTGGTTTGTGGGTCTCATTTACATGATTTGATATGCAGCAACTACACTGTTCAAGATGCTTCTGAAGTACAGGCCTGAAGACAAAGCAGCAAAGAAGGAACGTCTTTTGAAAAAGGCTCAGGCTGAGTCTGAGGGAAAGACTGCTGAATCCAAGAAGCCGATTGTTGTGAAATATGGTTTGAACCATATCACTTACCTTATTGAGCAGGTTTTTTTTTTCTCTTGGCCCTTACTAATAATGCATTATGTCCTTTTTAACTTTCTTTCATATATATATTTTTTATTTTCAGAACAAGGCCCAATTGGTTATCATTGCCCATGATGTTGATCCCATTGAGTTGGTTGTCTGGCTTCCTGCACTCTGCAGAAAGATGGAGATCCCCTACTGCATTGTGAAAGGGAAATCAAGATTGGGAACTGTAAGTGTTCTGCAAATTGTTTTCGACTCTGCGTTTTTCATTATTTCAGTTAAATTTAGCAAATCTTCTCTTGTTGGTGCAGATTGTTCACCAGAAAACCGCAGCTGCTCTTTGTTTGACCACAGTTAAGAACGAAGATAAAATGGAATTCAGCAGAATATTGGAGGCCATCAAGGTCCCCTTCCCGTTATTATTTTCCTTCTATAAAGCAGAACATAATTTTTTAATGTTGAGGTTATTGAAAAATTATATGGTTGACTCTGAAACTGATACCTTATTTGATATATCAGGCAAACTTCAATGATAAGTACGAAGAGTACAGAAAGAAGTGGGGCGGTGGGATAATGGGATCAAAATCTCAGGCAAAAACTAAGGCGAAAGAGAGGGTTCTTGCCAAGGAAGCTGCCCAGAGGATGAATTAGATACCCTTCAGTACTGTATTCTCTTCAGTTGAGATTGTGTTTTTGATTTTAGAACTTTTTTGGTACGTTTTAGATAATTGTTCTTCTATTTTTGAACTAATGGAAAGTCAAATATTTTACTTGCTACGCGTTTTGTAAGTGTTGGGTTTTCGACTTGTGACCATTATCTAATCCGAGTCTTCAGAATTTTTATCTGATGGTTGCTCATACCAGAATGATACTTTGTTGAAAGTTCCGGTAGTTAATAGTCTACTCGTATATATTTTGATAGCAAATTTGGTTATTAATGGATCTTATATCTTATAATTGTGTTTATCAATTAATTCGATGGCATCCAATTGTGTTTTACGTATCCAGATTTAACAATGGATAAAAAACTAGTAAATGCAAAAGATCTCGATGGAATCACATCGAAAAATAAAAACTAATCTGATAACTGAATCATAATCATGTTTGTATAGCCGTAATGACATTCACGGCTTTTTGACTGTAATTTTAGGTAGTCATAATTTATAAAATAAAAGTTGCTCATGCTTTTAATAGCATAATTAAACTTAAATCATAGTTAACATATGTTACCGATAAGAAATGGGGTAAATATATGTTAGTTGTTAACAAGACAACCCTACCCGCCATATTTATAAGTCAAAACTAACCGTTTTATCACCGTCAGACCCAATCGATTTTGCAACCTCTAATAAACATTTATTTTAGTTTACAGATTTGATGGTAAATGAAAGATTCCCTCCATATTTATCGTCTAAAAAAGCATCTCATGCTCTCCCTGTCTCTAGAATCTAATATAATCATCAAAGCTTATGGTTTCCCAATTCAAATTGGATCTTGGTTTTGATTCTGAGTCTGTTCTGCTCGTTCCCAAAATCAAATCATGCAACGACTCGTTGACAACTTTCTTGCTGTCACGAAAGAGTTAGTTTTTATCTCCCACTTTCCTCAAATTTCAATATATCATATCTGTGTAATTATGTATGTATTGGCGTTTTCATTTCGTTTAACCTTTTGATATATATATATGTAACTTGTTGAACGCATGCATATGTATATTTAAGCTTTTGAAATATATACATATATAAATCTCTATGATGTGTATATTTGAAATGAGAAATTCTGCAATTTTATGCTTTACATGATGTGGATTTAATCTGTGGTTCGGATTTGTTTAATATATATTCTCATAGATTGATTGATGATAAGGTTTTGCTATTTCTGTGTTTTTTTCCCTCTCCTTTAGGCTATATTTGTGATGGCAGGAACCATGAATAGTTCTAAACAATTAGAGAATATGGAGATTAAATTAGGCTAGATCCGCAGACAACTAAGAATTGATCGAGAAATTAATAAAAAATGGATCCTTCTTCGTGAATTTGTGATGCATATGACGGAATATATCAATTGGATGAGGATTCATTCAATTCATTGTCAAGAATTTATAATAATCACGAATTGTTTGGAGATAACATAAGGATTTGTTCAAAATGGATCATGATCTTAGAATGCTTAGCGATTACATTAATTGGATGTTGCAAAAGTTTTTGGCCACTGTGTCCATGCATGTTGACATGTTTTGTTTCCTAGGATATATATTATTAGCATTTTGTGATGTTAGTGCAACTTTGTGGACATTACTTTTACTTCCTATATTGTCTGAGTTTTCGGTTTCATTATTTGCGTCATATTATGCAACACATTAGCTCTAAACTAGTTTACTGAACCAATAACCTCAGAGTCATCTTAAAACAATGGTGGAAGTTATACCCATCGTGCACGTTTGCTTTCTTTCATCTAAAGATGATATCTTTATTCAGGTCTGTGAAGACTGTTACTTATGAATCGTTAAGTAACATATTGAGACTGATAAATGGAATATCTGCACTATTGTTGAAATTTTTGCCTGGCAAGGCTAATATACTTGAAGGAATTCAAGGTTGGGAGCTCAGACCAACTCTTCGTGGACCCCGGTTTCCACGTTGGATGGAAGAGTAAGTTTTAATATGTTTTTCACTATCATTTAAAACTTAAGATTGTATTTAATTTCATATGTTCTGATATGTATGTTTTCTTGGTAGTGGGGTGTCCTCGTTTAACCATTTCGTTCATGAACTGTCGGTGAATTATGATTCAGCATCAAGTGTAGAATATTCATCTGGAGACGATATTGATGATGCTTACGTGGTTCCCGCTTCTCCAATAACTCCAGGCTTTAAATTCTCGAGAGCACCTAGCTTTAGACGTGAAAGACATCGAAGACATTGGATTATATCCATAATCATGTTTCTTTTACTTCCTGCAAGAATCTTTTTGGGGATACCTTTATATATGCTTAAAAAGATCTTTCAAAGAAGTATTCGGGCACATACTACACATCACAGAAGGGTGCAGAGTTCACATGCTGCCACCAAGAAAGCATTGGATCATGTTGTTCAACGCGCTACTGACAGAAGACGCGGTATTATAGAGGTTCGTTCGTTATTTCATATGTACTTGAGAGGTGTTTGGATGTATTTTTTAAAAATTATTATGTCATTTTAAATATTCAGAATCAGATAATCAGCTATAGAAAATATGATTGTGAAAGAAGATTGGAGTAAAAGTATCTCAAAATGAAGCTTAACTGGATGATTGTGTAATTTTGTTTTAAGAAACACTTCATATTTACATTGTTTTTTTATATCACCAGGACCTTCATCTTGGGATAGAGATAGTTATAGAAACCATATTCGATGCTATTCATCGTGCAATCCGTTGTCTTCTTTCTCCATTGGACTCGTTAAGGATGTTATTAAGGTGGTCTTCTTCTTCAACTGGTACTAATAAGAATCAGAGTAAAGATTCAGCTCCCGTTGTTGCCACCGCAACTCTTGCTGATTCTGATCCTGCCCCAACAGAAAAGAAAAGTAATTTAAGTAATAAACTAAATACAGATTCTAGAACATGTCGAGATGTCATTACAGAACTCGGGTAATTAATTAAGGCCTTTGTTGTTATTAGTAATTTACTATGTGTACACCTCAATGTTTCTTACCATATAATTTTATCAGGTACCCTTATGAAGCTATTAATGTAGTAACATCAGATGGTTATGTTCTGGTTTTAGAAAGGATTCCTAGGTAAAAAACTCGATATTTTTTTTACTATACAAAGTTTCCGTGATAAACAATGATCTATCTTTGCTGTAGACGTGATTCAAAGAAGGCCGTTTATCTGCAACATGGTGTCTTTGATTCCTCTATGTGGTAAGCTTCGTGTTTATATGATATAACAGTTTCATGAAATTACTGTTTAATCTAACATTTTAAACCTTACATTTCGACAGTTGGGTGTCTAATGGCATTGTTGGCTCTCCAGCTTTTGCAGCTTATGATCACGGTTTGTGATCTTATCATTCACAAACTTAATATTTCTAATCTTACAGTTCATTTAAAATGATTTTTTATCTCCTTTCAGGATACGACGTTTTCCTTGGTAACTTTCGTGGCCTGGTGTCTAGAGAACACGTTAACAAAAACCTTTCTTCGCGACAGTAAGTTCACGTTACAATACATAAAACTCCATGATAAACGACCGTATATCATAGGAGAAAAAAAGAAGATAAAGTTCATATCTTTTTATTATTTTATAGGTATTGGAAATACTCAATTAATGAACATGGAACCCAAGATTTACCAGCATTAATCGAGAAAGTTCACGAAGTGAAAACTTCAGAGCTAAAATCATCGTCACAAATAAACACAAATGAAGAATCAAACCCTGATCAACCTTATAAACTATGTGCCATTTGCCACAGTTTAGGAGGAGCTGGAATTCTAATGTACATTGTAACTCGTCGATTAGAAAAAAAGACTCACAGGTTATCAAGAGCAATCTGTTTATCCCCAGCTGGATTTCATCATGATTCACCTTTTTTCTTCACAGTGTTTGAGTACACATGTCTTTGGTTAGCACCTATTTTGGCACCAATCGTTCCTGGATTATACATACCCACAAGATTTTTTCGAATGTTGATTAATAAATTAGCCCGTGATCTTCAAAACTACCCTGCCGTTGGTGGGCTGGTCCAAACGATTATGGGTTACGTGGTTGGTGGTGATAGTTCAAATTGGATTGGTGTAATGGGATTACCTCATTATAATATGAATGATATGCCCGGTGTTTCTTTTGGAGTGGCACGACATTTGGCCCAAATAAAACATGCAAAAAGATTTGTGATGTTTGATTATGGGAGCCGTGAAGCTAACAGTCGAGTTTATGGTACACCAGAGCCGTTAGATTTAGGTGAACGATATAACTTGATTGATATACCGGTGGATCTTGTTGCAGGAATGAAAGATAAGGTGATTCTTCCATCTATGATTAGGAATCATTATAGGCTGATGAAAGATGGTGGTGTTAAAGCATCTTATAAGGAATTCGAGTATGCTCATTTGGATTTTACGTTTTCTCATCGAGAAGAGCTTTTGGAATATGTTATGTCGCGTTTGTTACTTGTGGAATCGAAGCATAAGTCTTTGAGTTTGAGAAAGAAAGATGAAATATTAGCAGTAAAGTGATAGATGTTAGTTGTTGAATGTTATGTTTTGTTTTGGTTTTTTGGTGCAAAACATAGAGTATGATGGTGTATAATGTTAGCTGAGTCATAACTCTTGTAAAATTACAAGTTAGATATTATTATGTGTGTGTATATATCTTTCACATTCTGTTCTCCATCTATGTTTTTTACTTCTTTTGGAGGATGGAGATGTTTATTGAGTAATTTAGGTTTGGGTATTTCAAATTTGTGTAATATGAAGAAATGTAGTTAAATTTTATTTGATCAATATTAGTAAGGATATGTTATGTAGCCCACAAAATATGTATCAATTTGGCCCAAAGTTAGAAAAGTGGCCCATTCATTATGCAATTTGTTGAGGTATATTAAAATCTAAGGCCCAAATACTGGTTTGAGCAGAGAAGAAGACGACGAGGAAGAAATGGCTCGATCGATGGGATGGGGATACATTAGGATCATGGCCGGTACAATCGCCGGCGGTGGTGTTGGTTTCTACATCATGCACCGACTTGAAATCAGTTACAAGGTCCCTACTATCACCTTCTATTTGCATTTGTGATTATACCTATTATAATCTTACTTTGATTTAGGGTTTTCATTTTTAATAAATTTAAATATGTTTTTGACTTTTTTAGGAAAAGTGGGATGAAAGATTGAGGAATTATGAGCAAGAATTGAAGAGGAAACAGAAAGCTAAAGAACTTGAAGAAACACTATGAGTTTGTTTGTTTTTTTTTTCCTGTAATATTTGTTGGATTTTGTGTTACTTTGAAGGGTTTTTATATTGAAAGAAACTGACGCTGCACTAAAATTTCAGAAATATATTTAAAATTACATCTAATATGTTAGTATCTGAATACAATTGAATGATAAATGATGTTTACTGTTTACTGATTTTGTTTAGGAACTATTGTATCCATAACATTATAGGGGTTCTAGTGTTTCCTACTTATAGACTTGTTGAAATTTGAAAAAACCAATAAACTCAATTTTAATGCCTCACGAGCTTAGGGGCTTAAGTATGCTCATAACGTTTAAACTGAACTTATTGGCTTTTTCAAATTTGAGTAAGCCCGTAAATAAATAAATAAAAAGCTTACATAAACACCCCAAGTGTGACTCTGAATTGGTGGCAACCCCCGAAAAAATCTTGACTTGACCGTATGCTATTTCTGAATAAGAGATCTTCTTTGTGCCTGTGATTCTGTGAATGTAGATAGATCACATCTAGGTCAACTGAACCACTTAAATTGTTGCGGTGTCATTCTTTATTTTCTTGCGTTTTGAGTGACAGTAGGAAGTTGGCCTTCATGTTAGTTGCAAACTAGCTAACCTTATAATATTCTGGCTTTAGGTCTAAATGGAATTCAATTCAACTATTGGGTCACCCACAACCTTGTTTTATATTGAAGTTGTATTATCTTGTTTACTTACAGTTACAGTAGAAACCTTGGTACTTTTTAAACACTTGGACTAATACTTGTAACAACTTGAGATTAGGAAAATTGAAGTTACGTTACAAACCTATCACCAGTGAAACAAAACTGTCCCATTGTCCAGGTGATCGATGTGTTGTGATCAAGCGTACACACTAATTCACGAAGGTTCAAAGATCATCAATTGCATCAAGCAGGTCCTCAGATAGCATACTTGTTATCGTTTTATTAGAGTTCATTTGAGCACTTGATCTTGTGGTCTTTTGCTGTTGGTAGGTGTTCTATTGTAGCATATACACTTCTCAGTTCTCACTGGTTGCATCATCACTATGGGTAAAAAATTAACGTCAAAAGAAACCATCAAAGAGTAATTTGGCAAAACGTTACACGTTTGTTATGCGATTACCAAGTCATAATCACAAGAGTTGCTCCTGGATGTATCACACAATGATCCATTACATGGGATGTGTGGCAACTTCTATCATGCTGCACGTTTGTTTTGTACCTTTGTAGTGCTAATATGAAGTTGGGAGTTATTGTGGTCCTTTCGATTGCGTGACCTGTGGAATATGCAGTGATAGCTCTAAAAGAAAGGATCGCGTTGTAGGCAATTCATAATGTCCATAATTGGAAACGAGATATTAAGTTGTGACCGATTCATTGATTCTACGTTGATCACTATGTATGTGTAGACCTTATTGCAAATTGCTAATTTGTGACAGGATACTGAATTTTGACTTATGCAAATGGATCTTGGTTAGATGATCTGGAAAGATACTATTATTCAAATATATGGTCTTAACTTGGATAAAAAAAAAACATTTGTAGTCACATAAATAGTAAATATCAATCAAAACAAATTTATTGTGACCACAATTGTTTTGAAAAGAAATTATTTCAAATGATTGGTTTTAAATAATTGTGACATATTACAATTTAAACTACTACTCTATAATGAGTTTGGGGTAAATTAACAATGAAATGATGTTAAACAAGTGGCATCACATCAAGGTCCCGAATAAACTATGGTAGGTGCACATGTAGTGCAAATGACTCCATCATAGACCACACCCATTTGGGGCAAAAATGTTTGGTGAAAGAGTGACATTGCACATTTGACTAGGACCAATTTTATAATCACATTTTGTTCCACCAATAAAGTGGATTACCAAACAAATACTTAAGTAATAATAACACTGCTATTCTTGTTTTTATAGAAAACATTTTTAAACATGTTTATTAAATAGTTTAAAAAAATAGGTAAATATTCTTGAACGAGGGAGTTTTTAGCCTAGTGATATACGATGAAATATTTCAATCTAGAGATTGTGAGTACACAAGGATCATAATAAATGTGGTTGTACTAAAAAATATTTTTTTATCTTAAAATGTGAAGCCTTTAATTTGATCATTCAATATGTGTATACATTGTGTATTTGTGTATTATCTAATATTAGAGCATCTTTAATTTAATTTGAATACATTGTTGTAGTAAAGTTCATGATAATGAAACTAATGAAAGTGATGTGGCTTTAATATTGCTAAAAACTCCATTACACGACAATGTTCGTGAATATATTAATGAATGAATTGAGTAAATTAAGTTCATGTTCTTGGAAAAGATGGGTGGGTCCCACCACACATTTACTCAAATGTTTCTTTTTTTTTTTAAGGAAAAAAAAACAAAATTCTGACCTTTAATTTGTAGACTGTATTTAATTTTATAATTATATAAGTTTTTTAATAACAAATATTTTACTTTTTGAACTATTAGTTATTTAGTTTATTTTAAACACGTATCTAATTTGAATAATTTTTTATTTGGTTAAATGTCATGATATGTCAATTTTGAATTTTACTTTTTTATCTTACAAAAATATATCCGTTTTTATACAAGTAATTGTACTTATAAATGTTAAGGAATTTTTATTTTTTTTCTTAAAAAATGTTATTAATTGGCTTATATTTAATATATATAAATATACAAGTTTTAAACCTGTGCGATGCATGACAATTTATAAATAATATATATAGAATTTATATTTATTAATTGTTAATTAATTATTAAAAATAATAATATAATATTAATTAAATAATTTATTGACTGAAATTAAAATATTGAAACTTGATATTCATGCTTACGTGATAAATTATGGAGTTTTATTTTATACTCCTTTAGTATATATATACTAAATTGAAACTCGTGCGATACCTGAAAATATTAATATTATAATTAGTTAAATCTAATACAAATATAAAGACTAAAACACATATAATCACTTATCAATAAAATTAAAATTGAAACTATAATATATGCGTATGGAAAATAAAACAATCTATCTAAATCTTAGATAGTCTCCCTAAAACTGTGAGTTTTATTAACAAATGTATATCTAATAGATGAACTTTAAAAAGATCCACCAAATATCTAGAAATAAGTATTCAAAATATTTTTAAATTACTTTAAAAAAATTAAAGTCAATAATATAATTATTTTATTCAAAAATACTTTATTATTTTTTATTGAAAGTTTATATAATTTAATTATTTAATTATTTAATTATTTAATTATAAGATAAATATATTATTTTATTTAACTACAAATTATATCTTACCCTAATTATTTATAAAATTCAAAAACCTCATAGGTTAGTCATGTGAAAATCGAACACGACAATCTAAATGATGCAATTCTACATATAAAATATTAACTTTACATCAACTTAATCAGTGATAAGCTTATATTCAATAATCGTAAACTTTTAATATTTATGTGATATTCAGACATATCATTTTAAGAAGAAGAAAAAAAATGCATCTTTAAAAATTTACTACTCATCAATCAATAAGCATAATGTAAAAGATATAAGGAATCTCGTCAAACACTTGATCTTCCTCTCAAATATATTATCGAACTTCAATTCAAATTACCATCTACATAATTAAAACAACAAAATAAATTAAGAGATTATTAATTGACTAATATAAGTAAACAAAGATAATTTAGAATAAAAAATCATGATGATAAAAAAGATTATAAAAATAAATGTTTCCATAACCATTGGTGTACACAAATACAAATAGTCAAGATTTATTTTGCTCATACCATAGTTAATGAGTCGTAGAATATAGAAGATCTTATTTTTATTTATGTGTGTGCATATATATTTATTTATAAGTTGTAGTTTGGTTAGGATTTATCAGATTTTCATGTTAATCAACGGCAATGACATACGTGTTTGGTTAGGATTGTAATATGTCGAATACTTTTTTAAAAATCTTTTTTATATATTGTCATAATAATTATTTAATCAATTATATTAACTAATAATTCTAGGAGATTGTCACGTGGCATTCATTATACGTGAGTACGTGACATTTAAATTTACGTGGCAAATTAGAGTATTCGTTTATACTCTTTTAGTGTATATATACATACATACATATATATACATACATACATATATATACATATATACATATATATATATATATATATATATATATACACACACTTAATCATAGGAACTTTTTGAAAAAATTATAAAATGACGTGCAAGATAAAACTTTATAAGTAATGCGATACTTTCTAATCAACAAATAAAAGAAACTACAACAATAACAAAGAGTCACAAATGTTGCATATTTTACTAGTAAAGTACGTGCTTTTGAGCAACAAAATGACAAGTGTTGTTAGAATCAAATAATTACTTCGTCTTAGTAAATGCAAAAAATATTAAAAGCTATTTGGTTTGAAAATAATTATTAATAAGTATGAGTTTTGTTATTAATGATAATAGATTTATAAATTTACTATTTTTGTTGGATTTTTAGCCTAACTAAATTGATAGATATGATTCCCATTTTTAAAAAAATGTAACACTTTATTAGTAATTTTTTAAAATTAATAATTAAAATACTTAAAAGTTAAAACCGAAGAAATTGTCACAATTCATCAATATTGATCAATATACTATTAATATATCATCATATATCATATACATTACAATTTAAATGCAATAAATAGAACATCTTATTCTTACTCATATTTAAAAAATAAATTATAAATGAGAAATATTATAATAAAATGAGAAGTATCATATTATATTCAGTTTGAAAGGATAATATTAATATTATTATTTCAAACATTTAAAAATTTAAAGTAATTAATTACTCCGTAATGAATACCAATAAAATAATGAATATAAATATTCATTGGTTTATATGTGGGGTCACCATACACCACAGAAAAAACTTGCCGTGGAGAGACAAAAGACTCCATCACAGTCAGTCACCATCTGTCACATTTCGCCGGACCGGCGATCTCAAGTGTCCGATTCCGATCACATCCATGGCTGCAAAATCCACCACCAACACCAAGAAAAAGAAGACCAAAATACCCCCGGTTCAAACCGAGTCAACTCACCCACAAACACCTCCAAAAAACAACAACCCTTTAACTTCAACCCCAAAACGTACAAAATCTCCAGGTGTTCGTGTTGTTGGAAACAGAATTTATGATTCCAAAAACGGCAAAACTTGTCACCAGGTATAATTCTATCAACCCATGCAATGTGCGTGTTTTATGTGAATCTAAAAATGTTAAAGTTTGTGTCTTTTTTTTGTTTTATCAGTGTAGACAAAAGACTATGGATTTTGTTGCAACTTGTACAAACCAGACATATAACAAGAAGCAATGTACACTTAATGTATGTCAGACTTGTTTATTGAACAGGTAACTTTGATTTATTTTGTATGGATCTGACTGATTCAGGGAATTTAGCATTTGAAGTTTTTATTTAATTTTAATTTTTTTAGTAATTAATATTTTTTTGTGTGTGTTTTAGATATGGAGAGAATGCTGAAGAAGCTGCTGCATTGGGTGATTGGAAATGCCCAAGATGTAGAGGCATTTGTAATTGCAGTTTTTGCATGTAAGTATTTTTGTTTTTGTTTTTATGTTTTGTTTTGTTCTGTTAATATATGCTGTATATTTTAAGATCTGATCCACCTAAGAAAAAGGTTTGATTTTTACTTTGCTAAATTGGATATGCTTTTTAATTAGAAAAATTGGATTTTTTTTTTTTTTTTTTTTTTTATAATTTTTGAAGAATGTTTTGGCAAACAATGTGAATGGATGTTATTGGTACAAATGTACTATGTATAACCTGTTGTTGGTATTTAATTGGTAATAAGGATATGTCCCAATTTTGGACTTAAGAATCTATGTTGACATTGTAAGTCAAACTATAGCACTTGTTTTGGGGAAGGCGTAATTGCTATGAAGTTTTTGAACAAAATGCTATATAAAGCTTTCTAAGAATGTGGTGATTTTGTTCAGTGAAAATACCATTTTGTATTTTTAGTTGAGGAATTTGAAATGAGGATGTTGCAGGAAGAAGAGAGGATGCGGTCCAACTGGGATGCTTATTCATACTGCTAAGAAGAATGGGTTTGCTTCGGTTTCCAAACTTTTAAATATGAATGGCACTGCAGGTACTAAAAAATCTGAGGGTCGGAAAAAGCGGAGTGCTTCTGATAAGGTCCAGACTTTTTTACATTAATTTACCCACCATGTACACACACACGACTAAAATTTGGAACTCTCACATGGGCCATTTCAAATGAAACTTGTAGGAGACAACGGATGAACCGAAAAGAAAACGGTTGAAAGAAGAAGATGATGGCGAAAATGAGGTAAAAGAAGAAGATGGTGGCGAAAATGAGGTAAAAGAAGAAGATGATGAAAATGAAGTAAAAGGAGAAGATGATGGTGAAAATGAGGTAAACGGAGAAGATGATGGCGAAAATGAGGTATGCCAAACTTTAATAAAATGTTACAAAAATGAGACCTAAAAGAACATGAACTACGGAAGTGATTTATAAATCCTAGTGCATCACACAATTTATGGGATATCTATGAACTTTAAAAACCTCACAAATGACGTTTTGCCAGGATGAGGAAAAGGACATGAAAGACGATCAAAATGTGGAGATTCAACTACCGCAGGGTACAGAGTTATCCAACGTTGAAGGCATTGATATGCCTTCAGGAGATATTGGACATGCCTTGCAGCTATTAGAATTCTGCGAAACGTTTGGAGAGGTAAGTTCGAGGAATCATAAAGTCATCAGGTTTCTTGATGCTTTGTATGTAAAATAGTTTAATAATGCTCTTATCTTTATGGGGGAGTTTCAAGTTCTCATATTTGGAAAAAGATTGGACAGCTACTTTTGTCCACATTTTGATCGTTGGATCAAATTTGAAAGCTTCTGGTCTAACTCGGTATCTAAAGTTACCATCTTGGAATCTAGACCTCTAGATTTGGAAGTTTTGACTTTCATTTATTTATGTGAATCTTTTGGTTGCAATGTAGGTTCTCCAGTTACAGAAAGGGGAGCCTGAAATTTTACTTCGTGAACTAACATGTGCGAATACAAATAGAAGACGTGAACCGCTAATTGTTAAGTTCCATTCCAGCTTGCTCTCTTTTATAGAAGAAGATTTGGGGGAAAAGTACGTTAATATTTTAGAATCTAATATATAAATTTGTAGTTTACGTATTTGCAGACCTTAACAAGGCTCAAACATTATGCAGATATTCTGGAAAATCATGGGTGGAAGATTTTAAAGAGTGTATATCTGAATCCCTGTATACATCAAAAGAGAGTCTCTTGGAGTGTTTTAATGACGGATATGATGAATTGAACTTTTCGAAAAAGCTCAGGCTTTTGAATTTCTTATGTGACGAAGCTCTTGAAACTGCGTTAAGCCGCTTTTCATATTTTTAAATTAATCTTTTCTTACTTTATGTTTGCTTAAATCTGATTGGTTTATTCATTTTCTTGATCATAGAAAATTGAGGTCGTGGATCGAGGAGCGAAATGTGTTAGAAAAGAAGAAAGCTAAAGAGAAGTTGATTGCTAATAGAGAGAAGGTATTTCCATATAAATAATGCCTTTTTTTTTCTTTTGCTTTTAACAGTGTGTGTTTTGTACTTTCAATGTAGGAGAAAAACCTGAAGAAGAAGGTACAAGATGAAGTGGCCAAAGCCATCCTTTCACGCAATGGAATTCCACTTTCCATTGCCGAACATAAAGAACTTATTTCAAAAGTTAAGGCTGAAACTGCTCAAACTCTTGCAAATTCGTTAGAAATGAGAGGTTGGTAGGATCATTAACTGGACTTCTGGGTTTGTATTATAGTAGTAGTACCATGACCTTAAAACTTGTACCTGTAGCTAATTATTTGTCTTGCAACTTTTCAGAGGCACCACATTCATTTGTAGTTAGATCAGAGCCCATACTTTTGGACAAAAAAGGCTGCAAACTCTGGAAGTTGAGAGGCCATTCTGGTACCATCGGCATTTTGCTTCAAGGTTTGTGTTGGCTTCAATTTGTTCCATGATTTGCTAGCTGATTCAAACTATGAAGTTACATACTTACCCCCAGATTATCCGATTGGCAGATTCTTGCTATGGAGATGTGATTACTTCTGATGAAAAATGGTTTACTTACAATGATCAAGAAAAGGCATTGGTTGACAAATATATTTCTACATCAAGGTACTCTTTTTGTGTGTGTGTGTGTGTGTGTGTGTGAGATTTCACAAGTGGGAATATTTCAGAAAATAACTTGATGATACCCTTTTGCTTGTTTTAGAAATCTCAAATCAGATACCTTGATTACCATTGCACTGAGATTGCACAAAAAGATCGAAGTTTTGTTATTTTTGTTGAGGTTAACAAGAACATACAAAAAGTGGGAATATTCAAGAAAATAATTCAAATTTACCCTTCTGCCTTTTTTCAAAAATTCGAATCAGATATCTTGATTCCCACCAAGATTGCACAAAAAGGTCGAATTTTTGTGTTTTTTTTGTTGAGTTTACAAGAACATATAAGCTTAAAAGTTACCGATGCATTAAGTGGGAATTTTTAAGAAAATAATTCAGATTTATCCTTGTGCATGTCTACAAAATCCCAGATCAGATATCATAATTACCCTTAATATTGCATTAATTATTTTGCAAGTTAGTAAAGAACATGTAAGGTTAATGCTTACTATTTTTGGTCTTATGGTTACAGGAACTTTAGAGAATGATTGGGAGTGTTGTTCTTGGTGTTTCGGCCACCAATATTCTCGTTTTTTGTTGGCCAAGGAACTTTCTACAAAGGGGGGATGTTTAGATGTAAATGCAGCATGTTTTCATATACTATTACTGTAGTAGTTATAGCTATGAAATAGAAACCTTTAAGGCTAAATTTTTGAGGATATGCAAGTTTTGTTTTGATTTCTTTTTTTCTTTTAACAAAGGTGCACAAACCGTTTGTGCTTCATTCTGTTATCTTCTGGCTTTCAATTTCCCTTCAAGATCCCGTTTGTAATTTAGTTGGTTTACAGCTTCACTTTCTCAAATGCTAACTTGCAAGGCACAAGTTAGCCTATCCTTAATATTTGTCCAACCTTTCTTAAAATGTTACGATCTTGTCGGCTGTCACGTTGATAAATGCTGAAGAAGTTGGTTAATAACTTCGTTAGTGCACAATGCAAGATATGATGACATTTTGTTTAAGTAATGGAGTTCTCATATGATGATAAGAAATCGTAAAACAATTTATATCAACGTTATTAGCACTCAACACAAATTCTTATTTGAATTATCACATTTTATGTGTTCGTTAGTTAATAATCTTCATCTACATACGTCAAATTTCCGTGAATATGTTAGTTATAACACATCGCAAACGTTTAGACTCTACATGTGTGACCGACATGTCATAGGTTCGAATCAGTGCCTCAACATATATGGATGATTTGAAGATATGTGATTTGCCCGGCGTTGATGTACCTTGCAGGTGGGGCGGACGCGTACCATTGAAATATGGTACGGGGGTCAGGGGTACCCTCGAATCAGTGCCTCAGCATATGGGGATGATTTGTAGATATGTGATATGCCCGGCGTTGATGTACCTACGGGTGAGGCGAACGCGTACTATTGAAATATTATACAGGGTCAGGGGTACCCTCCTAACGACCCTCTATACAATTGGATGATATATATTTTCGAGCTTTTCAATTAAGACATCCCTAAGGAATGCTTTCTACTTGAGCTTGAGCATGCAGCAAGACTAGTTAAGTTGAAATTATAGTTTAACATAAACCCAAACAGGAAGACTAGTTAAGTTATTAAATCAAATCTTATTCGTTGTGAAATACTCATTTAGGAGTCACCGCAGGGCTCAGGGGAATACATAGGACATTTACGTTGAGGGGGAAGAAATAAATTATATTATACTATTTATTCTTTTTAAGGGGACAAAAATTATAAAAGATAATTAATACCTTTTAAAATATATTTTTTAAAATAATTTGGAACTTTTTGAGGGGTAGATGCCCTTTGTACATCCGCCTATAGGGGTTAGGACCGGTCCTAACCTATCTTAGGGATCATAGCACTAAATTACAAGAAGAAACTCTGAAATGTGAGTTGCAACAAATTTGATTATGTGTACAAGTCAACACTGATTGTACTCGATATTCACTCAAGGCAAACCAAGATCACATCGAGTTGCATTCCATATACAATGGTGACGGACTTTCTTAAAATGAACTGTTAGATGTACTATCTCCAAATATTTACACCCTACCCACCAAAAAACAAACCAAAATTAACTGAACAGTATCTTAAGTTATCAAGAAACTGCAAATTTTGTATCTTGAATGTTTTTCTTTTGTATTGCTCGAAACCAAACTATCTTTCCGCGATTTGTCATGTACGACACGGATCATTCATGGGTCTAGCAAACTTCGAGCTGAGATTTGAGGCTATACATCATATACAGGTAACCGCTCCTCGATACTAACACGACAAATAGGGCATTTCTTACACTTTTCAGAGCAGGTACTGCAGAAAGACAGATTGAAGTTGCAATGAGAATTTAGAGAGGATAGACACTAATTAGTTAAAAAATTTGACTCATTTACTTAAACAAAATTTGGTTTTGCAGACGTGTTTGGTGTCGATCCGACCCATATTAAAAACGATACGTTCTGACAAGACCCAATTAGCCTGTTACTCAGACTCACTTATTTGCTAACTTTAATAACTATTTAGGAGCAACACAAGTACCTGCAAAGAATGCGATGCCTACAGGGGAGGAGTACTGTGCTTATCTCTCCTTCAAAGCAAACCCGACATAGGACTTTTTCCTGCCAATAATTTGTTCATTTACAACAAGAATGACTATGAATACACCATCCCATAAGTAGCAATATTTCTTATTCCATAAGAACCATTAGGGTCTCATATTTGTCAAAATGCATCTTTATATGAAGAATATAACGCAAGGTCAAAAACATATCCATAAATATTAAGGCTATTCAGTTTTAACTACTAAAAATTGTTTTTAGAGGTTAAGTAAGAGACGAGAAGGCAACTGATGAAAAAAGAAGCTTAAAATTACTGATTAATGAGTTCACGATGACAACATAAAAATGCGATGAACTTAATAAAAGGAAAATGATGGCATTTTTTGTTTTTCGTTGTTTGTAATTGTGGCATCTACAGCCAAGAATCAAGAGTTTGAATTTTACGTTTTGAAGTCTCTCATACTCCTGTTGGCTAAACTTTGTGATTTCTGTCTGCTCACCAAGAGCTGCTTGAAGCCTCCAAACCTGAAAACAAGAACGACTCAACGTGTTAATCGGCGGCTGCAAACTGGAGGAGCAGGTGGGTCAGTTAAGGGGCAAACAGGTTAAATGGTTTTTTTTTGTTAGGAACCCAAACACTTATTGTCCAATATTTCAGAACTTAAATAGTTGGTGAGTCAAATATGATAACAAAATTATATTGTTCCAAAAGTAACATAACTTTTTGAATAAAAAGTATAGGATATCTTATACATATCTAAATTACACTTTAAGAGACTTTCAACCTGTAAGTTCAGCCAATTTGATCCTTATTTGCTAATATATTGAGTTTATCCGCAAGAGATAGATACATAACCTGAATCGCCTCATTCATAAGTAAATGGGACCAAACTGATACTTAACTGTTAATCATGGATTGCCATGCGTGCTAAAGAACTATGAAGCGATAACAAAGCATGAAAGTTACAGGAAAAAATTGCAAATGAAAAGAAATAATAAGATGGTTGTGGTTACCTCCTCAGCAAGATCCTTCTTTGGCATTTTCTTTACTATTTCAGGTGGATAACCACAAAAAGTGTTGTAACTGCACAGGTACCAACATACATGGGAGGTAATCAAAGACATACTATATAAGTATTTTCTAATATTGCATTCTTTATACCACAATGTCCAACAAAATAGCATAATATAATGATTTCTATATTCACACGCGCAACATGAAATTTAACACATAATATTTGCTTTTAGTTGGGTAATAGTTGATCTCACAATACATAGCATTTCTAAATATGCAATCTTTTAGCAAAACACACACATTTATTCATGTTGTCATCCAGATTGCCACCTGGTCTGTGTAACATAATACGATTGAGAGACAAAAGGACATAGCTAATATCAATATGGTCATCCAACGTTTTGTGACAAACTGACAATCAAGAAAACCTACATAAGCTATTTGACCCATAAAAAGAAAAACTTAGCTAAATATCATGACCAGTTGTTAACATGGTTAATCTTGTTACTTAGAAGTTGGGAGCAGCAATGTTTTGCAATATGCATTAGGGTTTGCCGATACTTCGTATGATTATCAACTAAGTAGGAAAGACTTGAGATTTATAGAAATGGTGAGAAATACAACCTTCACATGATCATCAACCAAATAGGAAGGACAATTAAGAGAACAAAAATAGCACAAGAAGCGAAAGTGGGATACCGAAATAATTAGTTGATGGTCTTTCTAATTTTTTAAGTCACTGCTTTAAAGTGATGCTCAGATTCCAGCTAACTATATAAAGCATGTGCTTCCTCTCCTAAGATTATAACTAAAGATGAATACTACTTATCATAGAAATGCCAATAGATGTGATGAAGCAAAAAATAACTGAGTCAACAACCTAATGATAAACTCGTTAGACAACATTAACCGCACAATCCTCTTATACTAGAATATTTGAATTACATGCACTAATTATTAATGCACATCCCATTTGGGATCACAAGAGAAAATCCAAACTACAAACAAAGAAAATTGTTTTTTCTAGTAATTTTTCATCTTGCTGTAATTAATTATTTCCTTTCCTACCATTACATACTAATGTTTGCATGAGATTCGAGACAAATATAAG